>VZTD01006008.1:0-11870 GCA_013397725.1 Rhagologus leucostigma
CCCCTTCTCCCTCTCCCCAGTAACTCGGTGGGAGCTGGGCAGCTTTTTACGAAAGCCTCCTATCTCCAAGTTGACACAAATGTAAATGTTATCGGTTTGTGCCACGTGCTGATAACTTGCTTCTGTTGGGGTGTGGTGGATTTTGAGTTGAGCTTGTGCTTTGGGCTGATAAGGCCATAATCTGCTTTCTGGTGGATGCTGATATCTGCACTGTGCTCTTTGGGTGAACTGTCATAAGTTTGCTTCAGAAACGCTTTTTCCCTGCTGTTTAAAATACAAGCATTCTATAAGTGTTCTGTATCTACAAATGACATAAATCACCATTTTTCCCCCTTAAGAGATTTATTACCATTTTAATCTTTGATGATAACAGTATAGTGCAAGCTGCAGAGAGCTTTCAGAACTATCTTTTCTCCAAGTAGAGCTGAACAGTGCAAATCAGTCCTTAAACTTGTTCCTCTTCTGGGCTCTGCATCATAAGCTTACCCTCTGATCTACTGCTTTCATTTCCTGGCCTTTTTCTGAGTTAGCCCTCCTCCAGAGAGAACTGTGGATTTATTCCTGCTGCAACACTGTCTCTTCCAGCTTTGAAAATCGCTAAGCCATCTTAGTTTTTATGATAGGAAAGAGCGTTGCTGAAGCCAGTAAGATTCTTACCAGTGCATTTGGCTACATAGATGCTAGTGCCTATTCCAGTCTGTTTTCCATTGGCTTGATTTATCCTTTGGGTTGTGACTGGAGTTTAGGACAGAAGGGGCAATACTGAGAACTTAAGTAACTAACTGCGTCTGTATTTTTCTGAGGCCATTATGAAAGGATAGTTGTCTTTCAAGCCTCTGGAACCTGATTGGGAGGATATGGTTGTGCTCAGGCAAGGGAATCCAGGTCACAGGATTTTTGAAGGGGGAACAGAAACTCATATGGTGACTGCTAAAGAGAAAAGAATAAACATACAAAGGAGCTATTGTATCCTTACTAATTACTTGGAGAAACCAAAAGAAAATGGAACTTTCATGCACAGAGCTAAGTTGGTGATCTGATTTGTTCTTTTACAACCAGGTCTATTTACCCACACAGATAGGGGGCAGTAGTAGGTGCATTTGGAAGAATATGAGAACATGGCAATCAGAGTGGGTGAGTGAATGAGTGGGTGGGTGGGTGAGTGAGTGAGTGATTGATAAACTTTTCTGTCTTAATTTAGCAAGTTCTCTGGGTCCCTGTGTTTTGAGATGTAGGAACTTCTTGAGCCAGAGGTGTGATGTGTTTGTCCTAGTAAGTGTATGTGTCATAGCTGCTTAAGCAGTGCCTTTAGGTAAAATTCAAGGATATGATGGATGTTTCTTGCCTCACAGGCTTGTGGAAAGCATTGTAGCTGCCACAAATTTGTTGCTAACCCATATTCTGTGCAAAGCAGCCACTTACTAGAGAGTGCATCTTTTTCCTTGCACATGTACAAGTATATCAGGTGCTTTCTATCATCATTGTCCCTTCTTTTTATACCAGAAGCAGAATATAAAGCGATACTACAGCAACCTTGTTGATGACTGAAAAATTATTACTTTCTGGAAGCAATATGCAGTCCTTCTGTAACATTGAGAGGAGATCTTTATCATCTTAGCTTTTCAATCTCAACTCTTTGAAAGGTGACCTCAGAATGGAATATGTAAAGAACCACCTTCAGTAACATTAGCCTTATAGAGGGCATTCACCACTCACAGTGGTCATGCCACTTCATTACTTGATATATTCTATAAATCACCAATTTAGATGTGGTATTCTTTATTTTCTGGTAGTTTGGGATTATCATTTGTACTGAGGACTTCATTCAAAGTTTAGGTGGGTCCAGAGAACTTTCTTCCAAAGTCTGTAGTTACCTTTGGATCAAGTCTCAGAGATATGACCTCTCTCGTTCAACTCTGCCCTTCTCCTTGGCAACTCTTTGAATGCCTTCCTGCCCAATTCCACCCACATGTCCTTTTTTTCTGATTTTAAATCCTTACGGTTTAATCCATCTACTTTACTACCTCTCAAGAAATTTTCATAGTACTGTTTTGGAACAACGTGCTTCAGTTTGTGCAAGGAAAACACCAATTCTTTTGTATTTCTCACTATTCTTTCAATCATAAATGTATTAATGGCTTTGCTGTTAGAGAACTAAATATTAATGCTATATGTATCTTATGCAAGAGTAATTGAAGTGTTTCTTGGTGCTGATCAGCATGGTCTCAATACCTTAAAAAAACCCTTCTCTAATCTTCTTTATAACAATGAATGATTAATGCCCATCTTTTTTTTTTTCATTATTGTTGGGGTTTTACAAAACAGGTAAGCTGCTCACCAAGTTAATTTTTAAGTTTCTCATAAATGCATTATCTTCTACTTATTCAGGTAGTGTTCCATCACTAGCTGCTGGCCTTTTCTTTGGGGGTTTGGCTGGACTGGGTGCTTATCAGGTCTCACAGAATCCACATAACGTTTGGGTTTCTCTGAGTAAGTAATTTAGAATTTTATTTAGAAAAGATTATATTTACCCTATATATTTTATTTAGGAAAGATTATATTTACCCTATATATTTAAAATGAGTACCTAAAAGTCTTTGCAGAAGAGTTAAACATGGATAGTGTTACAAATCTAATTTCAATTCTGTCTAAACTTTGCTGAACTAGTGGCTGCCAACATGCATCTGTCTCATACTGATGTGTTTGAAGGATCATAGTGCAAGGGAAGTGCTAATAAATGGATTTCTGACCTCTGTGTGCCCTCTTTTTGCCTGTATCCTCCTACCTTGAGCATCCTGCAGGAGGCTGGAGCATTTTGGGAAGTGGGATTCCCCTTCGAACTGACCATACCTCTAGCAGACTATGTCATTATCACAGAAAATGGCAGAGATTGTGACTGGTTTATTTTTATATATGACAAATATGTGGAATTACAAAGGTGTTGATGCCTGGGGAGGTTTAAGAGAGAAGCAAGCTTCAGTAATGCTGGTTCTTCCTTCTCCGAATTGGAGCTCCCCTCCCACCCGATTTGAGAAGGTAACTGTGGAGAGTTACTGCTTGTTCAGTGTTTACAGAGCCACCACTGACTACAGCATTTTTTCACTGAAGCAGTGACATAGCATCTGGCTCTTTGGCATGTGAAAGTCAGAAGTGAAAGGGGAAGGCCCAGCATTTCCTCCACTTCAGCTTTCTTTACAGGCAGTCCACTTCCACACCTACTGGACAGGCCAAAAGCTGTGTGTGGTCAAGCCTTAATAACTGGAATACACTGCAAATACAGCAAGCTTAAGAGGTGTGAGGTCAAGTGTTTTCCCAAATATGAGAGATGGATACATTTCCATAACTCAGTAGCATATGGAGTCTTTTCCTCCTTCTCATGCTTTAAAGTTTTTGGAGAAGATGTGTTCTACTGCTGTTTGAAACAAAATTCCATTCTGTGTTAGACTATGTCTAACTGTCTCCTACATACCTCCTTACGTGGGATTAGAAGACATCAATGACAATATTTAGGCTGGTGTTAGGGAGGAAGGATGCCATGGCTAGGACTGAAGATGAACTGGATCCTGCAGGACCAGTCATCACGTAGAAGCAATGGTAGGGGATAAAAGAGTTGTTGGAAGGATATGCTGTGCGTTGCTGTTACCACTGGGTAGCAGATGCATACTAAGGCTAAGGAATTCATCAGTGTATGCTTTCCTTGCATTTTTTTTAGCAATCAGTCTTTATTTGAGATACCATGTTCCAGGGAGTGTCCTTTCTATTTTACTGAGTCAGTGAAACTACCTGGCTCCTGTCTCTATGTCAAGTGGTCAGGGACAATAGCTTTAACTCTCACCTTGGTAATGTTTAGCACACTTCCCTTTTGAAGTCTTTTGAAAACATAAATTAGCTGATTCTCAGAACATTACTACAAGTTAGACATGAAAATGCTCCCTCCGTTTTTTGAGAAGTGGAGGAATTATGTGCACAAGTTTAGTGATTTCCCTGTGTGGAGAAGGAGTGAGTTCCAGAGCAGTGTATCATAAATTATTTCCAGTCTCAAAAAGAGCACATTTTGAAAAACAAATTTGAGGAGTATGTGTAGAAGCATATGGAGTGCACTGTCTGCAAGAACTTGATGTAGAATGCTTACTCTTTACAAACCGAGGCATTTTAAAATTTACACAATGTATTGGACTCTCTTAGTCTGTCAAGTGAAGTAATCCTGCTTCTCTTTTTACTTGATGCTGTTACTTCTCTCTGTTCTGTTACTTTTTAATTCTGTTATGTTTCTCCCATACACACATCTCTGCTGACTGGACTGTACAATCTCTCATTTAAGTTACGTCTGGAGCACTGACTGCTGTCATGGGAACAAGATTTTACAACTCCAGGAAATTCATGCCTGCAGGGCTAATTGCTGGTGTCAGGTATAATACAGTATACTTTTTTTTAACCTCGTGTGTGTGATTTCTTATTCGCTTCATTAAACTGAGACGGAGTGAATCATATTTTGTATATCATTTTTGTTCCTGTGCACCCCTTACATGAAGCATTTGAAAATGGATTAACAAATGGTTGTTATTATTGTTTAATTATATGGTTTTTCCCCTTATACAGTTTGCTAATGGTTGGAAGATTAGCACTGAAGATGTTGGAAAAGCCCCAGGATAAGTAACTGTTAATTTTACATCTTAATATTTGGAAAAGGAAACCTGATAATGAAGTTGCATGAATGCAGAAGTGAGAAGATGGAAAAATTTTCTGTATCAAGACATTTTTTTCTCTTTTTTATGTAAGGGGGAGTAGAATGATGGGACAGATAGTTTATACACAAGGTGCCGTTTGTTCCAATGATCAGGTAGAGCTGTTTGTGTATAGAGAGAAATGGGTCCTGGGTCTGATTTTTCCAGACGTGTTTTAATGTATTTTAACACTTCCATGTTTTTATATTCCAAAATATACTGCTGACATATATGAAGCAGAGAGAACCTGTAATTAAGAAAATATCCACAAAGAGGCACCAGAAGTAAGTGGCTAAATACAACAGTGTATCTCAGACCTTTTATACTGAGTATTACAGCGTGCTTTACCTGTTGCATTCTGAATTGATGTACCTTGTCTTTATAATGCCAAACAGATCTTGCCTTTTTATTGTGAAATGATGCTAAAGTGATGCTTTTCTATAAGTAAAATCTATTACAAACCTGTATTTGGCATGGTTTTTTGTATAAATTCTGTGTTTGGGGACAGGGGTATTTTCTTTTTCAGTGGAGGTCTTTGCAGTGGACTGTTAGTATCCAAGTGCTGTCTTTCAATGATATTTAAAAATCACTTTATAAATGGAGGGACAGAAGATTAAATTAGGGGCCTTCATTAACACTGCATTAAAAAAGTTGGTTGAAAGGGACTTACCCCATGGATTAATTAAGTGATATTTGTGCTAGGCTAAATGAACAGTTGAACATGATCTAGACTGTATAACTGGAATAAAATACCCTAACACTATGTAATTCTGATCTTACAGGCTTATTTGACAATAGAATGTATCAGCATTTTATTTCTATCTCTTAAGAGGGTGGCTGTGCCTCTTCAAATCTGTCATTATTAGGAAACCCTGGAGTCAGGAGGGTTCCTTGTTCTGCTGTGATGCCTGAGGACTGAAGTGTGGAAGAGGCATCAGTGGCATCTGGTGCTTTTGTTGTCACTCCAACCTTGACTGCTTCTCCTGCACGGAGTCTTGCAGCTCTATGAGTGCAGGCACAGCTAATATGGGCTTAGCATTGTGATGGAAGGGAGAGGCAAGAAATGTGTGAAAGAAAATCCTTTATCAGCTTATTCTTTAGTGATACATGATTATTGATTAATTAGGATTCTTACAGTGTGTACCTTGATTTTAAAGTGATACTTTATGTAGTGACTGTTTAAGATTTTACTTTGGGACCTTTACACTACTGATTATATCAGAAGCTTGTCAACTGCTTAACATGATCATGGCAAAGCAGGTTGAAGTTAACTTACATCTTACACACTTTCCATTTTGTAGCCTTTAAAGGAATTTGTAAAAATTGCCTCAAACTGCATAAAGCAAATACCAAACTACATAATTGCTCCATTTTGTTGATCACTTCAACACTTGTATTTCCTTTTCTGAAAATGGCATTTAGTAGTATTGAGTTAGAGTGACTTTTCTACTGTTGTGGATCAATGGTCACCCATATGGTAGTGAACTGGAAGCTGCTGTAGTAGAAATTAGTAATTACAAGCACATCTATAGATGTTGAGCCAGTTGTGCTGTCTGTTACCAATTCTCTTAGCAAAAGTTATAAAATTAATTCCAGGTTTTTGAATATATTTCTATTGTAACCTCTCTTGTTTCCAGGCATTTAATCTGTAAATAGCCTGATCTCTACAGGATGAATGTGCAGGGAGCAACACTAAAAACATGTTAGAGCACGTCTGAAATTCTAGTCTCAGTTAAATCATAGTTTCTTTTGACCATACTTTAAGCAAAATCAAACAGAAGTTTTGTAATTACCTTTTTATGTTTTTAAATCACCCTGTGTAATTGAATAGAAAATCCCATCACTGATACAGAATTTTCTAGAGCCATTCAAGAATTAAAGACATGAATATCCTTTCTCCAGACTGCTCCTGCTTTTAGTCTGATTGTTAGCTAATTCTAAAAGATTTCTTTCTGGGAGTTTTTTCCACTGAGAGTGGTCTCTATGTAAATTGAGATAATTACTTTTGCATTAAATCCACTGTGGCTATGCCATGACTTGAGTGAAACTTCATGTTATGAGTCAGCTTGTACATGGATTTTGGAAAGGGTGATTTAGTTATTTTTGGGAAATGAACTGCTAAAATAACTCTTAAATTAAGGCTGTTCTGTTCAAAGCACACTCTGAAAATAAAAATATTAGTTTAATATTTCTTACACTTTCAGCTGTCAGCACAGGCTGAAATGAATACTGATTTTTTTTTTGAAGGGTCCAAGACCAGGAAACTAGTTCTACTATACACATACTGAGTCACCAGGATTCAACAACTCAGAGTTTAATCATGCATCCAGAACATTACAGAATTGAGAGAAGACAAGATTGTGAGTTGTCAAATCCTCGTTTCCTAGAGTAAAGGCCCAGGTCCTCCATTCCACATCTACTTGCCTGATAGCAGCTGGGTGGCAAGAGGAGATGTCAAGTATTTTACCCCTCTCTTGAGTGGCTTGCTCAGGACCAGAAGAGGGGATTTCCTATTCACTTTGTTAGGCAAATGATCTCTTGAAAGTAGGAGTTCGCCCTAAATTTTGTAAGGGGGATGTTGAAGCCTATCTTTGTAATAGCACTTGCTTACCTTAAGGCCTCGAAAGCGAGAGATGTTGGGCTCCCTTCAGTTCCTGCCCTGGATGGGTTCAAGCTCCCTTGCCAGAGAAGGGCTCCTTGCCTCAGGCCGTGGGATATCTTGCAGGGAGAATGTTGCCAGGGGAAGACACACCACAGCCCAGAAGAGATTGCAAAGTTCCTGGGATCTGTGGGAAAAGGATCAACTACTTTTTAAGTCTGCTTTTAAAGCTAAATAGTAACTGGCAAAAATGCAGAAACACCCTCAAGCTGTGCAATGGAACCCAGATTCCTCTCTGTCCAGAGTGGAAAATCCATAGGACAACCTAGATTTTACCTGTGTGTTTACTTCTGGCTAACTCTAGCGTCTCCAGGGTTGTGGTGCCCCGATTGCTGACACTGAGGCAGCATCACATACATCGTCACAGGTTTGGAATGTTACAGAACACCCAATTAGTGAAAATGTGAGCAAATATTTTGGGGAGAGAGTCAAAATATTGGACAATTGAGTGCCTCAGTTATGGCTTAGTCTTTACAGGTACAACACTGAGACCTCTAGTACAGCAAGAATATACTTAGGTTCAATTGCACCACTGCGTTGAGGTTACTCACACATTGATAGATGTCACACTCTAAGCTGTTCTTCCAATTAATGTGACATTTGCAGGTAGCAAAAATCTCTTTAATTTAGTGCAAATGGGTGGTATAGTGTAAGAATTCAGGTGACATTACACTAGTAGTACAGGCAACTGTCTTTCACAAACCAGCAAAGGAGAATGAGAGGAGGATGAAAGATGTCTCAAGTGGAATGGTTTAAAAGGGAAGTAGTCATGTGCTGTCCTACTTTATCCCTTGTTCTAAGAATATGGTACAAGGCTGTTTTAATGCAAAGTGAGTCCCCTAACTCTTGTTCTGCTGCAGACTTTGAAAGTGCAATTTGCCATCTCCCAGTTCTGTCAGTCATTGTGCTGGGAGCTGTTGGCACTCTGTCATCACTAGCTGAGGGTCAGTCTGTGCTGAAACTAATAGGGCCTGAAGTATTACACAATTATCCTTTTGTGGTGTTAAAATTGCTGGCTTCTTGGCATTGTAGTCATGCTTTCTGACTGCACAGCTTAATCACCTGGAAAAATGGGAGGGGAAAAAAGGTCAGGAGAACCTCCACGTAGTTATGACAGGAGGAGGAAAGTCTTTGTTTCTCCAGAATCCCTACAAGTGAAAATGGAAAAATGTTGTGTCAGTAATTGCACAGAGGCATCTGCCCTCATCTCCTCTCCTGCTTCCTTGAAATGCCATGATGGAACAGATCAAAGTGCTTGCGCTTTTATGCAATATCCCCAGCTCAGCCCAGTGCACAAGTGACTTTGGGTGTTCCCTTTAGTCTTTTTGTGCTTCTCTTCTGAACTGTGAAATGGAGATAATGTTTTCTGTATCCCTTCCCTGTCTGTCTTTTACATTGCTGTCTTACACAGTGTGTGGCATAAAATGTTCCCTGCGCCAGGAACAGGAACTGGTAGCTGGGATTGATACTGTTTTATTGCTGGTAGTTCATACAGTGTTTTGAAACTCTTTTAGAAAAACCCTAAGGAGAAAAAATATGGTACAACAAAAGTCTATTTCTCTTATTTCATGAAATGTTAGCATTTGCTGATATATTGCTATTGTATTTTGAGATCCTGTCCTGCAAGCACGATAACTAAGTGGGATTGAGCTTTAGTACTAATACTTAGAATCACAGAATAGTCTCAGTTGGAGGGCACCCGTGAGGATCATTGAGTACAACTCCTGACTCCACACAGGACAACCTAAAAATGAAACTATGTATCTAAGATCACTGTACAAGTGCTTATTGAACAGCAACAGGTTTGGGACCATCACTGCTTCCTGGAGATCTTGTTCCAGTGCTTGGCCACCCCCTCAGTGAAGAACAATCTCTCTCCCTCCTCTTCTCTCTTTTCCTTTTTTTTGTCTACTTTTTTTAATCTCTTAGATTTTTCTTTTATCTCTTTTCCTTTTCCTTTTTTCCTTTTTTCTTTTTTCTCTTTTTCTTTTTTCTCTTTTTCCTTTTTTTCTTTCTCCCCTTGTTTTCTTTCTTTTCCCTTTTATTTTTTTCCTTTTTCTTTTTTTACCCTTTTTTCCCCCCTTTTTGTAATTTTTCTCTTTTCTCCTTGGTGTTTGTTTCGGTTTTGTTGGTTGGTTTTTTTTCCTGGTTTTCTTTTTCCATTTTTTTCCCACTTGTTTGTTTGTTAGTCGGTGGCTGGCTGTGCTGGGAATGCAGAGGTTTTGGAAGGCTTTCCAGTGCGCAGAGCCGGGAGAGGGCGGCAGCGCGGCTCCGATGCGGCCGCTGTCAGCCGGGGGAGAAAGACACCCCACCCACCTCCAGACGTGGAGACAAGGATAAATAACAATCAACCTGCTTCCAATGTAGGGTTTGCCCGCTTGTCGCCATCTGACCTGGAACACCAAATGCTGGAACACAAGTGCTTGGCTCTCTCAGCTGAATAGGTCTTTAGCTTCTTTATTACCTTTGCACCGGCCTGAGGAATGAAAGGAAATGATCCTGGGGCAAAAGGCTTTTCTCACCAAGCATGCTATGCAATCCAATGGTCGTGCTGCTAAGGAGCTGATAATAATCGCGTGAAGAATGAAAATGAAACCCTTTTGCCAATCTTCTTACACCCTCTGAGGGAAATCACTTATCTGTATTGGCAGATCAGCCCAGTCCTTCTCACCTATTTACACCAAAAAACAAAATCTGCAAGTTCTCAGCCTGACTCACCCCCCTCCCAAAAGCAGAGGGGATTAGCACGACAGGCCTCCTCTAAACACTTTTAGAAAAAACATAAAACATTATAGTTTTGTAAGATGTTGGAATTATTATATATATAATGAGGGAGAGGGCGTTGGCTAAGTTTCTTTGGATACATGTTCTTTCAGCAGTGTTATAACAATAGAAAATGGTTGGGATCAAATTATGTGCTGTTACCTGAAGGCATCCCACCAGTAGGAGAGTTATTGGATGCACTGAAATTCCTTCTGACCCCTCTATTCCTCAATAAACCTGCACGCAACTTCCTCTGGGGATGGGCCAAGTATTGCTCCATTAGTATGCAGCACCACAGTCAGCAGGGCAGAAAAATACACACCAGGAGGAGAGAGAATAGATGAAAAGCAGTAGGAGCAAAGTAAATGCTTTTAAATCCTGAACAGAAATTTCCCTTCACTGAGATTCCTGCAGGTCTGTGGTGTCACGACAAGACGTAAAATATTCTGAGGTGACAAGAAGGTTAGTCCACTTACTCAGGTTCTTTTCTGTTAAAAAATGAAGCCTAGACTTGGAGGCAGGGAAGATTTATTATGATGGGGGTAGGAGCCCAAAAATCGTGACGATGGACACGGAGTGACAATCCTAAAATCTTCGGGAAGTATTCTAATCCATAAAGCTGTTGTGAAAATGATCATTCTGGTTCTCTGTGTGGTTACATATCCCTGGTGTTTAGCAGTGTGCTGGATGCTCCACTCTGCATTGTTTGTCCTATATCCAGCAATATCTTCAGTTCCCAGACGCTACCTCACCTGGCAACCCTGCAGCATTTACATCAGTTTAGGGCCTGTCGCCAGATTTTCTCCTGCGTGTGCCACTACTGTCTCATTCCTGCCAAAAAATAAGGACACTGTGTTCAACCTACGCCTACAAATATAATCTACATGAATTTATTTTTATATAAATTCACTTATTTATGTAAAGGACAGTAGGTTGTTTAGCAGCCAGTTTCTTGGGCAGCACAGAGAGTCCCTGATCAACACAGATCCAACTTCAGCTACATCCTCCTCATGGCCAGTTGTGCAATTAACACACATTCGTGCTAATGCACAGCAACAGACAGTACCATGATTGAACAGGATTTTTATTTCCACTTTTTTAAAGCATTTTGTTTGCTTATCTATGGTTTTGGTATTTATCGGTGGTAAATACCATATAACAGTGATAAAAACGAAAAAACAAAAACAGTTTCTTCTGTATATCCTGTTCCCACACTGTCAAGCAAGCAAATATTCCCAATATTAAAAGGCGTTGTGACTTTCTGAGACAGAGGTGGCAGCAGCCTGCAATTATTCCTGTTCCTCTTAGCTGTCAACCATTAGACCACCAGCTTCTTTAGGGAATGGTGTGTTGCATGGAGGCAGAAAAGATCCACAGATTTTGTTATGACATATTTGATTTATAAAATATTTCCCACGGGGTGCCTTCCAGGATCAGGACTTTCCTCGAGAGTATTCCTTTCACGTGGGTATTAACCGTATGGTGTCACCTAGAGACACTCTGCTTGCTTTAGTCAGGGCTCTCCATAACAATGCACCAAAAGACGTGCTAAAAGATGATCGTAAATGCATTCGAATCCTCCCTTATCAACCACAAACAGGGTGGTGGTGCATATGCTTAAAACGCAGCAGCAGCAAAGGAAAGAGTTAACTGTTTAAAAAACCGTGTTAAATGAAACCTAATTAGCGCTAATCTCAATTTCTCTCTCTCTCTCTCTTTTTTTT
>VZTD01006008.1:11952-33355 GCA_013397725.1 Rhagologus leucostigma
TTTTTTGCCCCCGGAGCAGTAAGTGTACACAGGAGAAGAAGAGGTTTGGGGGGACGAAGGGTAAGAGGGGTCAGCCTACTGTTAATTGCATCTTGTTTAGCTGGGTCACTGCAGCTGACCTCATTCAAATCTGTGTTGGGTTGACCCTGGCTGGACGTCAGATGCCCACTGAAGCCGTTCTTATCACTCCCTTCTCAGCTGCAAAGGGGAGAGAAAATATAACGAAAGGGTTTAAGGAGAGATCACTCACCAGTTAACGTCATGAGCAGAACAGATTCAACACAGGGAAAACTGATTTGATTTATTACCAATCAAATCAGAGTAGAACAGTGAGAAGTGAAACTAAATCCTAAAAACACCTTCCAATTTCACTCCTGATTTTCTCCACCTCCTCCCCACAGTGGCCCAGGTTGATGTGGAATGGGGTTTGAGATCAGTTCATTACACATTGTCTCTGCTGCTCCCTCCTCCTCAGGAAGAGGACTCCTCACGCTCATTCCCTGCTCCAGCGTGGGGTCTCTCCCACAGCTGATGGACCTCCATGAACTTCTGCGAAGTGAGTCCTTCCCATGGACTGCAGTTCTTCATGAACTCCTCCAGCATGGGTCCCTTCCACAAGGTGCAGTCCTTTAGGAACAGCCTGCTTCAGCGTGGGTCCCCAGTGAGGCCACAGGTCCTGACAGCAAACCTGCTCCAGGGTGTGCTCCTCTCTCCATGGGTCCCTAGGTCCTGCCAGGAGCCTATTCCAGCATGGGCTTCCTAAAGGGTCACAGCTTTCTTCAGGCACATCCACCTGGTCTTTCATGGGCCAGAGGTGGATCTCTGCTCCACTGTGGACCTCCATGGGCTGCTGGGAGACAGCTGCATCACCATGGTCTGCACCATGGTCTGCACCATGGTCTGCAGGGAAATCTGGGCTCCAGGGCCTGGAGCACCTCCCTCCTCTCCTCCTTCACTGACCTGGGTGTCTGCAGGGCTGTTTCTCTCACATATTCTCACTCCTCTCTCCAGTTGCAGTTGCTCTTGTGCAGTAACTTCTTTCCCCTTCTTGAATGTTATCCCAGAGGTACTACTGCTGTCGCTGATGGGCTTGACCTGACAGCTTTGCAAATAGGGCATTATTCAAGTTCTTTTACCCTGTTCCAGGCAGATCATCCTGCTATGCGTTCTACAGGCCCAAATCTTTTGTTCCTTTCCTTAACTGTTTCTCTACTCACTGATCCGTGTCCTTGCAATGCATGTGAGCAGAAGATATATTTAAGATGAGATTTTCCTTTATACTTCTGGATACAAGATCTGCTGACCGTATCAATAAGTAAAATAATTGCTTTCTGTCTGGAGCAAATCTTTATAAATGATTAAATGCTCTAGAAATATGACCCCAGATAGAAATCCTGACCCTTCGTCATTCCTCACCTCAAAAGTTTTTCTCATATAAGCCTACAACAAAGTGCACAAATGCCAGAAATCTGTCTCTGGTAATAAATGAAATTCAGGTGACAAAATCAAATATCATTTATTTCTTCAGAATCATAAAATGATATGATGGGTGCAGCATGGTAGAGCCACTGTAATGCGCTATAAGCTTGAAACAACAGATGACGTGGGAAAAACAGTAAAGATGACTTTATTTGGGTTGTGGACTCAATGAAACCCAAATTCCAATAAGCTTGCTTTTGCCAGATGTATTGGTTTTGTACGGCTTGGTTTTGGTAGCAGGGAGGTCTACAGGGGTGGCTTCTGTGAGAAGCTGCTAGAAGCTTCTTCCATGTCCAGCAGAGCCTGTCCCTGGTGGCTCTAAAAATGGATGTGCTGCTGGCCGAGGCTGGGCCAGTTAAAAAGGGTGATAATGCCCCTGTCTTAACATGTTTAGGGAGAAATCAAAATAAAAGTTGTGGCGCAGTTGTAATTTCAACCAGAGAAGAGCAGAGTGAGAACATGTGAGAAGAAGAACTATGCAGACACCAAGGGCAGTGGACAAGGAGGGGGAGGAGGTGCTTCAGGCACCAGAGCAGAGGTTCTCCTGCAGCCCTGGGGTGCAGACCATGGTGAAGCAGCTGTCCCCCTGCAGCCCATGGAGGTTCATGAGGGATGCAGAGATCCACTTGTAGCCCACGGAGAAGCCCCACGCCGGAGCAGGTGAATGCCTGAGAGGAGGTTGTGACCCTGTGAAAGACCCTTTAAGAGAGGGGCCCTGCTCCCAGGCTGGAGCAGCCTGTCCTTGGACGACTGCACCCCGTGGAAGAGTGACCCATGCCGCAGCAGTTTTGGGAGGGCTGTTGCCTGTGGGATGGACTCACATTGCAGCAGTTCGCAGGGAGCTGTTGCTCGTGCGATGCAGCAGTTCATGGAGAACTGTCTCCTGTGGGAGGGACCCCCACGGTGCAGCAGGGGAACAACTCCTTTCCCTGAGCAGTGGGATGAACTGACTATAAACCCCACTTCCCTTCTCTCTGTGCCGCTGGGGTAGGAGATAGAGCTGGAAGAAGTGAGAGGTGGGAGGAAGGTGTTTTTAAGGGCTTATTTTACTTCTCATTATCTTGCTCTGATTTTGCTAGTAATAAATTACTTCATATCTCTAAGCTGAGCCTGTTTTACCCGTGATGATAACTGATGAGTGATCCCTCCCAGTCCTTATCTCAGCCCATGAATCCTTGGTTAAATTTTCTCTCCACTGTCCAGGTGCAGAGAGGAGTGAGTGAGCAGCTTTGGTGGGTGCCTGGCGTCCAGCCAGCATCAATCCCCAACACCAGGTTTGATCACATTTTAGATTTCCAGCAGAATTGCTCCATATGCATTACCAAGACCATGCCTGACTCCAGATGTTAACCCAGTGTAGCTAAAGTGGAATCTGGCTGCGGGGCAGAATGGGCTGGATTTGGAAATTAAGATGGCAACTCATTTCTCCCCATTCCTGCTACCCCTCCCTTAAATTATTGTTGCCCTTGTTTATGCAGACAGGCTTCGTCCCCAAAGAAGCAGCAACCTGACAGCTTGCAGAAAACTCTCATGCTCTCCAAACAGTTATGTTTTCCTTACACAGTCTCTTACATCCGTGGTTTCATGACTTTGACTGCCCAGACATGTAACTAGGACAGCACATGTGTGTAACATTGTGCCCAGCTGGAGTCCTGCCAAGTAAAAAGCCAGGTAAAGGACACATGGAAATGTGGGGGGAGCCACGTGAGCTTGCAGTCAAATGCCTCAGTGTGAAGAAGAGCACCAAGTGATGGAGAGGAGGAGCTGCAGAGGCAAAGCTCAGTCCACAAATGCAAGTCTCATTGGCCACCCGTTGATTCCCGCACACTGTGACTGAAAACTCTCAGTCGTGGGCAATTGCTACTCCAGAGAAAAAGTCAGCCCTAAGATCTTTCCAGGGCAGAAATAGATGGGAGCTGGCTGGATGAGTACCCTTGGCTACCTTCATCATGCTGCTTCCTGGGGTGTACCACCACCCCTGGTGTCACCCTGGCCACCTCAGCCACTCCTGCTCAAGACAATGGATTTTTTTGGTCCCTGCTCAGAGCAAACACTGTGGATTTAGGCCCTCACAGGGAGGAGGTAGAGCCGACAGCACCCTGTTCTCTCCAGAGTAATTGACTAAAATTAATTAGATGAATACAGGTCAGTTAGCATTACCATCTTCCTGAAGCCAGCTGTTGTGTGACCTGTCCATGGCTGGGATGTTCTCCACTTCCCTTGGGAAAATAGTGCCTGGGAGTGCATTTCCCCTGCCAGAGTGACCTGAACTGATGTGCTTATTAGGTGAGAGGAAGGAGATTATTTAGAGGACACCAGTGCTTGGGTGAAATCACTCTGGTAGGCTACATAAAGAACTCTAAAACACCCAGTCTTGAAGCAAAGTGAATTTCCTGCAGTGCTTCTGGCAGCGAACAGGTTGTTAAACGCTCCTGGGTGTCACCCCTCGTTATTTTTGCCATCAGTGTGAATGTGCATCACTTGTGCAGCTCAAGGCAGTCGCAGCGGTGAGGCAGGGGAGAGCTGTGCACAGGTAGGAAGGGGCTGCTGGCTCGCTCCAGGCTGGGGCTGGCTGTGTCACACCCTCCAGGCTGGTGAGTGTGGCTGCTGTGGGACACCCGCCCTGTGAGGGAACAGCAAGTGGGCCGCAGTGACTGCAAGCGTGTGGCACCTGTTTGTGGTGCAGATGGGCTTCCTGCTCTGCTTGTGGGCTGGTCACTGCCAGCTCCACTTGTTGGTTTGAAGTGTTTTGCCCGTCTTCCCCACAGGGAGCAAAAATGGAACTTCATAAAAATGGAAGGAAGGGAGATAAGGGAGCAAGGGATAAAACCCATCCTGGCTGGTTTGTTCTCGGTAGAAACCTGCCCTGAAAAAGGAACCAGCTAAACCCAGCCGAACAAAATTGTGAAATTCTAAGCCCAGGCTGAGTTGCTTTTTCAGTGTTTGCTGGGGTGCTTGGGGGAAGGGGAACAAAGAGAAATCCTGGAGCTGCCACTGTCTGCCTCTAGAGGAAAATGCTGATCTAAACATGTTCAATGTAGTTTGTTTGTATTTTCCCTAATGTGACTGTACTATATATACACTATATTTTAAAGAAACATATCTCTGAGGAGAATTTAAAAAGCATTTACTTAACAAATCATGTTTGTTTCTCAAGTAAGTCTCTGACCTAAGGCAAGGAACCATACATATTTAAACTTGGAAGTTGTTTTTCTATGTATGATTAACACTGATTTCTAATGTATACAGTGTCACTTCTCCAGCTTGCTGCAATCTGCTTCATAACTTATAAGGGAAATTTCAGTGCTGTCTACTGAGCTGTGACAGAGACAAAGGAAATTTTAGAGGACAAATGAAGGATGCTCTTGAAAACCAGGGCTGTTAATTGATACTCTGCTCTGTATTGATCTCACTCTTCTGTTTCTGAATTTGACTGAGATTCTGTAACCCCAACTCAGGCAGGTGGCCAGTTTTTTCTGCATTGAACCAGCAGTATTAAACCCTAAGTGGTTCTCATATCCGTCTTCTGAAACACCAGAGACGTCCATCCAACAGACTTGCTTTCATTCCGTTCCTTGCCATAAAAACTCAGGAATTTGCCCATCCAGCTGATCTATTAAAGATTAGTCAGCATTCCCTGAAAAAAACCCACCCATATGGCTTGCAAAGCATCACTTAGTCTTTTTGCACTGTTATGCTTCATTCTGCAGAATTGCTGATGGTGTTGTAGCTTCAAGTTTCTCCACATTAATTGCAATGATATTTTTCAGTCTTTTCCTGCCAACCAAGCTGCTGGCTTTTTATCACATGTGTTCCAGAAAGAAGCAGTGGATTGCTGTCAGCTGGCTCCCGTCTGTTTTGCCATGGAGGGAAGGGTGAGGTACACAACACGGGACTTCTGCAATTGAGGAGAGAAAAGGTATGAGATACACAGGTTACATAAAAGTGAGTGGTAATTAAGAGCTTAAAACACCAATAACCAAACCCAGGGGCCTCATTTTATAGAATATTGAATTTGAATGGAGTAGAAATTGTTTCTATGCCTGGATTCACTGCTGAGCTGAGACTGACTCTAGACTTCCACCTTTCTGTGCCTCAGTGTCCCCATACAGGAATCAGAGATAAAAATGCCGGACTCCTTTATAAAGTGCTTTGGAACCTGCTGATGAAAAGCATCATCTGTCGTGATGTGCTCTATGGGCACATAAAAATTATTTCTGTAGAGCGAAAAGGCACTAATATATATGTAACAAGTAGGTGAAAAGGCAGTCAGAAATAAGTAAAGATCAACAGAGCTCCCACTATCTTGGCTGAGAAGAGGCATCACATGCAGCCTGTTGGAGCACAGCCTGCACACCAGATGAGTTATGGATACAGGGATATGCAGAGGAGTCTTTCAACAGGGACAGAGAAGCCTGTTGATATCTGCAGATAAAGGAAGATCCATGTTGAGGGCTGTCAGGTTTCTCCCTAGGAGATTCTGGGTACAAAGATGCCCACGTGTGTGACAAAATGCCTCCTCGGTAGCCCCCCATGGCCATGGAAGGCCATGGCTGTGTGCTGTACAGATGGTTTTGTGTGCCAGACACGCGCAGGGCACCAGCAAATTTTGAACCTGTGGTGATGCTGTGCCCACACATGCGAGAGGCAGTGCTAACTGAGCATCTAGTGGATGCCTCGTCAGCTCTTACCCTCCAGGGAAGCCCAAAATTTCCAGATATGGTTCCCATGCAGAAACACCATCCGGTCTGCCAGACAACCAGGAAGATGATCCTGGATAAAAGTAAAAACCTAAAAAAAAAAAAAGCTGACTTGGCATAGTGTCCATGCAAAGGTAACAGGAGATATCCAGGCACCTTATCTGTGGCTCCTCTTCTCCTGCACTTACTTGGTTGTTGGTACCTTCTGGGTTCACTTCTCCCCAAGGAAAGTTTTGTTATGTGTGCATGAGTTGCCCACCTGAAAAAAACATGCTATTTTGGGCTTCACAGTCAAGGGAAGAGCTGCATGGCTAAACCTCTGCTGGGGTTTGGAAGACTTCTGTTCTTCATGAGCTTTTCCTCAGACGGGTGGGCAGAAAGCATTACATGCAGGGCCATGGCTGTGTGGTCTCACAGCTGCCCCTAGGCAGGTGACCCAGCTCTCACACAGCCCTTTGGCACCACTGCCAGGCCATCGCCACCAGCACCCAACCTGCTTACAAAGGGCATGAAGTCTGGTGCCCGCTGCCTCTCAGGAGCCTCTGTCATGGCAAAGAGTCGGGTTTTGATTTCGGGGGAAAGGAAGGAGAGCAATTACCAAGTGTGAGGTTATCTCCAGCTCCTCTGCATGTAAGTGCTGCAGGGAGCTGCTTGCAGATCAAAGGAAGAGGGATACATCAGGGAGGGGAGCTTACCAAAATACTCTGCAGTCCAGTTCACTGGCAGCAAGCATTATACTCACCTCTTTCCTGGGGGAGTTGCAGGGAGTCCAGCTTTGTTTGGAAGGGAGGTTTGACAGGACTCGTGTGATGGATAGCGTGAAAAGTTTCCAGGGAGCAATGAAAAAGGGGCAAGGGCGGGCAGATTCTTTCAGCATTTTTCCATTACTATTTGGGTAACTGGAAGAGCTACTTGTAAAACTCTGAAGCAACAGTAAATTCCTGGAGAGAGAAAAGATGCTCCAAACATTTTGTTCCTGACCAAACTGTTCTAAGTTTTGCTCCCTACAAATGAAAAGCGAGTAAATGCCAAACCAGTCATCCAAGTAACTGGACAGTTCAGTGCTTGTTTTATGCTTTCTCTTTTGGGCACCTCTTCTAAACAGAGGGCTTTTTCAAGTGCTTTTCTTTCCCTGTCTAACTTGACATTTCTTAGGAACATCTTCATATTCCTTTTGTAAGGCAACAAATTCTGCTTCTCTGTTCTATTTTGTCTCTCCCCTTCCCTTGTGTCTTCTGTGAAGAGTAAAGAAATTTCTTCCACATATTAAGCAGACATTCCCGCACCAGTAATTTCTGTTTTGTCTCAGGAAATCCATCAATCTTGTGTGATTAAAAGGTAATGCCTGTATGTGGCTTGTATCTCTTTCTACTGAGAAGATTTTTTTATACCAATTTATTGGGCAAGGCATAGTTCTTCCAGCCCTGAACATGAAATGAATGTAAAAACAATTATCCATTTGAACCAGACTTTCAGAAGTCAGTTGAAGGAGCAGTAAACAGTTACAGGCAACAAACTGGCAAGATCACTGTTTTGCCATGCAAGCTGAAATTTGATTAATTTGGCAGCTGTTTGACTAGAAATTAGAAGAGAGTTTTGAGAGTCATGAGAGAAAATCAGGAATTTTTTTGCTTTTAAAGCTCTTTAAAACTCTGCAGTACTCCTCCTCCCCTGGAGGTTTATGAGCATGCAGCAACTTCTGTATTTAATAAAGAAAGCAAGCACAGCAGAAAGACTGAAAATCTTCCCCGGGAGGGGTGGGGCTCAATCCTCACGTGATAACAGACCAGAAAATGTGGTTTCTGGAAATATAGTCCTCAGCGTCTTGGTTTGCATAGTCCAAACTCACAATCATGTATCTTGCTTTATCCAGTGCTGAAGTCTACTTTAGAAGCACTCCACGGTGTCAAGCACTGAACATGGCCTGACTGACACCTCTGGAAATCTCCTTGACCTCCCCTGAGAGGGATCTCTCTGGAGGTTGGACTGTCTGGCCAGAACGAATCTTAGTTCCCTCCAGTGGTAGGAAGGTAGCCAATGCATATGAATAATGTGGAAGAGAAGGTCCCATGGTATGAATCATCTACTTTCCCTGGAGGAAACAGGATGGTTCTAATCAACATGTTACAAAAAAACCAGAGAAACCTCTTTCCTGAAAATGATCAGCATATGCCATCTGTGTGACAAGTCTAACTCGTAAGCAGTAAATTGGGAGTCAGTCAGCAGTGTGAAGGATGCCTTGGAAGCTTCTTGGTGTTAATGAAGGTTTCACTGGGAATTAAAGACTTTAAAACTGTGCTTTTCTACCAGATGCGGGAATGCAAAATTAATGCAGATGCAGGAACCATGGCCCAGTGGAGAGGCTGGCTGTAGGCTGAAACTCAGAAGATCTGGTTTCTGTTTTGGGATGTGCTGATTGTGACATGGAAAAATACTTTATGCTGGATTTGGGAAAGTTTAATATTTTTGGCAGTCACAAATCCAGTTTTATCCTTCTGTGCTCCCAACCTTTCTGTGCAGTTAGTTTTCCAATTGTTGAGTCTCCAAGGTGACAGCTTTTTAACTTCCGGTCTGGAAGGTACTAACAGTCTGCAAGATATCAGAAGGTGATTTGTGCGAAGTGCCATAATTTAAAACCAAAATTAAATTATTGCCAAAGGCATCATGAACAGTCGGAATGGGGAAAATACAAATACTGAACATGCCTAATTGTATTTGGCTGCAAAGAAAAGCTGCTGTGATAGTGTCTGCACAGAACAGACTTTTGATTTGTTTCCTAAAAGATGTAAATTGCTCTGGATTTGAGGAACATCCCTTTCAATGCATGGCTTTGTCACCATGGTGCCCAAACTGGTGCTTCTCAGCCTGTTCTGCATTTGGAGTCAAAGTTCATCTCACCTCCACCGAGAGCAAATCTGGAAGTGACAGTATATTCCCTTTTATGCACGAACTCTGTAGTTAAGGCATTAGTTCAAGTTGTAGAAGAATCAAATTCAAACCCCTCATCTGCCCTGAGGGAATGTGAAATCCCATCTCTGACCTTTTGGAAGGTTGTTCCTGCATTCAGGCTCCCAGCAGTTCTCAGCCTCTCCCTCCCACTTCCTATGGAGTATTTCCATCCTTCCTAAGCCAGCTATGACCTTGCAGCTCACAAGAGAAGGCCCTCGCTTGTGAGGAGGTGCGGACACCTAAAGTTCAGTGTTTGCTCAAATTAAAAGGTCAGCATTTAAGTAACATGTTTGCTAACAAGGCTCTAAAGAAAGGCAGAGCACTGAAATGGGGAGCCAAGGCATGAAGTGAACAGGGACGGCCACTTATTGAAGTAATAAACAAGCATTTTTCACTTGGAGCCTTTATTGCAAGTGAAAAGAGTGTATTTAATGTAGTTCAGTTTCTTCATTTTAGCTTGGTCAACCACTTGTTCATTAGAACTGAGAAATTAATTACAGCTTAAAAGATCTGTAAGTTTCTTTTTCCTACCCACCAGTCTATGAATCAACTGAAACACCAGGATTAAGAGCTACTCATTCCAGGCTGTTTAAGCTCTAGTTAGCAGTTATTTCATGAGCATCAGTTTTCTCTGTATAATAATACAGTCAATTTTAAATACAAAATGTGTTTTGACATCTTCTTCTTTCATATCCAAATCATCTGATATGACTTTATTTGATAATGGAAGGCAATGCTGCCTTTTGGTATGTTATTATAGCCTAATTTCTATCCAAAGTCAATTCAGCATAGCTTCTAAGAAAAAAATTGAATTACCTAGTAAGTACAAAACATAATTTGCCCTTTTCTAATATAATAAAAGGTAAACATTAAACATTTAAAAGGTAAAAGCATATGTATTTGAATACAAATGTCAGTTGTTTCAGTATTTGAACATATACATACCACATTCTGAGTTAGCAAAACAAGGAAGTATGAAATACAGCAAAAGTCTTCAGGTGCTGTGGAAGAAATCTCAGTGGTTACCAACTACTAAGCATCAACTGCTCTTTGGAAAAATGATTAAATACAAATTCAAAACAGGAATAAAACCTGATAACATTAGCCAAGGTCACTTGCTTTCTCCTTTAAGTGACAGTTAAAATAGATTGTTTAAATCCCACACATATGAATCACTCCGCCCAAGCTCATTTTTCACAACAGGAGGTAGCAAGTTTTTGTGCCTCTGTGGTTGAAAGGGAGGAGGAAGGAGGCAGGCTGCTAACCCTGTCACTGCTGGCTGCTGTTTCACTTCACCTCTGCTCGCTCCCGGCCCTCCCTTGCAAACAGCTTCCAGCAAATGCACTTGTCTCACCTTGCTCTCTATTGCCTTTCCCAGGAGCAAGGCACATGTGTTTTCTGCCTGGCCTTTCACCTTCCAAACACACATCTCTCTGCCCTTGTCACGTTTATGTTCCCCACAGATGTCTGGTGATGGAGAGGTACCTCTGAAATGATCAGATAGGTCTGACCAGAAACGCTTAAAGGAGCCTGAGATTTCCATGGAGTCGGCAAGTCGCAACAGGTCAGACTTCTAGGGCATGCAGGAAACTGGGACCTACCTTTTCTCCTCTGAAGGGAGAAAAGCAGAGAGATGGGCATCCTGGGAAGTCAGGAGATGAAAAGCAAAGCAGCCTTGATGCATTGGTTCTCCCCAGGAAAAGAGAGGCTGTTTACTATGCTGTTTCTTGCCTGGGACTTACCCACTTCTTCCCTCCTTTCTGTCTGACTCTCAGAGTCACTCCATCATTGCACATCCTGCCCACATTTTGTACTAAACCAGCCCAGCCCAAATGCAGCATAACTCCCCTGGATGCCTGTGGGAGAGTTTCAAAATCCCACCAAACCTCTCACTGCAATTATACCTCCTTCCAGGAATAGGAAGTGAGCTCTGGGGCATTTCCAAGGGCAGCCACATCCTTCTGCTGGTATGTTGCTGTGCATGCAGGTTGCCAAATTCCCTGATGCCAGCTGTTGCCTCTGAATTATTCCAAGACTGTTTGCCATTGCTTTTTTGTTCTGTTGTTTTGGTTTGGTTTTGTGCTGGTTTTGGATTTTTTTTCAAAATAAACATGCTGAGTGTAGCATGCTGGCAGCCATCGATATCCAGATCAAATACCACTGTGTGATGCACTGCCTGGGGGATAAAGAGAAACAGGAGAT
Organism: Rhagologus leucostigma; assembly: GCA_013397725.1. NCBI lineage: Eukaryota > Metazoa > Chordata > Aves > Passeriformes > Rhagologus > Rhagologus leucostigma. Next base: position 23,283 of record VZTD01006008.1, read on the forward strand.
GACATTGGGTGCTGCTAAAACTTGTTATCTACTGCTTAGCTCCACTGCAATCTGATGGCAGAGAACTGACTGAAGGCAGGTTTGTCTGCCTTGACTGAAAGGCATAACTGCAGGATTGTAAAGTCTTGTGACTGTGCATATTTTGGGAGTTTAATGCAGAGAAGAGCAGGATTTGCACCCATGTGAAACTGCTTTGAATCCAGACTTAGGGCATTTTCTGTGAGAAAAGAGTTGATATTTCCTCCTCCTTAATTGTCGTGAAAATGAGTCACAACTTCATTTTGGACCATTTTCTATGCCAGATGAACAGCACAGTGATTCTTTGTTCAGATGTCTGAAATGATAAAAACAATGCAAGGATGAGAACATCAAATTTCAGTGCTCAAATCACAGAGATTCTCCTTCCCTCAGCTGGTATCTGAAATGTCTGCATTTTTTCAAGTGTGAAATTAATGAAAAAAAAATGTGAGCATCTCTCCTTTTGAGATGTGCATGATTTCAAGGCAAGTGCTTCATGCATATTTTTGACTTGCCTTTGAGCCTTGCCCAATCACAAAGTTCACTGCACTGGAAACTATTTCTCTGTGCAATCAAACCTGGTTAAGTCTAAAGTCTGAGGGTAAACACTCTAACCTGGATTTGTAAAATGATTTGCAAATGTGATTAAAACCAGCCTATCTTTTCATGGTAAATTATGAAAATGATGCATCTGACAGAGATATTAACCTGAGCACTGCCAGTGATTGCATTGCTGTATTCAGCACCCTCCTTTGTCTCTTGTTACAAGAATAGGAGCACAGTCATACACTTGACAGTGTCCCACATACGGTATATGTGGGACACAGCCCGATGTGTACTGCATTGGATTCGTGATTCCATACTGTCCTTAATAAAGCTGCCCTACTTTCCTTGTTGCTATGATTTTCTAATATTAGAAGTGCTGAGTGCTATCACGTAGCCTTATTAATATTAAAAAAAATATTCTCCTATTACTCGGCGATCCTCATTCATCCACTTTTGGTCATTTGTCCTACACTGAAAGGTGGTGTGTCCTTAAGCATTAGAAAGGCATGTACACAGCTGGAATACTATCCTGTGCATTATAGGTGAGACATGGCTCAACTGGAAGTTCCCTGCAATAGCCTTCACTCGGATGAGAAATTATGAAGTCCTTTCATGAGGGTTTATTTAATAAACCACAGTTGCTGCACCAGTTTCTAAAATGCTAAGTATTCATTTTATTCCTAATGATTAATGCCTGAAGCCTGATGATGATATATATAGTTATCTGAGGTATTAAAATACTTTTGAAGAAACATTCTTCTCTTAAATAAAGCTCCTTTGAAGGACGTCTTTTAATTTCAAGAAGAAGATTAAGCCTTGCTTAAATATTAACAGGGAATTCTGATGTGGAAATTTTATCTGTTTATCTTGAGTTGGGAGTCAGTCTCTGGCAGTTATGATTTCAAAGACCACCTCAAAAGTATAACCTCATTAAAACTGGTGCCTGGTTGCCTGCCTCAGTTTGCAGATTTCATGAGAGTCACTCTCTCCTATTCATCTTGACGGTGATGATTCAGGCCTGGATACCAGAAATAATTTTACTGTGTTCATTTGGGCACATGAGGGCAGGACCTGTTCTGAACGATGGCAGACACAGGGCAAGGCAGAAAGAGGAAGGGGAAGCAATTAAGCCTGATTTCAAGAAGGAAGTCTCCAGCTTTGAAAAAGCCAAGAAGTACCTTTGGCTCTTAGGAGGGAGAGAATTAAAAAAACATCTGATGGTTTCTTTGTTATCAGGAAACCGGTGCTCCAAGTTTCTGATCCCCTGAAATACTTAACAGCATACTCTCCTCACCCCATTGTGGACGGGGACCCGAGGGACCGCAGGAATGGACAGGCTTTCCTCCTCTGACCAGCAGACATTGCTGCATTCCTGAGGATGGCAACACTCCACTTCTTCATAGCAGACCTTGCAAAGGTTCAATATTTGCCTGGATTGAAGAAAGACCCTCCAGAAACAACCAAAAATAATGGATTTACTATTGCAGATAAAGGAGAAATCGCAAAGAGCCAGGAGTAGAAACTGGACTGGACTGAATTTACCCTTTGTGTAATTAAACAAGACATGATTGACTATTATTGATTTAATGAAGCAAGGTCACAGAGCAGGTAATGCAGGCCAGACTTCAATACAATCACATCAGTACAGCTGGCAAATCTAAGGCTTGAGATTTAACAGTGTCACAGTCTTAAAGAGCATGATTTTAAGGGAGCAATAGCTGTGCAAAGGCACACCAATATCTGAAAATGTCTGAAAGCAAACTGCACTAACCTTGCTTGTGCTACAGTGCTAGCATGAACCTAGCTAATGGTTTTTCTCTATTTTTTTTCCCAATGCATAAAAGAGGAAGACTCATTAACTTGCATTTTTTTTTCAGATTAAAAATAATCACATTATCAATCCACAGCTCCAATTGCTTGTGTCATAAATTCAAAATTGAAATGGAAACAAATGAGGAAGGCTGCCTAGGATCATAGGATCATACTCAGGCTGGCAGGGAGCTCAGTAGATAATGCAGTAAATACCACTGCCTCAGAACATTTCCCTTCCTAGCAGGGAAAGAGAAGGCTGGCATTTCATCGTGTCCAAGAAGCTAACAAATCCAGACCTTTGGAGAGATTATAGGAAAAGTGCAAGTTCCTGTACTGAATATCATTAAAATATATATATGTAAAGACCAGCAGCAGGACACAAGCCTGCATTAGATGAGAGCACTCTCCAGAGACAATTAGCTGGGTTCATCTATTTCCAAGAAAGAGATGCACCTGGGATTCAGTATCTTTCTAATGTGCACAGGATATAGGCTGGTTTCAACAGGTAGACAGACATTCCTTCCTACTCTGCCTGAGCCTTTGTTAAACAGCAGCAGGTTTTCCATTGTGAAATGTGACTGATTTGCAGGTTTTCCCAGAAGACTGTCAAAGTCTGCAGTATTTAGCATATCTGACAATTAAATTATTTATGCAATAGATATATTTTCCCTTAAAACCTGTTCCATAACTTTCTCCATTAAGGTTTCTTGCAAGTCACATTGAAATCCCAACTGCTTTCTGAGAGAGGACATTTGAGGAGAGAGGCAACTGATTCCAGCGTGGAGCAGTCTTCAGTTACATTTCTTGGCCACTTTTCTTAAAGCACAAGAGCTCTTTATCCCAGTGTGAAGGAAACAGAGCAAGTTTGGAAAATGGCATGGCTGAGCACAGATCTGCTCCTCAAACTGCAGAGTAAGAAAGAAATGCACAGGCAGTGGAAGCAGTGACAGGTGACCTGGCAAAAGAGTAAAGGGATATGGTTTGAATGTGTAGGGATGGGGTCAGTAAAGCCAAGGCAAAGCTGGAACAGGAGTTGGCAAGGGATGTGAAGAATAACAAGAAGGGATTCTGTAAGTACTTAGGTCAGAAAATAAAGGCCAAGGAGAGTGTACCTCCCTTAGAAGCAAGAGAGGTGAACTGGTGGCAACAAATATGGAGAAGGCTGAGGTACTCGATGAATTCTTTACCTCAGCCTTCACTGGCAGTCAGGCTTCCCACTTCTCTCAAATCCCTGATCCTTCGGGTGGGTGTGGAGGAGGTGAAGTCCCTTCCACTATAAGCAAAGAGCAGATTCAGGATCACTTGATGAAGCTGAATAACCATAAGTCTGTGAGACTGGATGAAATGCATCCCAGGGTCCTGAGGGAGCTGACTGCTGTCACTCTCCATCAAATCTGAAAGGTCACAGCAGTCAGAAGTTGTTCCTGGTAACTGGATAAATGGAAACATTGCTCTTATTTTTTAAAAGGTGAGAAAGGAGGATCTAGGAAATGACAGAGTGGTGACCCTCACCCCTGTGCATTGGAAGACCAAGGAGCGGATTCTCCTAGAAGATACGCTAAGGCACACGGTGTGGGTCCAGAACAGGCCATAAAGATGATGAGAGGGCTGGAGCACCTTTCCTGTGAAGACAGACTGAGAGAGCTGGGGTTGTTCAGCCTGGAGAACAGAATGCTTCAGTGAGACCTCTTTACAGCCTTCTGTTGCATTAAGGGGGTTTATAAAAGGGAGGGAGAAGGACTTTTTGTATGGGCAGATAGTGACAGCAAAAGGGACAATGGTTTCAAACGTAAAGAGGGCAGATTTAGATTAGATATCAGGTATTAGGGTGGTGAAGCAATGGAAGAGGTTGCCCAGAGAAGCTGTGGCTGCCCCATCCCTGGAAGTGTTTGAGGCTGGGCTGGATGGGAGTTTGAGCAACTTGATCTAGTGGAAGGTGTTTCTGCCTATGGCAGGGTTGTTGGAACTAGATGCCCTTTAAGGTGCCTTCCAACCCAAACCACTTTATGATTCCATGACTTTATGGTAAAACGGGGCTTTCTAGGAAACTGAACCCTTTCAAATCCCACCCTGCATGGCCAGGCTTAGAAGTCTAGAAACCACAACACATGCTTGCTTTCATCCACTCCTGCATGACTTATATTCTCTGCTATTTTCATCCCAAAGTAACATCTCGGGTGCCCTGCAAGCAATGTGTAACACAATATTGCTAAAATAATAACCACTTCGGCTGCATATTACAGCTATTTGCACAGCACTTAACAAGTGTGATATGACACAAACTACTGCTTAGGCTCAAAACCGTCTTTCAGAATTAAGAATTTCTATATGACTCATTCCCATTGTTGTTTTTTTTTTGCCCAGTGAAGTACTAATATGACAATCCCCTTTTCCATGGGTCTACTTACACAGTTCAAAAACCACGGATTTGCTCAGGTGGCTTAGGAAGCTTTAGCTACTGCTGCCCAGTCCATGGAATTTGTCCAGGGTCTCCAGAGGCCTGGAAGAAGCCCAGGCAGAGCAGCAAACAGCCAAGGTACATAAAGTTAAATTTCTTGTGGGCAGGAATCATGCCTCCTCTGCAGACCCAGTACCTGGCGCTGTGCTCTAGGTCTGTCTCAGGAGTGGCTGGTTTGCTGAGGGCATGTCAGGGATTTCATAAGCAGGTGCATGCAACACATCTGATGATGCAGTGCTTGCATGTTTGCTGCCTGCTGCATATGCCCATGTTTCGGTCAGGAGGGAATGCCTGATGTGAGCTTTAAGCACATATTACACCATCATGGGTCCTGGTTGCACCCATGTAGCTGTCTGTCTATTCCCTGCTTTTATTAGGTGATCCCAGGTACATCTCTGCTAACAGGTTCTCCACCTGCCTTCTCATGTTATTGAACTGTGATGGATAGGAGCCTAGGAAAGCCAGCCAGACCAGAACTGTAAGTGTATGCCAGCTGAGTGTCCCATTTTGCGTGCCTAGTTGTCCTCAAGCACCCAAAAAGACCCAACAGAGAACAACAGAGAACATTGAGCTCATTTTCTCTGAGCCTTAGTTTCTCCACATGTAAAGTGAGAATACAGGCACTTGTCTTCACAGGATGTCCCATATTATCAGAGAGTGGAAATTGTACTTGTTTAGGTGCTCCTCTGTACCTTAGTGCACAGAGCAGCAATGCATTCACAACTATCTTGTTAGTGACGTCGTTTCTTGAAGCTTTGGTAGCTTTCTCACAGCCTAACCACACTTGGCATACACGTCTTCTAAAGAAAGGCTCTGGAAAGCGGGAAGGAATAAACGCAGAAATTGTACTGAACAGGCTCAGAGACTCCAGGCACGGTCACAATTCCCACTGATCAGAACAGAAGAGGGCTGAATGTATTATGAACTCTTTGCTAGCAATGTGGTCTCCTCTAGTTTTCTCTGTTGCACGTTAAACCATTTAATACTACAAATGTTAAAGCAATTTCTGCCTTTAGAACTCAGAGCAAGAACTTCTGTGGATTGTCTCAGTGGAAATGCATTCAAAGAGACACTAAAACAAACTTGCTCTTCACAAGAACAAATTCCTGTCAGCTTGGGAAACTGCCAGTTGTGTGGCATTAGATGTAAAAAAGGACTTGAGCAACTCATCTCAGACATCCTTTCTCGTGCTGCACATTAAAGCTGCGGATGAGTCAGTACAGCCGAGTAGGAGAACCAGATGGGTTTGAATCACCACTTTTTCCCCATCGCTGAAACAATACTAATTCCATGCAAATAATTTCAACCTCAGAGTCATAAAAGAAGCCCGGTAGTGGTGATCACTAACCTCATACCCCAGAAGGAATTGACTGGTTAATGAAAATTCTTAGCTGTTTCACGTTTAAAGACACTGATCTACGTAAAAGGAAATTAGCTAATTAATCTTAAAATCCTGGAAATTGAGAAGAATGTGGAGAGAGAGCAAGCTCCACTTCAGGGTTTCTCTGAAGCTATGTCTTATTCAGCTCTTTCCTTTCTTGTTCAGATGGATGTATGAGAGGTTTGAGAAACACAGATGAGGAGTCTGACTGGATAAATGTTTAAAAATCTGAAAAAGGACAGATTTTCTTTTAAGTACAGAGAAGTAAAAAAGAAGCAGTGTGGGATCCTGGTACTCCATCAGGTGGATCTTATCTTTGTGTTGAGTTGAACTAAGGCTCTAGAACTGAAAGCTCTGCAATACGTGGGAAGATGCCTTCACGCATTTGGAAAGTAAACTGAGGATGTGTGCTGACTAAGTGCTATCTGTATGTGGGAGACCACCAACTTCCTGCATTTTACTTATGCTAACAGATAATGCTTATTTCCATGTCATGTATGCTTGATTGATTTTTTATACCTTTTATTTATCCTCTTATATCTACTACTTTCAACCTAATAGCTACCTTAATAATAATAAAACTAAATACAAAAGCTAAATAAATTTTTTGGTAGTTAAGTAAGAGAGTTTCAAATTTTTGCAAACAATTGTATGAGAATTCCGTGGAACTGCTACTGAGCTGGGATTTCTCACATAAAGTTGGTAATATACCTGTTATATACATTGTACAGTACAAAACACAGCTGAAAGAAGTAAAGGGAATAGAATTGTGACTGCCAAACTTTTATTAGTTTCCCACAGGATTCATTACAGAACTTAGTATAGAAACAGAAAAAGGATGTATGAGACTTCTATGGTTTTGTTTGTTTTTTCTACATGCAACTTTACTCTAATAACTTACTTCTGTTTTCAGAAAAAAAGTCAAGAAAGAACAAAATCACTGTCTCTGTGAGTGAAATCTCTGGGTGTGTGTCTTCCTTAAAGGAAGCTTTAGCAACCTTAAGAACAAAATGCTGGCTCTCTTGACAAGACTGACATGTTTAGAAGTGTAAAGGTATAATACACAGAGTACGAGAGGCTTTGTAGTTCAATACACTCAACGCAGGGAACCTCGGTCCTGGTTAGACACATCCTTCAACATGAGGCACTTACTTGTTGTCTTAATCTCTTTTGTTTTGCACAAAAAAAATCTTGCCCAGATTTCTGATTTCAAGTCAGAAGTAACTGGCAGCATTAGTGATGAGGATTTGAGCAAAGATTCTGCTTTCACTCACGTTTGCAGTTGCCTACAGTGTAGTGAGGACATGGTCTGTATTCCTGAAAGGCCAGTTGTCCTTCACTGGCTTCCTTCAGTCCTTCTGAGTGCTCCTGAGGACAGGCAGGCACAGCAGTAGGTAGCCCTATTTCACACAATTAATTGAGAAAGATTTGACCCCGCTCCAATAGAGTCTGCAGTGTTTCCCCAAAAGTCCCTGCAACAAATGAGGGGGAACACAGGGCTGCTGCAGATGTGATAATTCAGGTTGCTCAGAGGTTGACTTGGCTGCTGGAGTGCTCAGGGCTAGGTGCCATCTGCCCAATTTAACTCTGCAAAGTTATGTTAACTTAACTGGAGAAAAGACATTAAAAAGTAAAGCAAGGAAAAATTCTTTTTAGGGAAACAGTGAACATAGCAGAATGTAATAATTTCATTGCCTAGTCCTCAATTCCCAGTTTGAATGCATTACTGAATATTTCCCAAAACAGGGACCTTACACAGAACTTCATAAAGTGGCTTGTGCCTACTAAAATAATAAAATCTATATATCGACTAAATAGGCACATAGCATCTACTTCTCTTCAACCTTCACATATTTAGCCTGTTCCAGTAACCTGGCTACTTTTCTGGGTTTTTTTATTATGCACAGACAAGCAATTAAGACAAGACAGATACTCCAAATTGTCATCCTGGGAACAACCCCTATCAGCAGGTTTGAATGTCTGATGGAGAGCCCAAAAGCAATCTCTGTATATTAAAGAAAGGAAATATCCCTGTGGTTCTCTGACAAATAGATCTGGATTGTATTTCAGTTGTCAGAAGCCAAAGAGTGTCCATCTCCTTCACTTCAGTGCTAACAGCGCATGGAAAGCAAAACATGTTTAACTTGCATCAAGCCTTTCAGTGTCTCTGCTTTTTGTAATACAGAACTGTTTGCTGTGAGATGGTGGCAGGAAAAAAACCCCACCCCACCTCTTTACAGAGTATGAGAGAAGAGCGCTGGCTTCCAAGCCTAATTTTTTTGAACACTGGTGGATTATGTTTCCAACATTGTCCCTGGCACATTTCCAGGAGTCTCATATAGGAAAGGTTTTTTATTTCTTTTGTCTTTTCTTATACTTTCCTTTTCCCTTTACTTTCTTCTAATTCCTTCCTCCCTTTCCTTCCTTACCTTTCTCTTCCTTTCTCCTAGGAACTGGTAAAGAAGACAATATGTGGAAAAACATCTTATAATGGAAGCATCTTTCTAATGGGAAGCAGGATATTTTGTAATTTTTCTTTTAAAGAGTCAGATAGGCAGCAGGGTAGCTGTGTGGCACCCACAGGAGTTACTCTGCTACACCGGCTGATCTGTATGCAGAGGCAGGGCAGAGATTCACCTCTGTGGGAATGAGGTCTGCACAGACCTGTGTGAGGCCAATGGGCACCACAGTTCTCGCCTGCTTCCAGGCCCACCTGGAGGCCTCCAGGTTGGCAGGAGAGTGGCTCTGGAGGGCCAGCGTTCGGCCCAGACAGGGGTGAAGGTGGGATGAGCAGGAGCTGGCATGGGGCACTGTAGTCACGCTGGAAGGTTTCCTTTTCTAGAATGGGAGTTTTTAAAAGGGCATGTAGTCATAGGACGAGTGGTGAGTCACTGGAACAGGTTGCCCAGAGAAACTGTGGCTGTCACATCTCTGGAGGTGTTCAAGGACAGGTTGGATGGGGGTTTGAGCAACCTGATGTAGTGGAAGGTGTTCCTGCCCATGCCAGGGGGGCTGGAACTAGATGCTCTTTAAGGTCCTTTCCAACCGAAGCCATTCTATGATTTTATGATTCTATGATTTGATGTGCTGCATGCACCTGCTTATGAAATCCCTGACATGCCCTCAGCAAACCAGCCACTCCTGAGACAGACCTAGAGCACAGCGCCAGGTACTGGGTCTGCAGAGGAGGCATGATTCCTGCCCACAAGAAATTTAACTTTATGTGCCTGGTCTCTTTACTGCCCTGCCTGGGCTTCTTCCAGGCCTCCAGAGACCCTGGACAAATGCTGTGGACTGAGCAACAGTAGCTAAAGCTTCCTAAGACGCCTGAGCAAATCCGTGGTTTTTGAACTGTGTAAGTAGACCCATGGAAAACGGGATTGTCATATTGATGTTTTGCTGGGAAAAAAAGGGAGAACCAATGTCCCAGTAAAGCTGAAGAGTCTTGATATTTGTAAGGGGAGCAAATGAACAACAGTCCAGTGTGGGATGAGTGGTGGAGATACTGGCTTGGCATCCCAGGCAAGTGGGTGTGGTTGGAAGCACAGGTGGTGGAGCTGGAATCCGACCCCACTCATGGCAGCTGTCGGGGTACAGGGCAGCTCCCCTCGTGCTCGGGGACATCTCTGTTCTGGGGGACCGTCCCAAGAGGAGACAGACCGCAGGGCGATGGACACGACCGGCTCACGCCAGCCTGCCGCTGTGGCTCTCCCAGCTCTCCTGTGCCTTCACTGGGGCGTGAGTCCGACGACTCCCCATCACCACGACCCCTCAGAGGTTCTCCCGTTGGGGAAGAGGTGGGGGAGGGAGGGAAGTCTCCGGAGACGCTCCGATACCGACCCGCCAGGCGGACGGCAA
>VZTD01006008.1:33579-408539 GCA_013397725.1 Rhagologus leucostigma
CTGAGGCGGGGGGCGGCTGGTCCCGGCCCCGGCGGCGGCGGCAGCAGCAGCAGCAGCAGTAGCAGTATCGAGCAGGGGCTGCCTCCCTCTCCCCGCTGAGAGAAGGAGGGAGCGCCTCGCCTCGCCGTGCCACCCGCCTCGCCGCCGCCATGCTGCCCGGGGTGGGGGTGTTCGGCACCGGGCTGACGGCGCGGGTGATCGTGCCGCTGCTGAAGGCGGAGGGCTTCGCCGTGAAGGCGCTGTGGGGCCGCACGCCCGAGGAGGCGGAGGAGCTGGCCAAGGAGATGAGCGTTCCCTTCTACACCAGCCGCATCGACGAGGTGCTGCTGCACCAGGACGTCGACCTGGTCTGCGTCAACCTGCCGCCGCCGCTCACCCGGCAGGTCGCCGTCAAGACCCTGGGTGAGTGCGGGCGGCCGGGAAGGGGCAACCCCGCCTAGGGCTTGGGATTCGCGCTCGCCTCGGGCTGAATGGAACTGACCTCTCCCCACCCCCCCCCAGCGCGGAGTTTTCCGTTCGCTTTACTCTTCATCCCGCTTCCCCATTCCCCCTGTCTACGGAGAGGGGCTGGCCGAGCCGCGGGTGCAGGCCGAGGACCGGCGGGGCGCGGGGGATGGCGCTGCGGCAGCTCGGTGTGACATCCCGTATCCCTGGTCCCCGCCGGCGTGGTCCCTCGGCACCGGGGACCCGCCCCTCCGGGATGCTCGGGCAAGCCTGGGCAGGGCCGGGCCTGACACCCAAGGGTGCGGGAAGAGGGAGCAGGTGTCATCCGTGTCGTGGTATAAGGGAGAAAGTCGCGGTAAAAGGGAGGAAATAATAATCCCACCCGCCGGTTCCTACCCGTGCCTGGCAGGGGAGCGGGGATCCGAGCGTCGCGCCCGCCCTGGGGCACCCGCGCTGCTCGGGGGGCGCGGGTGTCCGCGCTGCCCCGGCCCCGGGACCCCAGCTGCGAACCAGAGAGGGAGGCAGGAAGCGGTGACAGCAGAGGAAACGCTGTTACAGCCGAGGCTGAGCGAAGCTCATGTACAAAGGGAAGGAGGGACTGAAAAAGTAGGCATGCACTGTGGCGAGCTGCTCTGGTTTCAGGCGTGCAGAAGCGGGCCGCATCTCGCTTTCTCCTGTGTGAGCGCAAGTCTCGGCTTCACTCTTCCAGCTTCGTGATCACTGGTCCTCGGACACTGGCTTTCCGATGGACTTTAGCGGAAGCACTCTCTACAGTAAGGAAGTCTTAATTTGTCCCCGCAAATATAGGTGACGAAAGGTGAAAATGAGAGGAAAATGCTGTGAGGTGTCGTCGCAGAGAGCGTGGAGGTTTGTGAGCCAGGGTGGCTGCTCCGGCTCTGGGGCTGCGGCTAAGTAGGCTGATTGCTATCGCTCTCGGCCTCATAAATGTGTGTGGCATGTCGTAGCGTTACATTGCTACTAGCATGCTCATTAGAATTAGTCACCATTCAAATGCTGCTAATATCGTAGCCAAGCTAGTGTTTTCAACATTTAAAGTGAAGCAATTAAGGAAATTAAGTCAGTACCTAAAGAAAAAATCCTGCCTCAAGTACAGTGTAGGCAGTGTAGGAATCTTCGCTCAGTATTGCTTTCTGTACTTGGAAGTGCTTGTTCTTTGAGTTAGAACATTTGCTTTTCTTTTATAATACACTTTTGACTTTTTCCTGAAGATGCTACACTTGCACCAGAAGCCTGACTTGCTTGCCAGAGTGATGTGCGAATGAATTTGTAACGTAGAAGTACATATCCCACAAAACATATATAAAGGACAGTGTAAGGTAACAAGGTTTCACGTTTGACACACATTAAATTGGCGACAATTGTGTCAGTTTTCCTGTGACACTCTCTTCCTGCAGGTGTTGCTCATGGAAGTGTCCCAGCTTGCCTGTGATCTTAGAGGTAGAGTCCCATGAGGTTTCAGGCAGACACAAGGCAGCCGGTAGAAGAACAAAATTTCTGAAATAATAAAGAAACACAATTGGCGTGCTTTTTCTCAGAGGGCCAGACACATGTCTAGCATAATTAAGTAATAATGTTTTGTCCTCTGAATATTTGCAGATAAAGAAGAAAAAAAAAGTCTGTTCTCAAACATGAGCTGAATCCATGAATGGTTCTACGAATTGATGTAGCTGAGATGTTAATGGTAACTTGCTGATGCAATCTGCTAGCAACAGACCAGAGCAGGAAAAAGGTGTTTTCTCCCTGTTTATTAGAACGGCACCATTCTTGGTTCCCTTTCACCTCTACTTAAAGGGTTTCCTCCCTTTCCCCACTGGTAATAATTTGTATGTTGTAGGGGTAACAAATTTGTGTAAAAATGCATGGAATGGTCATTAAACAGGGATTAAACAGGTTACAAGGCGATAATGTGCAACATCTGATAATTTTTTTTTAGTGTTTTACTTAAAAGATTTTTACAGAAATATATCTTGAACTACAAATAACTCCTCTCATAGTTATTTCAGAGGTAAATTTTCTTAATTTTTTTTTTTAATATGGACATTGGGTCTATAGCAGTGAAAGTTCTTGCATGTTCTTATAGGTGCAAACAGGGAGCTAGAGGAGCAGTTTCCAAACTGCTGAGAGGATTATCTCTCTGCTGGCAGCTCCATCTCCTGGTCCTGCTTGTCCTTCATGGGTTGGGAACTGCTGTGCCCTGGAGTGATTATTTTGCTTTAATCAATAAATTTTCTGGTTTGTGGGAGAGAGTGCAATTCAAGTGGGAGGTTCAGAAGTCTCTGGTAAACAGGGGCAATGTTATATAGACTGAGGAAAGCGAAAGATGGAAAAACGTTCCTTACTCTTGAAATTTCACACAAGAAATATTATGTAGCAGCTAGCGGTAGGACATAGATGGGGATACCAGAAGTTTTACAGGTGGAGACTTCAGGAGGTCTAAACATGATGTCCTGCGTTTCAGTAGAAGACGTTGAGGAAGACATGAGTTACTTGTTAATAACACTTATGTCTGGCTTCTCTATTACAGGATCTGTATCTGGCCTGGGAAGAGACAAGGACCAACTTTTCTTTGGTACCTGTGTTTTATTTTAAGTGGTCTTGTTTCCCAAAGTTGTGTTCTCATTTGGTAAAAGTTTCGTTACTAAAAAGTAAAAGCCCAAGGAAGCAGTTGCAGGTGTTTCCATCACCCATCTAGAGCTGAGTTTACACTGCAGATTTGCAGCACATTGAGTCCACTCTGGCTTATTTCTGATGCAGACTCCAGAGGTGTAGGTGGCCTGAAACAGGTGTCCCTGCAGCTGTGTTTAACTCTGGCCACTTGGTGGGAAAGACTCAGTTGTTTTGTTTTCAGTGATGCACCTGACATGTACGTGTATTGCTGCTTGAAGTGTGTTTTTGGCCCAGTGGCCCATCAACTGCTGTTGAAACAGAAATATATGAATACATGCCCCAGCTGAGGAAGTCCCCAAACTCTGGCTTCCTGGTAGCTGTTGAGGGGAGAAAATGGGAGAAAAAAGCTTCAAACTTGCCCTGTTAGCTTTTCCTCTAAACTTCTGCTGCCCATCTTGTTAGAAACAGGTTCCTGAGCTGCATCTGACTCTATGGTAGTTTTCTTGGGAGTAGGATCAATGTTGGGCAAGTCTTTGGAACAGACTGAAATCAAGAGAGAACTGGAAACCAGGCTGGTTTGAACAGTGACCAAAAGCACAAATAAAACACATGGTGTTTTATGTGGAATATGCTGATGGCCTCTGTCACTTCTGGATAAAAGGAATCAAATTCCTTGTTTGCTTCTACAAAACAGGCCTGATTGACCCTTTGCCTTTCTTGCCCCTGGTCTGTCCTGCTCACTTAGGAGCTCTTAGTATTACTGCTTAGAATTTGGTGCCTGGAGCATAATACAAAACTGATGTCCTGACTAACTTGCTGCTTGGTGGTCAAGAGATCAATGGGTGAATATTTAGGTAAGCATTGAGAACAATCCTTCTGTTGAATAGGGGTGGTTTCCATTCTCACTGAACTGAAACTTTTGGTGCGTTTGCTGGAAGTTGTCCTCTTTTCCCCTGCCTGCACGCTTCAGCAGTACAGTCGTATCCCAAGCCTGATCAGGCAGGGGAGATGTGTTTGCATGCAGGGATGAAATGTGTGATCTATTGAGTGCCTATTTGTGCCCAGCATTGGAAGAGCTGCTAGTACAGGCAATATGATATGACCCTCCGCCTAGTTCAAAACTGTCAGCACATGACTCTTCCCAGTGTAATCCCTCCTCAGTCAATTAGATAGAACACTCTTCAGATTCTGACTGAAACGCTTGCTTTGTGTGACTGAGTAGCTGCCACATCAGGTGAAATGATTTACCGCGTGTGGTTCTGAGAAGACCTTGGTCACATTTCATCTTGAAGGCACAGATCTTTGTATGTGCCTGGTCCTGTTGGCGTTTGCATCAAGTCGACTTGGCTGAAGAGAGCTTATTCCTGAGTTCCACATAAGTGTTTCTGGGGAGCAAATGTTTTGCTTTTGAGAAGACTCAAGTACCAGATGTTTAGCATATCTCTGGAGATGTTATCCTTGATTCTATTTACAGTTGTTTTGCTTACTCTTTCATCCCAAGTTAAGGACAGGAACACTGAGCTGTGTGTTGAATATTTACTGCATGTGTTCGCAGCCATGTCTACGTAATATTAGGTTTTAAAATGTTTATGTTGTAGTAGCGCGTGGTAGGAGTCCATTCTGCCTGGGGACTACACAAAGTACGGCTTTCCCAGCCCTCCAGAAGCTGCTCCTCTTAAGGAGCACTTAAAGTTTTTTGCTGATTAGTGGTTCTTCTATACTCGATCGTGGTCATGAGGGAGCATCTTTATTTAGAGAGGAACATAAATAGTACTGCTCAGATCCTTACCTTCCCACTGCTTCACAGGAAGCACTGGCACCACACAGGCTTGCAATCTAGGCTTGCTGTCCAAAATGTGTTCGTGAGAACTCCTTGTTAAAGCACTGACAATATTATTGCTGGATCTACCTCTGAGGTGGGAGGAACATCCAGCTGCAGTGAAGTAATTTACAGATCTGATGCAATCTCTAATTAATTTCTACATTCCTCTGTACCCATGCAAATCAGGCAGAAGTTAGGGTTGTAGCAGTGGATAAAACTCAGTCCAGAATTTATAAAGCAGTAGGATTCTTGGGGAAGAGATGCCCTATTAAGGGAAAACGTTATCATGACTATTTATTATTAATAGCAATGTAATTTCTGTTCTGTAATACTGAGTTTAAATTTGACCTAACAGCAGTGACTTTCAGCAGAACACGTTCCTGTACTTGGAAGGCAGATGACTTTGCGGCATATTAAATGTGAATTATGGTCATCTTATTGCAAAAGAAGTCAGATGAAGTGCTGTCTATCTTTAATCAGCAGAGCTAGCAAAGGCTGTGATGCCTTTTTTTTACATTTATTGGAAAGGCAGTCCAAAGAGCCTGCTGGCAATTGGCTGCATGTCGTCTTTCTACTTGAGTGATGAAGGTATACCACAGAAAATGGCAGCTAACTCTTCCACTGACCTTTTCCTCTCAGTATGGCAGACCTTTAATCCCAGTATTATTCCTGTAAAATTCCTACAGAGATACTGGACCTCTGAGACACTTGAGGTAAAGACCACTGTTCAGATTTAAAACCCAAACTAATAAAAATAATAATAAAAAACCAACAGAAACCCCCCCACCTCTTGTTTCCTTTCTGACCTTCAAATCAAAGGCTTGTTTTCATTTTTCCCAATTGCTCTCTTCTGTGTGAAAGTAGCCACCAGTTCTGTTGTTGGAGTGGTAGGTGGGTTAGGAGTCCAGTATGGACCAGACTTGGAATACTGGGGCACTGAGCTCATGCTGTGATGACTCCCAAATTTGCCTAGCCTAAGAAACAGCCAGTTGTGATGGAAGTGATTGTTTAAAACAGTGTTAGACATGAAGATCCTACTGCTAATCTGTGTTCAGTCAGGTCAGTTTGTGTTGCTGCAGTTTCTTCCCTACTGTTTTTAAACAGAGTGCTTGGCCTTGGGGATCCCAAGATGCTGTCTCCAGACCAGTGTGGGCAACTGAAGTGGGTTGGGCTGAATCTCCTCAGGATGGCTGCAGGAGTACCCTTGGCCCACTCAGCTGGAGGAGGGGAGATGTGGAAAGCAGTGTCTCTCAAGTTTGGTAGGTTACCGTCCGCTATCAGATTTTGCTGTGCTCTGGAGGCGAGTTGGCTGAAACAAATGGCAGCCCAAGCCCTCAGCAGCCCCACTTCTCCCTGTGATTTAAATGGCAAAATATGCCAGAGCACAGACAGCCTCCTTCCCTCTCCTTGACTGCTGGGGGCTTGGACCTTTGGCACGGTGAAGTGAAGAAAATGAGAGCATTGCTGACCTCTGCCAGTGTTTGATTTGATCGGTCATGCTTTGTTAGTCAGAGCCCATAGTCAGGGATGATACTTTGAAGAGAAATCTTTCTTTTAATATATGTGTCGGGGTGCTGTTATCATCTTTTTTTTTTTTGGTAAATCTTTATGTAGTTAAGTCCTTATAACCTTTTATCATTTCGGTGTGCTTTGAACACAGTTGTTGCGCTGTTCTGCTCTTACATCGTGTTAGCAATGGTTGCAAATACAGCTATTTTTTTTTACTGTCTGTGGTGCTGGAAAAACTCATCTGTTCAAAGGCTGGTGCACACCAGGGCTGTTTCCAGCACAGGTCCTCCCAGGGCACCCTTGTCAGTGCTAACAGAGACAAACCAGCATTAGCAGTGCAATAATATTTTGATTTGGCGTTGCAAATGGATAGAAGAGGTAAGCAGCTCTCTGAGGCGTGGCTTCTGGTGTGGCTGAGGAAGATTTGACTAGTGTGAGTTAACTAAAAAAGGGCTGGAAGTAGTAAAATATGTCCCATGACTGAGGCAGGCGTTGGTGCTAAAGGTGTAGACATGCATGTCTAGCCTTGTGGCTGTGCTACAAGTGAGGATCTCCTTCTGTATTTCACTTGATGGCACAGTTCGTACAGTGAGTATCACATAGACAACATCTTATGCAGCTGTTGTTTTTTTGTTAAAATGGCACAGCTGTGCTGTTGCACAAACAGAAAATGTGCAGCGTAGCTTGATTCTATGAGAGGATGAGAGAAGGTATTGATAAAAGGTGTGTTTATAGTGTTAGAGCTGTGCCCAGGCTATGTATTGTAATTATTTAACTTCTAGAATAGAATACTGCACTCCTATAACATGGGAAACATCAGAAAACAGATATTTTATTTTTATTATTGTTGTTATTAGTCTTATTTCTTGCATAGCTTTGTGCTTATGCCTGCTGTGGTACTGAGCTGTCTGAACCATCTTCAGTAGACCTTCCCTCTGTGACTTTGTCTTGTTGCTTGGTTTTAGGGACTTGAGTTGTTGAGTGATCAGTGGTGTAGGTAAAGGAAGGACTTGCAAGCTGCTTCTGTTGTTCCAGATTTTGAAAGAATATTAAATAATAAATTAAGGGAGAATATGTAGGTAAATGTGGAAAAGGGAAAATATGTTGAGCAAATAAAATGACTTTCAAGCTTGCCATAGTTGCCTCTTTCTCTCATTTTTTTTCTTTTTTCTTTTCTTTTTCTTAAAGCCCTCTCATGCCTGAGATTGACAGTACATGACAGAAGTTTGCTGTATGCTCCTGACATGGACAGTTGAGCACAACCCCTGATGGAAGCAGGGTAAAAGCTCTGCAAAATACTAAATATGTTGTTCTATCTGCTTTTGTTTGAAAACTAGGTAAATTGTGTTGAAGCATATTGCAGCTTATTGTCCTTTTCTTTGTATGTGTAGTAGATTTTGCCCATTGTGCAACAGTGATGGCAGAGCACCAAGGATGAAAATGGAGTTAAATTTCCAGGATGGCCAAGAGGGGCGTTTTTCACAGGCCACTGCAATGCAACAGCCCCCTTCACTGTTAATATGTTTGCCACAGTACTATTTCAAGTGGCTATGAATTGTTCTGGTTGCTTCAAACCACTGAAGCAGAAGTGTTTACCCTACTGCTTTTTGTGTATTATCCGTGTAACAAACTCTGAACTCCTAAGAGTGAGCTGTCAAAGTCAGTGACTTCATTTGCAAGGTCAGCATGCATGCAGGTAACAAAACCACACTCCTTAAAACAAATTATTTTGGATTTTAAGTCTTGATTTAAACAAATTTATTTAAATGGCTATGCAATTAAAGAGGGACAGTCCCTTGTGTAGGTTTCCTAAATTGATTTAAGGCCTGGTCTGCACATATGTTTTTGTACCAGTATAATTATGACTGCAAGGGGTATCATTTCTTTAATGCAATAATTACTGTGTGGTCATTAGAAGTCCAGCTGATGTGACTTGGCATGAGCACTGTTCTGCCAGCACAGTGGCACCTGTATGTGGTACAGGTTATTCCTGCTCCTGTGCAGGCATGAGTGGTCAGTTGCATACATCTTTGGAGTGTCTGGCTGGCACAGATGTATCCGTGTTACAGGTACAGTCCAGCTCTGGGTGTATTGGTATAGCTGTGCTCTGCATAAAGATGGTCCATTTATTCATTCAAGTGGTTTGTGGTTGTGGACACTGTGAGGAATTTGGTTTGGCTTTTGGGTCACTGTGAGTTTGGAGACCTTTGAACAAAAGTCTCCCAAAGGTCTCCAAACTTCTATGCTTGTTCAGGAGCTGGCTATGCTAAAAATGTGGTGAAGAGCAGAAGAGGATGAACCTTGCTGCCCTGCACAGCTGGCAGTGACCACCTGTGTCAGACAAGACTTACCCACCTGGCAAGTGTAAGCATAATTATCCTTGAGCACTGTGGATACCTGGGATAGCTGCACTTCCAGATGGTGGAACTGGCAGCCAGGATATCATAAACACCAGATCTTACTAATAGAGCATTTTGACTCGCAGAGTAACAGGAGTTGTAGGGGGTTGTGGAAGCTGAAGAGACCATAGCATCCTTTGTTTTAGCGTAGCCAGGGCTAATGATGAAAGTTTTTTTTTTTTTATCAGGCCTAACTCCTAAGTATTAGCAACGGTAAAGAGCACAGCAAATGAGAACATGGTGTGAGAAACTTGCTTGGTAGTAATGTAAGAGTAAACATAGTGATTTAACACAGGGAGTAGAATTGCTTTTGTCATTTGCTACTGTGCTAGAGTTTATCTCAGGGTGAAAACTGGTGCCTTCAATTCCATCACAGCAGCAATCACAGCTTTAGTGAAGCAGATGGAAGTGAAAAAAGGCAGCACCTTTGTTTTGCATTCTGATGTTTCCATGGCTTTTATCAGCAATAAAGACCCTTGTTTTGGCACTTCCTTGCAGTGAATGTTTGGCCGTCTTCAGCTATTCCATCTGGCAATTTTTTGCCAGGAAATGCCCAGAAGGGAGGTCATGGTTGAATTAAATACTGTTTCTAGGCTACTGGGCTTCACATGGGTAGTGAGAAACCTTAATATAGAGAGCTTTTCAAAATCCAAATGGAGTCAAGCAAGGAGAGAGAACTATAAAATAGTAATTATCCTTGCTGTGCTAGAGTGATATTGCTTAAAAATGTGAAAACAAGGGTTAGGCTGACCACTCCCAATTCTTTCTCTTGGTGTCTGTACATATAGTTTCATATATGTATAAAAATTAAAAAAAAAATTAAGGTGAAAAATATATAAATTAAAAATTCCTGGAAATCCCTCCCCTTCCTTCACTTCCTCAGCCCATAAAAGACAATGCAACTGTTAGTGTTTCATGTGGGGGTAGGAAAGGGGAGAGAAAATAGCTGGGAGAACATCTGAAACAATTGCAGCTAAGCTTGTGTGCATCAAAATAAATTCCAGAAATGTGCCTGAAAGTTGTATGTAAAAGTTTTGATTCTGATCCTGCTTGCTCCACTGTAAATGCAATTAAAGCTCTACTGGATCAAAGGAAATAGTTGAAATTTATGATGATATTATTGAGAACAGATTGTGGCCCAAAAGAAAAACTAACTGCGCCTCAGGAAGAGGGGCCTGGCCTTGCAGATCTGTGTCCTCTCAGGAAAGGCATTTCTGTTAATTTAGGAAATGATTGGTGGGAGTCTTGGGACACAGTTCTGCAAACCTTTGCTTACAAGTAGTCTCCTTGAAGACAAAAATCACTGATTCCTTATAGAGAATATCTGTAAGGCAGAGTAATTCATGTGAGTAGGAATTTGCTTGCAAATGGCTTGTGTACTAGTTCATCAAAAAATCTGAAGATATAGCTACATCTCTGCAATTCCATAGCCCAATATAGTTGTGTTTCTATAACATGTTATGGCAGCATGTCTGCAGGAATGAAAAATAAGAGGGAAAATATTTGGAGCAGAGGTGCATAGATGTCTTAGCCATAGCCTGCAAAAATCTATCGCTAAATGAGCGTGACAGAGCTTGCAGAACTCTTTTGTGACTTGCTGCTTGCCTTGACGGAACTTGACAGTTTAGTGCTGGGAAAGACACTTTGTGGTTAAACAGTCTGAGATGCTTTGATAAAGACTTTCTTCTCAGGCAGAGTGCTAAGCAGCATTCCCTGAGACTGGTTTGTGGATGTAGTGTTATCCAAATGCATGAGAAGGTGTCCTGAATTTTAAATTCATGTTGCTGAAGAATTCTGTTTAAAAATCCGTGTCATGAGATGTTTGGTTTGCAGGGGTGCCGTCTTTGCTGAACTAGCCAAAGTACGTGTGGACATGGCCTGTGACTATTGGCATAGCTTGAGAAAACCATGGACCTGAAATGTAATTCTGAATATAATTTTTACTCCACCACATAGCCATTAGGAAAAAATACTTGGACGCATTGGATGCCTAAAATGAGGAAATTGTGTTCACAAGCCATCTTGCTTCTGTCTCGTGAATGCTGTTCTGTTTGCTTGTGAGATTTGATGCTGTCTAGCAGAGTTATTTATGCCTTTGATTATAGTGCTGTCTCACAGCTTGTCATATAAATTTAATTGTGACGGTACTGTGCTTGTCGTTGTTTGAAATTACAGATTTGTTCACATAGGCAAAGGTGATCCTTCACAAAGCCCGATGATGTGCACAGATGTTTTGGGAACTGCTGAGACCACACCTGCTTCCATCTGTGTGCAGAGGGACCTGACCCTCTACATGTCAGGTGGGGATAAAATTGTTCCTCTGTACCCTTGTTGTGTGTTTGATGAGACTCCTATTTGCTGTAAGCAAGGAGTGGTATGATGAGAATTAAGCTTCAGAATTTCTGTCCTGAGTTTCCATTCTCTAACGCAGGTTGTGTGTTTTAATTAGATTGCACTTCCTGCCTTCCTGAAGCTGGTTTCATCTTTCAGGATGCCCCAAACTACAGACTGAGGATGAGGTGGCACAGGGAAATTAAAGAGACTTGCTGAAGTTTGTGTGGGAAGCTGGTGGCAGGGGCAGAAGCTGAGGCCTCTGAGGTCTGCTCTTCTCTTTCACTGCGGGACCTGCTGCAGCTGAATGCTGTTGAGTGGATGATAGTCTTGGGAAGCACATCTGAGCTGCTGGAAGAGGACCGGTCGCTGTCACTCTGGTCGGGGCTTTTCCCTGGATGGTTGTGTAGGGACTCTAAAACCAGGGTGGGAAGAGAGGATTGGGGAGAGCATAGAGTAACCTGGTTCACAGCAGAGAATAACCTCTATTGCTACTCTTGTGGGTGTCCCTTTTTAATGTGTACAGGGCAGCTTGTGAAGGAATTGCAAGGACTGTTTGAGGCATTGAATATTTTGTGGGTTATTAATGTCAGTAATCATCTTTCCAGTGTTGGAGCTTTATTTAACAGATGCTACAAAAAAAAAATCATATTAATAAGACAGCTTGCTATGAGCAGCGATGGCTCAGCAGCTGGGAGACTTGTGTATTTATTTTTAGTGAAGTGTGGAATTTCTCTTTAGTATTTGTTAGGGCCCTCTGTACATTGGGAAACCCCTTTCTTTAGCAAATGGGCAGAGCCTTTTTGGGCTGACTGGAGCAACTGCTGTTTTGGAAGATAGATAGTAGCATACACATGTGTAATGTTGGTTGCAAATACAACTTCAAGCATCAGCTCAAGCTGATAAGAGCAAGTTCAGATTTGCAGCTGCTGTTAGGAGTGCTCAAATGAAGTATCAAAAAAGATGTGTAATTTCATGTCTGGGCATTTTTTCAGCCTACATGTAGAGTGCTTGGCCTCTTGCATTGTGCACAATCATCTGATAGTGCTGGGTGAAAGTGAGTAGGGTGCTGGTAGTTGCTGGAGCTGCATGTACTATTGGGGTCTTGTCATGCTTACAGGGAATTTGCACTAGATGGAATTGCGCTGTACAGAGCCATGAATGATGTCTTTCTAGGTAGATCTGAGTGTTAGTGCTTTTCACCAAGGTGGTAAATAAATAAACAGGCATTAGAAAACATTTCCTTTCCTTTGTGCCTGACAGAAAATTGTGGGATGATGCTCTTACTGCTAAATCAGGTTTTGGCAAATCATTTAAGGCTCTCTTGAAGAGTCTTAAATGTAATGCAACAAGTGAGTTATTAATTGGCCTTGTGAGCTCTTTGGTTTAATGACAAAGGACTGGATTTTGAGGCTTTTGCTTACTTTGGGGAGGAAGTACTTTTACATTTCTTTATTGAAAAGGATGCATCAAAGAATTAACAGCAGAGAAGTACAGGAAACTGGTTTTTACTCCTAGAGAATATTAGTTTCACTTGCACTGCAGCTCTGGATCAGGATGATGGATACCTCTAGGTTTTTGTAACTGTCTGTCTGGTCTTAGTATGTTAGCTTGCATTGCATGTGGATTATGTGGTGCTTGCAGCTAGGAAGACTGTAGGAAGCAAGCAGATCATATGGATTATGCTCTCATGATTGTAATGAGATATATTCTTTGTCCATGTATCAAAAATCTCTAGAACACAGATCATATGGATTATGCTCTCATGATTGTAATGAGATATATTCTTTGTCCATGTATCAAAAATCTCTAGAACAAACTTCAGATGGCGTTATGCTGTAGCAATAGGCTTATGAAATTGCTGCAACTGTTGATGCGGGAAAAAATGAGAGTGTCACATTCTTCCAGTCCTGCCAGAAAATAAAATATATTAATTAGTAATTTAGTATTGTTCCCAGAATATATATCTGTAGTAATCAGATCACCTTGTCAGTCTGTCTGTCTTTTTCTCATTATCTGTTCTTTCATTCCAGGCTTGTCTGTCACTGTAAAGCCTGTCAGGGCCTGAAACTAGTATTAGGGAAATTAGTGTGGGTAATTGTGCTGCTTCAGTTTTCTCACAGCAAACAGTGGGGGTAGTTTCTTGATTGGAAAAAAAAAATTAAAAATATGGCCACAGAGGAAAACAAGTCAGAAAATTAACCTTGGACTGAGATAGACTTTGTAACTCTAGTAGGAGAACTGTGTAGCGTGAGCCCCTGTTCTGATTTAATGCAGCTGTACTGTCCCAATCTCTAAACCTGTAATTACAAGACACTGAGAGATGGATTGATGTGGACAGTAGTTAAGATATTAATTAAAATGCCATGGATGACGTGGGGAACATCAAGCCTTATGTGCTTTAAATAGAGAAACTGGTGAATATATCATTCAAAATGCCTTGAATTTTCAGTCTTGGATCTTGTTCTTCTCCTTTTGGATGCTCAAGTAACTGTAAATTGCTTCACACAGCACAAGATAGTGAAAATTCAGGTATTTATAGTCAGATGTTCATTTTGGTAGGATTAAAGTGATTTCAACTGGCCTGTTGCTTTTCAGACATGGAAACCAGAAAAAAGGCCTGTGTGGAGCAATCTGAGATTTATGTCTACATTTCCTTGGAGAATTTCATCTTTTTTTTCATGTCAGTATCCCCCTGTGCTCACGTAACTGAAATTCTTTCCCACAAAAATATGGATGCAGTCATTTTTTATTCCTCCTTGGGATTAAAGGTCCTTGGGATTAGAAGTGGAGCAGGTGAATAACACTTTGAGCAGTTGGGGATGGGACTCCCATGTGTCTCTGGTTCTCAGTTTTGCAGATCCTATAGCCTTTAGCACATCTGTGGCATTCCTTTTTTCCTGTTCTAATTACATGTCCCATGAGAAGTTTTACAGTGATGGGAAAACTCTCACCTCTCTTGGTAGCTGCAGGTGTTGGAGCCCATTCATTTGAAGCACATCAACAGCAGCGGGTGATCAGAGGCAGCATAAGCTTGCAGAGCTCTTGTTTTGGACTGCCTCAGTACAGCAGTGGGTGTTTTGGCTTAAAGTGTGGGAAGGGGGTTATTCACCTGTGCAGAGTTGGACCCCTAGGCAGCTCGTCCCTCTCTCCATTTCTGTAAAGCAGTGGAATAGATGCAGTTGGCCTCTTGGCAGTAGGTTTGTTAGGCATCAGTGCGGAGGTGTCTTTCACTTGGTGGGAGGCTAACTGTGAAAATTCAAGCAGAATTGCATTCAAGGTCAAGTGCTAAAAGATTCACAGCCTTAAAGGACTACGCTGTCTCTGAAATATTTGGTCATTCAGAATTGTCCAGATTTAGCCCCGAGAGCTTGATCTGTATTAGGAGTGTGTCAGGCGTGACCCTAATGGAACTTCCACATGCCTGAAGCCTAAAGACTTGAAAGCCTTCTGATCTGCTATTGGCAAAAAGTCATCTGTTTGAAGTTGCTTTCTGTTTAGCGGTTGTTGCTTTGTCCAAAATTCCAAAGAAACTGGTCTTCTACTAAAAGCAGCATTACAAGAAATGGAAAGCCAAACCCAGTCGCTTGCATTGTCTCAGCATTTCCGTGAGACTGAAAAAAGTGGCCGGACCAAGTTGATTTTCTTTAAACAAATACTTCTTTTTTTCTAGTGTAGTGCTTGTTTTATGGCTGATGCCCTTTTGCTGGGTTTTATCTCAGAGCAGTAAAAAGCTGTAAATACTGGGAGTGGAATAAAGAGAATGGAATTTGTGGTGGAAATGTGCAGTGGGCCGTAGTTGGGCCATGCTGCTACTGCTGTCTGCACAGCAGCGAACTTTAGTCAGATTGGAGAATATTGTATTTCTTTCTCCACGGCTGAATTTCTTACATTTGGTGGTCTGTGTTTGGCTTGTTACCTTTGTTTGGAAACAGTGCCAAAAAAAAAAAAAGAGACTTATGAGGGGTGGGGAGTGGCATGGGCTGTTGAGGTTCAAGTCCTGTATTAGGGGTAGAAACCACCTAAGTCTTCCCTCTGCCCCCTTTGCAGGAGACAGACACTTGCTGTAGGTTCCCTGAATGTCACAGCAATGTGACAAGCCATGCCCAGTCTTGTGTGAAGTGGTGAAAAGGCTTAGCAGCGTTCTTTGGCATTTCTTGTCTTTGGAAATGCATTGCTTGAAAACTCCAGATAACATTTGCGTGGAAGAGGAGGATATGTTTCAGTCAGATGATAAGAGGGGAGGGGCTGCTCTCAGGGCTGGCTGTGAGACACGTCCCTTGTTAGAAACGGGAAAAATAGATGAAAACAGAAAGTAGAAAGGCACTTGTCATGCTGACAAATTTGGCCTGAGGAAGCCAGCTGAATAAAGGCTGGCAGGGGAGGGGATGGGAGAGTCAGAGCAGGAGGGAACAAGTGTTAATGCAGCAGTCTGTGCTTTTGGGACAACACTTGCAAAAATTGGAAGGGGAAAGAGGGTGTAGCTCTTGTTACTCTCAGGTTCCCTTGTCTGCCCTCCCTCTTGCCTGGGAGCTGTGTTCCCTGTCTCCCTCCCACTACCAGGCTCTGGGCTGCTTGCCTGGAAAGGGCTGTGCACCACTTGCCCCTAAGATGTGCTGCAGGGGCTCACATGGTGGTGGTGGACTCCTGGCAGTGAGATGCAGCTGGGAGGAGAGGGCTGGGGCAGGACCTGAAGTGAGGTTTGCGTTACGCTGGGGAAGGGTAAACTGAGAGGGAGGAAGACATCATTGACTTCAATGAGAACTGTCACATCTCCAGCACTAAGATGCAGTGAATTAATGAACCTTCCCTGGAAGTGAAAATGCTAGCCGTATGCTTTGGTGGTGAAAAAGGTTAAACAGAGAAGTGTGTTACCTTTACTGTCTTTTCTTCAAGCTGTCTTGAACTTTCCAGAGAAAGACTCCGTAAAGGCTCTCTCCCTGTGGAGATGAACTTCAAAGATCAAGACTCTTGAGTGGAGGAACAAAGAAACCTGTCTGGCACTGTGAACTCCCTACTGAGGTACCAAGAATTATTCTGGTCAGACAGAAAACGCCTTGGGCACCAAGTGCAGCAGGTTACTGATAATATCACTGTGATGGTGAAGGATGGATTTTAGGATGGATAGCCTTCCTTTAGAGGATTAGGGAGGCAGAGGGAAGTCAGGCACAGTGAGAAATTTTTGTTTATTAAACAGAGGCGATGAATAGGTGTTTCAGCATCAATAAGCCATGGGACACTGGATAAGAGCCTTGTTGAATAACTCCAGAAGTTTTTGCAGTAAGGTCTGTTTGAAGTGACCTGTCATGTGTCTGTGTGTGTGCCACAGCCTCCCATACTTTCAGGTATATGAGCTGTCTTCCCAAGATGGTTGCTGAAATGTGCTGTAGGCAGATGGCCACTGTCACCTAGCCTGAACTCAACCTGTGTGTAGAAAATGGGTAAAAAAGTCTGTAAAAATTTGGACTTTGGTAATTTTTTTTTTTTTTGTGGGAAGGTTCTCCAGGACAGTGCTTTTCTCCATGCTCTGGGAAGGGAATAGCACTGGTCCAAGCCTCCATCAGGGCTTGTTCTTGGTTGCTACTCTCAGCTCTGTGTCACTACCCTGCCATCTGCCTTGTTTTTGTTGAAGCCACCCAGCTCCTCATAGCGAGGGCCTGTAAAGATACGTGTATTAGCCTGACTTGTGCTATGATGCTGCCTGATTTGGCAGTGGTTCCCATGCAGTGTATTTCAGTTGTGCAGCAGGCATTATGGTTAGGTGGGCTCAAACTTATTTGCTGTTGTTTGAATAGAGTTAAATGCCCCAGTGATGGTGTTAACAGCACCTCTGCAGCCTTTTCATTGAGCTCATGCTTTCCTAATGCATGGAGTACTTGAGTATACTCCAGGCAGCCCCAGCCAGTGGCTTGTAGGCAAGAAATTGCTTGTGGGTGTCTTCAGACTGATCTGTGGTTCAGCCAGGCCCAGGTGTAGAGGGAGAGCAAACTAAGTGTTGTCCATCTCTCACCCACTTCACAGCCTTCGCTGGCACATTTTTAAACACTGAGCTTGAAAGGGGGAGCTAAGGGAGCTGTTACTGTGACTTGCTTGACTTGGCCCAATGAACAACTCAGCCTCTTCCTAACATGGGTATGTCTACAGTGTGCATGACTTAGTATAGTTGAGCTATGTTTTTCTCCTCCTGGCTTCTTTTTATGCAAGTTTTTCTCATGTGAAATATTTTGGATTAGATGAGATTTACAAGGAGGAGTTGACATTACATTTCAAGGTTTGCTTCTGCTATTGCATTGACGTACTGACATCATATCCCCTGGGGTCAAACCTCTGGGGTGAGAGCCAATATTTAAAAAGGTTTTTTTGCAGGGTGGTGGAATATCTTGTAATTTCACCCCCCTACAAGTTCAACCTCTCCCTCTTGCACTGCTTGTTCATTATTTCAGGTTCCACCTCTACAACAAGTAAGAAAAGACTGTGTTAGCCCTTATTGTGATACTTCATGCTTAACCATGTGCTTAGAAGGGATTGATGATACTACATGCAGCTTGATCTCCTCCTGACTCGTTTCTGAATTGCTGGTACATCCCTGTATGCTGTTAAGCCATCTTTGAAGCTCACTGTGTCACAGCAGCATACATGAGGGGTAAATCTACTGAAGTCAGCCAAGTGGTACCAGCGTGAAACTGGAGTGACCAGAAAATCATGTCTCCTTTCTTTTGGATTATGTACAGCAGAGAGGGGTGAAAGCTTCAAGTGAGCAGAGAAAATTTTGAAAGCAGCTTTTTGATTTCCCTACCAAAGAGTCTGGCCAAGTATGCTGAAAGTAATTCCAGAGACCACAAGCTGATTTCAAGTGGGTCCCCGGAGTTGCACGAACAGACAATGCATTATTCATGAGCTAACTGAGCCTTTGCCCTCCTCCAGCAGACTGGGACAAGCAGAAATGTGCTTGCTTCCTTCACCTGGTTGACTGGCCCTCTGGGAAGGCTCTACTCTTTGCAGAGTGGAGTGAAGAGAAGGCTGCTGATATAATTAGGCTGATTGGCACTGGGATTTGGGAGCGGTTATGGGAAGCCCATATGAATTTACTTACGACTTGTTAGTGCTGTGTTTGTCAGACAGCAGTCAGTGGGGATCAGAAGTCTGGGGTGCACAGAAATTATGCAGGAGGGAAAGACTGCCTAGCTACCAGTGTACCTGTGTGCTAACCCCATGGGCTCAAGCACATCTCATCCTTGTTCCTCCTGCATTCACTTGCAGAAAACAAAAATAACAGTAATCTTCATTAGAAGCTGTTAAATGTGGCATCCTTCAGTGTATTTTGGAATCATAATCTTGCAGAAAGCATACCTCACCCAGCAGGAATTCAGCAAATCCAATAACAGCCTTATGATGCTGGATCTGGCGTGAGAGGTTTCAGCTCAGCTGACCATAAGCTGACTGGAGAGCAGAAGGGGCTGCCTTCTTTGTACCCATAGCTATGATGTTCATGTGGGATGTGTTTGTGGGAGAACTGGGTGTTGTGTGTGGTTTCTTCTTGAAGCATCTTGTCACAGGGAAGCTAAATAGACACAGAAACATGGACTTGGAGCAGTTGAAGTGGCCACGAAAAAGGGAATCCAGTTGGTGGCTATTGCCCCTTTCCATCATGCTATGTTTGTTAGTCTTGCAAGTTCCACATCTGACTACTACCTTAGTAGCTTCTCTCCTCTCTGATTTTATTCCAGCAACAATGCTAAAATGACATTTTGCTCCTCTCCCATCCTCCACTGCTTACTTTGCCATCTAAGCACTGAGCTACAACAGTTGTAACATTAATGTGCCATGAGCAAAACCTACTAAAATACTGTGATCTGACGGAGAGCAGATGAATGTTGTCACTTGAATGTATTCTACCAAGTTTTTCTTAGTGTTACGTGTGTAGTGGTGGATATTTTAGCTGGTACAGATGTGCAGTAATGTTCTTAGTCCCAGGACTGCATTCTCTTGTAATAGTCACAGTTCACTGCAAAAAAGTAAGTGTTCAGAGGGCTGACATAATCATGCCATTCCCTAATCATACTGGAAGAACAGGTCATATTAAGTCTTTGGAATAAGCTGCTGTGGATTCGTCATGCAAACAACCACTCAGGTTTGGGTTTGTCTCTGACAGACCAGCTCTCTTACTTTGTCATATGTTTATAGCCATTTGAGACAGACAAAACTGTTGAGGTCACCTACCTCATCTCCTGGACAGAGAAGTTTTCTCTACAGCATATTTCTGTGATATATCTAATCTTAATTATTTTCCTTGATGGGGATTCCATCACAATGATCTCTCCGCTGGAAGAGGTACTTTGTAGTCAGGCTATACTGTCCTTAATTAATTCAATCACATTACTTCCGTGTAACTCCAGTTTTTAATACCTTACTGAGTTCTCTTCAACCCTTGTTGTTCCATTCTTTGAATTCATGTACACCTGTACTTCTACATTGATGTGTCATACCTGTCTGTCACTGTGATTGATGAAATTACCTCAGTTTACTAATGCTTCACATAATCTGCTGAACTGCATTCAGATGCCATTAAAATGGGTTGGGGGTTAGACCACTGTGACAGAAAAGCTTGGAGCTAAATAATCCCGCAGATCAGTTTCCAACTTAAACCATATCCCAGTGGTGTAGTAAAAAGCAAAAATAATGCTGTGGTCACAGTCCATCATCTAGTGTGTGGTCAGATGACCCATGAGAGCATCTAAACCATTTAAGGCCTGCAAAATCAATGCTGAATGTGTAAGCAGTCACTATTGTAGAGCTGTCTGGATCAGAGAAGCATGCACAAGAAAGCTGTGTTTTCCCACACCTTTTGCAGTGGCTGTTACCAAGGGGTTGTCTTTTCCCTCCGTACCGCTACAAGCGGTCTGCAGGATGTGGTTGGTGTGCTCTCACACTGCTGTGCTCTGTGTGAAGGCAGGCTGCACGAGGGTGCTGGATCTGACGTGCCTGTCGATCACGGCCGTGTCACATAGGTAGGCAGACAGTGACTGTGATTTTTCTTTTTCAGCTCTTCAGTGAGCAGCTCAATCTATTCATTGCAAGCCTGCCAGCAGCTCTTGCTATTCAAGTGGGTGATGTTCTAGCAGCGTTTCAGAGCTGGCAAAAAAGGATGATGATCAGATGCAGCCAGTTAAAAATACTAAGCATATGCTTTACAGGAACATTTGTTCTGTATCCCTGAGCTGAAGATGGAATTTCACAGCGTCAAGGCAGAACAGTCTCACAGGGGAAATAGTGGCCTTTTGGAAAGCTTACTTAAGTATTAGATGCACTGAGATGACATGTCAGCTCTGCATTAAGGATTTTGCTACGTCAGGAAACCCAGAGGTGGACACAGCCTGCTGAGCACAGAGGTCTTGTTAGTGAACATGCAGTGGGTGTTACAGAAACATAGCTAGAGTGGATGGCATTGTGTTAAACATCAGTATGTAGTATTAGACCCTGGGGATTTATAGTTTTATTCCCCAGGTTTTATCAACACATTATAAAATATATGGAAAGTTGTAGCTGAGGTGATACCTCATGATGGGAGAGGTTCCCTCAAATGAGTTGCCCCTTGCATGCTCTGCTGAGTTTTGAGGGACAGTTTCTTCTGTCTCTTGAAGGTGCTGTAGGAGACCAATCTCTCAACATAATGAAGTTAGGTTACCCACCCCATGTCAATGCCCTCAGTTGTCTTCTCAGAAGAATGGCTGAGAGCTGCATGAGGGTGGAAGCTGAAGCCCCCATTCTTTTGGGTATTTGGCCCATTCTGGGTTGGATGCACTGATGTGAATGCTGTGGAAGAATTTGTGGTTGCTATTCTGTTCAGGAGCAGGTACAAGTCTCTGGAGATGTCAGTCTCATGCTTCCAACCAGCTTTAAATTCACAGAATGGTAAAATGCAATTGTTGTATTATGAGACCCAGCTGTAATACATGAAGAATGTGTGGCACATTAAACCTGTCTGGTTCATACAGAAACTCATGTATAATTCACAGTCTTTGTAAATACATCAGTTTAATGCTTCTCTGCACCTATCAGCAAAGCTCTGTCTCCCTTGGGTTAGTCAGACTTGACAGCTTCTGAAACTGGACCCTGAATTGTGTGACAAATGGTGCTGAACTCTGAATATTTCTGAATAACAACTAATTTCGAATTCAGAAAAAAAAATTCCTACAATCAAAGCCATTTATTGAAGTTCGTCATTGTCTCCTTCGGGCAATTTTAAGACTTCATCCTTGTTATGATGGAGGAACCCTTAACTTTATTACTAGAGCAAGATTGTACCAGCACCAACCAAGCTTTGGTTATTCTTCCCTGCAACGCGTTCCACCAGCATCAAGAAACGTAACATGATGCAGTTGTTGGTCATCTTACAGTTCTTTCAGACATTTGTTTGTAGTTTAATATGTACAATATTTTCTTGTAGACTGTAGCTCCTAAATGAGAGTCACTTGCTGACCTGTGACAGAAATGTGCCATGCCACAAGGCTCTTGGTGACTGGTGTGATGTGTGCCTACTTTTTATTAACTGAATTGCCTGTATTCCATGGATAAATTGAGTTGTGCTTTTGTAAAGCCTGTGAGAATGCATGATTTTGTGTGTTTGGTGCTTGCAAGCCCTCCTTGTAAGTGACAACACTGGTCTCTTTAGTCCATAGTAAGCAACAGCTTGGTTTAGTCACTGCTCCTCAGAAAACAATTCCAAATGTACTATAGGCACTTAGGAAAATAGTGTTAAATAACAACATGTTTTATTGTGGCTCAGTCAGAGATGCTGAGAATTTTAAGAGCTGTTGGATGGTAAATTGTTAAAGCACGTTGCTCTGTGGGATGCTGATGTAGCCTGGGCTGAAGCCAAAGTCTGTGCAAGCCTAAATGAGTTAGTTGTCCAGGGAATTAGCCTGCTTTGAACTGCGTCGTTTGGATGAGATTTTCAGAAGCAGTCAGCAGTGCTCAACTCCATGACCCTAACTTCAGTGGGAGTGGAGAACCCAATGCTGAGTTTTCCTGCTGTTAAATCCTACTGGTTTTAACATCACCTTTGAGTAACTCAAAGGCACTGAAGGTAGGAAAAATAATCTGCATTTTCAAGTCAATACAGTATAAATTCTCTCAAGACCTGGTTTTACGAGTAACTCTACAAGTTACAAAGCTGTCTTTACCACATGGCCAATATGAGTTATTTTCCTGCACACAGATGTCAAACCAGGGGTAATGAGAGGTGTGAGTCTGCGTTGCTAACACCTTTTTGGCGGGAGCTGGGACCCCTGTTGGGGAAATTTAATGTGTGTCTATGTGAAGGGAGCTAGAGCAAGAGACTTTAACATCTGGAAGCCCTCCCAGGGCACACCTTAAACTTTACTCGTTTTCCTGAGCTCTGGTTTCTTATCCAATTTCAGGCTGCCACTTACCACATTTTAACAGCTAGTGGAAGCTGTGTGGCAACCTTCCTACTCTGTTGAAGGGTGTCATGGTAATTCTTTATTCTTTCTTGAATTCCTATAATTCCTCTCTTTAGGAAACAAAACAAAACCTATCTATAATAAAAACAAGAGCAAGTCTTCCTGCAAATACAACAGCACAAAAGCTGGCTGCTCTTTCCCACTGAGGCTATCTGACCCAAGCAGCCTTCCCCCTATCAGCTTCAAAGCCCTTGATTTAAGGGAAGGGAGTGATTACTGAATCATTAAGGATAATGGCTATTTACTTTTGGAAACAATGGGCTTGGTGAACCACAAGAAATAGCCTAATTTTCAGAAGTGCATTTGCCTTGGAGCAAACTAGATGGGTTTTGGGGTGGAAATACGTACATTTTAATGAGGTGGTAAAAAGTGACCTTTTGTTCTGAGATAAATCACAATTTTTTTTTTTTTAATCTTGAAGACTGACGTGGACCCCAGCATGGAAATGTCAGGCCAGAAAACAATACTAGCATTTAAAATAAAGAGCACAGAATTGAAAATTTTATAGTTATTACAAGTTCTCAGACTTACCTGACACTTTGCTAGGTTTCTGTTTTTACCTCTGTATGTTAACATACAAATTTGCTCTGTCTGCTGTAGGATTTTGCCATGTAAGCACTGACGTGGAAAACTGCTCCTAT
This sequence comes from Rhagologus leucostigma, assembly GCA_013397725.1. Lineage (NCBI taxonomy): Eukaryota > Metazoa > Chordata > Aves > Passeriformes > Rhagologus > Rhagologus leucostigma. The sequence continues at coordinate 56,837 of VZTD01006008.1, forward strand.
TTTTTAGAATCAGAGAATGGTTTGGCTTGGAATGGACTTTTAAAGACCAGCTAGTCCAACCTTCCTGCCATGGCAGGGACACATTGCACTATATCAGTTTGCTCAAAACATCTACCTGGCCTCAAACACTTCCATTGGTGGGATACACACATTTAGGTGTCATGTAGTGATAGAACGATAGTATAATTAAAATGTGCTGAGACAAGGGTAATAGAGAGGGTATTACTGTGCTAATTAGCATATTATTGTAAAATAAGGGATACTGCTGGATTTGCTTTGTGAGCTGGGTTGAATTACAAACTGGAGCTAGTGGTGGGGGGATAGCAGAATTATTTTCCTTCCAGTTTTTCTCGTAGTCCTTCCAATTTATGTGACTCTGGAGCTTGAAAGATATGTGTATTATCTACTGCCTGGGCTGAAAAAGTGACTACTGTTCTGTTGTAAGCAATTTTGGCATTTGTATGGATTTATTTCTCAGGGTGTATAGTCTTAGATTCACTCCTGACTTGAAGAGTGGGAGTAAATGCCACTGCAAACACAGCTGAAGAAAATGTTCAGCCTTTCAGAAGAGGTCCTCTTAGGGTGCTTGACAGAGGTACAGATGTGCATGGCAGACTCTGTGGATAGCAGGATCCTGCTCCTGTTCATGATCATTGCTGTGAAATAATCGCTATCAGCTGCATGTTAACCTAATGAAGAAATACTAATAACAGACTGCACAATGGCAATCAGATAAAATAACACAGGAAGATCACAACTGGGAGAAAAAACCCAACAGAGTTTTGAGCTTATGTAGATGGTTCTTCATAGACAAGTGACTTGTCAAAAGTCTTATGTGAAAGTGCCATAAAAGTGGAGGTAGTCAGAGTAACCCAGGTCTTACATGCATTTGATAAAATGGCGTGGCTGCACCTTTGACTTTGGCAATTTAGGTTTGGAAGTTTAAGCCCTTTGCACTTTATGAAACCCTAAGCAGCCTTTCGATGCCCATGCATGCTTTCTTCCTGTGGAGAACTCCAGGAGCATTTCTTGTCAGAGACAGACAGATGTGCTATCATTGCCTTCTGCTGAGCCTCTACTGGGGTACCCCAGCAAAAGATAAAATGTCAAATTTGTTATCACTGTTTGAAGCCAAAGTCTCCACCAGTCCCACTATTGAGCTCTGTAGGGCAGCTCGTAATTGGATTTTTTATTATTAGACTCCTTGCTTATTAGAAGTTTTTGCATAAATTACCCAACGATTTCACTGGTAGAATATGAGGATATGAATCTTACTTATGCTACTGCACTTCCTCCTATTGTAAAAAATGCTTTAAAATGCTCCTGTAATAGGTATATAAATATTTTGAAGTGGTTTTTAACTTACGGGAGTGTAGTTAAGTGACCTGTTAAGAATCAGGCTCTATTATGTCTGAAGGGGATTGTTCTATTGGCATCTGATAATATGTTCCGATTTATAGGGAATCTGTTTTTCAGTGAGCGTTGCAAGCTTAACTCAGTCAGTTGGCTGAACTTTTGGTATAGGAACAAGGTCATCATTCAGTGCTTGTAGCCTGAACAAGTGAAGCCTCCCCACTTCTGCTGCTGTCTTCGCCCTCCAGGAGACACATGAAAGACTTTGGCAGAGCCCTTCCCCCCCCCGCAGTTCAGTTTTAGATCATTTCAGCATTTATTGCTGTTTCTGCTATTGCTTAGATCGAGTGGCATTATGCGATCCAGCTTGTCTTTGTACAGTGGATGAAATTTTGTCACACGTGTGGTGTCTTCCACATTCTGATGAACTTCAGCAAATAAATGCTTATTACTTCCTGGTTAAACACAAGAATTAGATGCTTAATAACATGTGTATTGGCAGTTTCGTTTCACATGTAGGTTCCTAAGGGCTTCGTGCTAAACGAAATGAGTGGTTCTAAAGTATAATATGGCTAATTTGTCTCACAAAAAAAGCATTTTTATGACAAAGTAGTAACTTTGTGACCTTTCTTTAGAAAATACAAATAAGTATGTGTATGCAAAAAGGAGGAGCATCACCCTTTAAGAATTGCATGCAGCATTTGAGTAAATTTTAAGCTGTTTTACTGCAAATGCTTTGTTTTATTGGCAGTGTGCAGCCATGGTGCTTAAGGTGATCTCAGGTATATAGAAAGGCACAATATCTTTTATCTGATGAACTGGCGAAGTTTGGGAAAAACTCCAAGATTTCAAGCACACAAACATTTGCATTGTGGATTGAGGTTTTTGTTGTTGTTTTGTGGGGTTTTCGAGTGTTACAGGAGCCTTAATGAGTGAGACAGACATGCTAAATTTCAGCAGACTTTCTGTTCTTTAGTTTAATTTTGCATTCTGGGCAGTGAACCATGCTAAAGCTCTTTCCACTTCACTGGTGCATGCTGGAAAAGTGTAACTGAGAGCTTATGTAGTTTTGAGCAGACAGTGCAGTAAAATTCCCTTCTGACCCTTTTTTGCCTTTCAGGCTTTTGCCAATCCTGCTAAGTCACCTAAAAGGCTGGATTAAAAATATCTCGCACAGTCAGAGCTGGTTAATCAGTGCTTGGTTTGTATGTCTGGACAAGCAAAAGGTTCTCGTTGGTGATTGGATATGCATTTGACATGTGCCATTGCCTTGTTTTAGGGCCTTCTTGTACCATAGGTTTGACCACATATGAATGTGGTTTCATCCCTTCGACACACACAGAAGACAAGATTTTTTCAGGCAGGAGAAATGGCTCTCACATCTCAAGCATTCCAGACCATAGCAGCTGAGGGCCCAGGCTCTCAAGTAAGGAAGGTGGAAACACAACAAGAACAAAACCACTCTGAGAGTTGTATTTTTCTGCCCTGGCAACTCAAAACTGTCCCCAGATACAAAGATGTCTTGTTGGTGTCCTGCACGCCCTAACCTAGCCAGGCTGATGATGAGCAGCAGTGAAGCTGCCAGTAGTACAGACATCAGCACACCCTGTGCAAAGTCACCAGGCATCCTGTGGTCTGTGAGAGTCCATGTGCAGTGATTTCATTGCTGTTGCTGCTAGAGAAAAACTCACTCAAGTGTGACAGCATGTGCAGTCATATTGTGCTTGCAGTGTAGACATGAGCTCCGAGAGCAGTGGAAGGATGCTGTCTCCACTGGTGTAAGGAAAACACCAAGCATGACTCCCATGACTTGGAGGGGGACTTTTTACAAGGGCATGTAGTGATAGAACGAAGGGTAGTGCTTTAAACTGAAAGAAGATGGGTTTAGATTAGATATTAAGAAGAAATTCTTTACTGTGAGGGTGATGAGGTACTGGAACAGGTTACCCAGAAAAGTTGTGGATGCTCCATACCTTGAAGTGGTCAACGGCCAGACTGGATGGGGCTTTGGGCAACCTGATGTAGTGGAAGATGTACCTGCCCATGGCAGAGAGGTTGGAACTAGATGATCTTTAAGGTCCTTTGCAACCCAAATTGTTCTGTGACTCCAGAATGTGTTACAACAGCTCACCTTCAAAATGGGGACAGTGTGGGAGCCAGTGAAAGGGACAGACCCCGAGAGAGCTCCCCAGGTTAAAGTGACTATAAAAGCCTCCCCCAGGATGCCCTGTTCTGTTATGGAAGTGTATCCCAGTTCTGCTTCCCCAGTTGGCCTCTCCGCCCCCTTGTACCTTGCCTGCTCCTTTGGAAAGTTCTCCCTTCCCCACTCTCCCATTGGACCTTGTTCCCTGCCACTCACCCAGATTTTCCCATTGGCTCCCGTACCCTAATCCCGCCCATGTACTACTCCTGCCTCTTTCCCCGCCCCCGTGTATAAGCTGAAAATTTCCATCCCCCTTGGNTTTGGTGTTGGGTGCTTGGTCCCCTTCACGCATGGGGCTCGAATAAACCTGTGCCGTGGAATTCCACACAAAGACCCTTCCTGCCTCTTTGCCGTCGGCTTGTTGAAGAAGCTATCCGGTGCGTGTGTGTGTGTCTGTGTGAATGCAGTGGCTGCCGAGCGACTTTCTCTTAAAGTCGGATCCAGAGGTCGCAGCACCCCACCAGAACACCCCCCCGGATCCCGACAGGACAGAATTTAAAATAAGGTAGATTAAAGGTAGGGATATCCATGTAGGCTTTCTCGATTGTCCTCATTCAGGGTGGTGATTTCCATATGATGATATTGGATATGAGTTTATGACTGAATGGGCTAAACTCAGGCTTGGCTTTCACTTGTTAAGCTATGACGAAACCTGAAGTAATTGTACAAACAGAAGCAGTACTGCTGCAGCTGTTTAGTTAGAAAGGTGGTTTACAATAGCGTAGTTTCTTCCTTTCAGAAGAGTGAAATAAGATACCCTAAAATAAAGCATGATACAATTAAAACTGTTTCTACAACAAACTGGAGAATCTGTGAGTATTTGGGAAACATTTTAAGAATAGTCAAGGATTTAGACCAATTGTTTCCCAATTCTGTGGGTGGCCACTAAACTAAAATAGGATACTTCTCCTCTAAAATATTTATCTTACTTTTAAAATTTCAGATTTACATTCAAATAGCAAAAGTAGTGGTGTATTTTGTTCACTTAGTTCTATCGCTTGACTGTTTTGGTACACAGAGTAGTTGTATCCAGAACAAGTGAAGGTGCATGTGACCATATATTAGATCTGCAGTGTGTTACCATTTAATTACATGGAACATACATACAACATGTTGTCATTTTACACATTATAATTCCAGAGGCCATATCTGGCACATGAGCAAGGCTGTGCTGTGCTAGGCACTGTATCAGCACAGAGCAGAAGGCTGATTCTTATCTGATGAGCTTTTCATCTTAACAGAAACCAATATTGATGGTACATAGGGGAGTGCAGAAAAGACAAGGGCATAATATTTTTCTGAAGCCAGATGTCAGTTCTGACACAGAAAAGTTGACACAGAAAGAAAAGTGGAGGAAAGAAGCAGTAGCAAGAGGAAAGGCAGGATCAAGGAAAGCATGAAAAGACTTGTTGGAAAAGCAGATATTTGGGTAATAGCGGAAGGCTTCACGGAGTGATCAGGAGCAGGAATCAATGGCTCAGCAGTGCGTGAGAAATGATAGATAGGGTGAGGGTAAGAGATGGAAAGGCTTGAAACCAAACATAAGTTTGATGCAAGAGTGCATCTCTCAGAGAGAGCTGGTGATAGTGACAGGTTTGGGCTGTGATATTTGCCAAAGCCATTTGGGTGGAAGAGAACAAGCTTCTCCTTATCAGGACTGGAGGAAATGATGTTGGAGCTGCTGAGATGTTTGTTACCGGATGCCTGAGAAAGGAAGAACTGTACAAACACTGTGTAAAAAATACATTCAGGATGTGCTGTCTACCCCTCTGTGTTAACATAGGATAAAATGAGATGTGAATTTGAAGTGAGTTTTCTGTTACTAACTACACTGCTTGCAGTTAGCTCTGTTAGGGAACAACAGACCCATTTTTCTATTTAGCTTAACCCTTTTCAAGTGAAACTGCAGAGAGGCATGTTTCTGGTGTGGAACAAAAGTATCCTCTTGTAGAATTGAGGAAATCAGGAGAGGCTATTAGGATAAGCTCTGTCTCAGCAAGAGCTTCAGCATAATCCAGATCTGTAGACATAAATGCAGTGCATATCCAAGCTGACAGCTAATGGTACAGGGATGAGCTGTGTTGTCCTCAGGCAAGAGGAGGCAAAATAAGCATTGCCTTTGACTGTGTTGTGCTTGAGCTGAAGGCTAGATATTGTGGATGTGCTGTCCAAAAGACAGGCCAAGCTTTTACTGAGTGTTGAAAGGGCCTGGAAGCCTGGAAGTAGTCATGCATTGGTGTGTCATCAATTTGGATACAGTGAAACTGCAGATAAAGTTTTCCAGGGATAAGATGCAGAGGTAGAAAAGAAAAGCCAGTCAGAGTATTGTATGTAACAGGACCACAGAACATGGAGGAGAGTGTTGAGGAGAGCATGAGTAAAGCAAGAGAAATAAGGTTTGGACAGAGTCATAAAATTAGGCTTTTACGTGCCCTGAGAGACAACACGAGTAATTGTATTTGTACTGTTCCGGTACTGTAAGGTCACATTAGTGATGCTGAATGCTATATGATTAATACTGCTGTAATGTTTGTGTGATAAGGAATATCAGCAATCAGTGGTTATATTAGCACTCTAATCTTGGCAAACAATTGAATTAACATCATGTGTGAGAGTAATGAGACAAGAACCTTATGCAGTGATTGATTGCTCAGTGCCTGCACTACTGCTCCGTTAGGGAAAAGTGCAATTTTTTTTTCTGATTCTCTGAAAGATTTCAGCTGTAATCAATGGGAATTTCTACCCTCAAGAACCAAGCAATGTATCACTGTTTTGTTACCCTGTGATTTCATTAAATATTAAACTGGCCAAGAAATGAATGATCTGTTAGTCAAATATAAACTATAAACATGCCATGAATTTACTGTTCTGTTTGTCTGTTTCATGCAAAGCAGGTGTAAAGCTCCTGCCGTTTTGGTGGGATAGCAGTTTGTACTCTGGTTGATCCCTGTGCTGGTACACACAGCAGTACAGTGTATGGTATAGTCCACGTTGTTACAGATATGGTTGAGTTCCAGAAACAAGGCTGGAGCAGAAACAGAGGATGTTTTGCACAAGGAGACTCTCATCTTAGATGAACCCGCGTTTTCTACTGGGTTTTGCCTTGACTTTGCAAGAGTAATCAAGATCTGTTGGGTGTATTAATACCAAGTGAGGAATGCTAGTGCCCGGTTGCCTTACTGCTGTTCTAATTGGCTTGGTGTAATTCAGTACAATCACTGGCACTTGTAAGGTGTGGCAATTTCATTCTTATTTTCCTTCCTCTTTTTTGCCGTATTCTTCCTCAGCCTGCTGCATCAGATTGGTTGTACTCATAGGGCTTCTGGCTATGTTCTCCCAGAGAGTTTTATTCTAGTTTGGTTTTTAAAGGTAAACAGAAAGGCATTCAATGACTTCCCTTTGTCTTTAATGGGGAAGTGTTCTCTTTTCTGAGAAGAAAGGTTTGTAGTTCTTTCAGGAAACATTCAGTCTGAATTCACAAGACTTGCTTCTGGGAGCTTTTTCAGCAGCTGCATCTCCTCTGCCTTTGTAAACCTTACAGAAAATATTTTCAATCAACTGCTTATCACAGAAATTCCTGACCTGTCAAGAAGCAGGAGCAATTTGATTTGGGAAAGCAGTTATTGATCCAGAAAAGCAGAATAATTGCAACAAGCAGTAATTAGTGAAATCAAATTTCACTCTACACTAACTGCCTTTGCATACTTATTATACTGCTGTTGTTGGCTGTTTCACACTTAATTCTGTCACTGGTCTACCAGTCAGTCTACTAATGGATTTAAAATATTTAAATCCATTGGTACTAAACTGGTCAAGTCATTGCATTCTAGTATCCATTCCTCAGTCTTGCTTTGCAGAGCCATGGTAACTTGCTGTTGGTTTTGCCAAAGCTTTTGCAAAACTTTGGTAGTGATTCCCACAGACTATGGCAGTGGCACCATGTTACATTCTGAGATTTTCTGAGTCATGTTAAGATTCAGGAAACAACCATATAAATAGAGCTCTCCAAATAGTACCTTTACATCATCCTCATGTGTTTCCAGTTGGGGGATAAATACTTCCTCATTCCAGTGGTGATATCACTTTTCCAGACCCTCTCTAGAACTAAATATAGTCATAGAAAGTGTCTCTGCACTTAAAAACTAAAGTGGTTGAGTCATTTAGGACCCTGAAGAATCAGAGAGGATGTGCTGTGTCATACATCACTGACAGTAATACAGGGTGGCTTCACTGTCATTAGGAAAAAAGGGAGGTGTGGTCTTGAAGCCAAAATCTAAGTCCAGAGGTCAGTGGTTCATTATGTACAGACTGGCTTTGCACAGTGGTTCTGTTTGTCTGTCTGTTGATCCTTAGACTTAGGAAATGCTGCCCATCAATGGGACATCGGGGTACCTGACACCTGGAGGAAGTTGCAGATCCCCAGGCAGCTTCCTGGCATTTCTGGTAATCAAGAAAAGCTAAGGTTAAGGCTAAGCTCCACTGGCAGTAACATTCCCTTTGAAGGGAATAGTGAGGAAGAAGTGGGATTCTTTGGGCCTGATTTCGATGATTGCTGAGCCTGTGCAGTCATTTCATCACTCAGAACTCCCAAAGCAGCCTTCCGTGGTCAACTCTCAGATTCAGAATCATCAGAATTGGTGGCCAGTCCTGAAGGTGTTGACTTCTGATGTTCTCTTTCACTTAATAAAAGACACTGGGTAAATGGTATTACAGACAGAACAAAATTTGATCAAGAATTTAGGCCCTATACGAAAGTCAGTAGCATTAATTAGGTCAAAAGAGCTAATGAAGGGTCATGTCAGTGAGCAAATCTCCTAACACCTAGCTCTTCCAGGGTTATAACTGCTCATTCCCCTGCCTTAGATCTTCTCTTACTGTGGTGGAGTCATGCCAGCTGTTCTTGTAGTGCAGTTCAACATCACAAGGCAAACAGTAACCACGGTACATAGATATCACTTCAAACTGAAGGGATGGTTCTCTTCCAATTTTTGGATGTAGAAATACGGAGAGAACAGGATTGTTCAGGCCTGCCATTTGCCAGATGGCCAAGAGAGCTGATAATCTGGAGAGATCAGAGCTCTGCACGACTGACAACACTGCCGCCAAAGCCTGGGGAGGAAGTGCTTGCTCCACACTGGACTTTTAACTGAGAAAAACTGTGAGGACAGTTTTTGCACTCTTAAAAGGAGGAGATGGTTAAAAAGGACTTCCAATTCTGGCACAAAATGATTAGGCTAAACTAATCAGCATGCTTGTTTTTGTGTTGATATCCGGAATGCTTTTCTGCTCTGCTGCCTTTTCACAAAAAAACTGGTGTTTGAGGCACTAGGGGAAAAAAAGGCATGCCAGGTGAGCAGAGAGCGTGTTTCCTTGTCATATGCTTTCCAAATAGGAATGCCAAGATCTCTCTTTATATCTGGCTTTCCACAGATTTCTAAATAATACTTAACTACACGATTTTTGGCTGGTATTTTGAAAGAATTAAATCTTCCTTTGAAAAAGGAAGAAGTTGTCTGAAGCTTCAAGAAGAAAACCTGGGAGAAAAGTACAGCTCTCAATCCACCTGTAAGCCTCAAAAGGAGCATCTTTTCATTCCAGCATGCCTTGCAGTCCCTTCAGACAGTGGATTCCAAATGAAGGCAGAGGCCCCAAATGTGTCTCTGAGGAGTGGTGCTGGGAGTCTAGCTGACGTTTTTTGGAATAGTGAGCCGGGCAGAGTGCGATATAACAGCAAACACAAGTCTTCTAATCAGAAGAATTGGAGAAACCCACTGCCCTAAGGCTTTTCTTTATACCAGAGGGTTGTACTCTTCTGATTATGTGGTCAGGTAATCTGAATGTACGGAAACAAAGGCTGCTTGTGAAGTTTTGCACCTCAGCTTGCAAGGACAAATATTTGTGGGACAGACAACTGGCAGGTGCTGCTTATGTCTTCAGAATCGTGGGATAGTTTAGTTTGGAAAAGATGTTTTAAGATCACTGAGTCCAACCATTAACTAAGCACTGCCAATTCCACCACTAAGCTGTGTCCCTAAGTGCCACATCTACACATCTTAAAAACCTCCAGGGATGGTGACTCGACCGCATTCCTGACAGCCCGTCCCACTGCTTGAAACCCTGTTGGGGAAGAAATTTTATCGTAATTTCCAGGCTAAACCTACCTTGGTGCAACTTGAGGCCATTTCCTCTTGTCCTTTCTAGCAAGAACCAAATGCGTCTTGCAGTTATAATTTGTGCTTTGGTGAATTCGATCTAGTTTGAATCCCTATCATAATTAATTTGGATCTGACAAATACATATTCTGTAAAGCATATATTCTGATTTATCAGGGCATTCCTGATCTCTGATTATTTTTTTCTCCGCAGACAGTGGGGGCTCAATCATCAATTTTTTAAATATTGGCTTTTCAGTGCTGAAAGGTGCCTCTTGTCAAGCAGCACAAAGAAGTGCTGCCTGTGCTAGCTAAGCCAAGGGAGGGAGTGGTACTCTTGCTGTCATTATGAGGAAGTTTGTAGGTGGTAATTTTCCAAACCAGAATTTGGCACCATAAAACTAATATTATTTTTTATCCTGAAACAAAAAGACTGTAGCTGTTATTTGGCATAGTGATTTGATCTCTTTGAGATCCAGCAGGAAACAAGTTTGCTCTTGCTTACGGAAGCCTTACTAGTATTTGTGTGTTATCTCAGTATTGCAGGGAGAGTGTCCTTCTCCCCAGCCTTCAGGTTACTCTCACGCTGTCAGTAACCAGTCTTTGTGCTGCATGAAGAGATCTGCTGTGTGTGAGGCATCAGCTTAACACTTCAGGTGCAGACAGGCTGGAAAAGCTTCCTGAGAATTGCCAAGAAATACTCTGCTATAGGAACAAGAGAGGGAAATTAATGCTAGTGTAAATTCAGCATTGATGTGTTCAGCTCAGTCTCACAGGGAAGAAGTGTTTATTGTTACCTTGCTGGTGCCCTTGCTCTCTGGCCCAGGGAATGCTGAACCGAGAGCTGCTCTGTGCTGATGTCTGATCTGTGTCCAGAAGGGATTTGAGGAGGATGGTGTTAATTTCTTCTATCTCATTAAGCTAAATCAGGCTGTGCTTTACAGCTTCTACATTTTAGCACGTGGCATTCCCCCCGTATGTACCTTCTCTGTTTCCAAGACACCCCTTGTAAAAGGAGACAGCATCTGGTGTGAGCTCAGGGAACACGAATATTTAAGACTCATAGTTAGCCCTGCTTCTTTTGGTGTTTGTTTGTTCTTTGGAAGCTTTTGTAGGATGCAGGGACTGGCAGGATGTGGAAGCATATGATGTGGTCAGCCCGGGATTATGCTATCTTTTGTAAAGTGTTTTAGCCTTGAGTGACATTAATTCTCTTGCCTCCCCTGGCTGTAAGGAGCAGGGAGATTTGCCACAAATCAGACCAGATTCAGGTCAATGATCTAAACAAGTTCATTATTTGTTTTCCTGCAGCATCCACAGGCACCTTTCAAGGCCAAAACAAGGGTATTTGAATATACACACGTACCTTCCTCTGAGAGTTTATGACCTTATTGGGCACAGAGACAGGCCAGGAGGAAATTGTGAGTTAAACAAAATTGCTTAAATTTTAACACAGAAACATATATCCTAATGCTGGAAGAAGGAAGTATCAGGAAACTTCCCAGCCGTTCTTGTGGCAGAGTTTTATCATTGGAGCATTTTTGGGGCAGTGCATTTGAAAGAGTCTATGGAGTGGAGCACTACTAAACTGCTTACCACCTCATATCCATGCAGGCAATACGTGTTAAATCATCAGGAAATATCTTCTGCCTGTATTTCCAACTGGAGCAGGGTCAGCATGAGCCCTGCACGCTTCCAGCAAGAGACTGCTGCGAGCAAACCACAGAAGAAAACAGCTAGAGAGCCTCTTTCTCCTTGCAGTTTTTGGGGAAAATCTTTTGTTTAAACAAAGGGAACAGAGCCAGTAGTGCCTGGAAGGATGCAGGCTTCCTGCTGAGATGTAAATCACTTTTGATTCTGTCTGGAAGATTAATTCTGGGAACAGAAATAAGTGACTCAAGGAGCTGTGGGATGGAAAGAGTAATTGGTGACAACCTTTACCTGGTGTAGGAGAGTAGTAGCTCTGAAGGGAAGAAGCTTCTTGTCCTGTTTCTGAAGGGGCATGATCTCCTTGCACTTGACTCAAGTTGGAAAAAACAAGTTAAAAGCCTTGCCCTTGGCTGGCATTTTTGGGTTACCGACTGTTGTATGTGCACTGTGTTAGCACATGGGAGTCCAGCGTGAACTCAGTGTACCCTGTAAACATGGAACAGAAAAAGAAGCTCCCTTGTCAGATGGCTCACAGCCTTATTTCTCATGTTTCTGTGTTGTTTGTAAGATGACTTTCTTGCCAGTGGTGTTGTATGAAAACCCTGCTGAAAGGTTTGGGAGACATGCACACAGGGGGCTGAGATGCAGAAACAGCAAATGGGAGGAGCAAAGGGGGGGGGGAATTTTCTAGTCTTTCTTGCTTTCTTTTCCCCCCATCCCAAGCAGAGCACAGAAGGTTTCAGCTATGGATGATGATGGCAGTAAGTGAGTAACCACTTCTTCAGGCAGACGTGCAAACTTTCCGTGTGACGGAATTTCTAAAAGCAGCGGTCCTGCCAGGGGTCTGCTGGTGGAGGAAGCTGCCAGTTGGGGCAGGATGTTTTAGGGAAGCACGAGCACGTGTGGTGCTGGTTCCCTGGATGGGCTGAGCTGATGCTGCGTGGCTGGTGAGTGCCTCCATGATCCTTAATGTAGTCAGTGCAGGCTGTAACATCAGTAAAGACAGAGTAGCGTGGGCTTATTCCACTCAGGTAGCAGGTAGTTGGTACATGTCCAGGTCCCTAAGGAGGCTTGTACCCTTGCTGCTCCCTCTGATGGAGTTTGCTGTGACTTCTTCAGCTGGTGATTCCAAAGCCTGCACGGAGGTGGCCCTGTGGAGTCCAGTTACACTTTTGCTGTGTAAACACACCAAGAGGATGGGACCTGCACAGGAGGGTGCAGGGGTGGTGGTGGTGGTAGAGAGAGGCTACAGCAGCAGTAATGGGAGAGGAGTGGAAAGCCTCTTTGTTGTTCTGCCTCACTTATTAGGTAGGATAAAACTAACTTAAGAACAATTGTGTTTGGTGCAGAGACCTCCTGTGGATATATTTTGGAAACCCTGATGTTTTTCTGCCTAGAACAGAGTAAAAAAGCTTTGAAATGTGCCCTGTCCCCCCTTCTCGCTTTAATCTCTTGTAGTAGTTGGCTAATTTTTTTACTAACAGTATGAAGCTATAGTAGGCCTTGACTTCTTAGTGTAAATCAGGAGTAATCCCAAGGAAGTCACTGGCATTTTCCTGGTGTCCAAGGATTCTAAGGGGCTAATTATAAAAGGTTTTTGTATCTTAAATTGCTCTTGAGGGGAATGACCTAATTCTTGTCACCTTTTGCCAGTGTGATACCAGGGATGGTGGAGTCACGTGACCAAGGAGACAGTAAAGGAAAGGGACTTGACCTTGGATTAGTACTGCAAGTGCCAGATTTCTTGACAAAAAAATCTTACTGTCTTTGTAAGTGGAATTGAGCTGCCTGAGAGATGTTTTAGCTATGCAGCAAGTTACAAACTTTCCTAACTTCAGGGCAGGACTCTGTCCTGGTTTAAGGAATGTTCCCACACAACAGCTGCTGGCTCCACTTTAAATAACCTTCTCTATTCCCTAAAATGAGATGTTTCTTTATTCATTTTTATCATAACCCATGAAAAAAAGCTGCAATCCAATAAACCACGGAGGTTTAAGATGCCTCAGACTAGGATGAATCAGAGTTTTCAAGTTTCATAAATCATGCTCTTTTCAGTGACTCAGAAGTCCGTCTCATCCTTTCCTGAGGCTCAGGATCTTGCTGGATTTGGTAGTAAAGTTTGTCATCATGATCAGTGTTTCACATGAGTGTTCATGTGACCAAATGACATGAGGAGCTGAAGTTTCAAGATCAAAAAACAAGAAGTAAGACTCAAAGGTGTTTCCCCCCCTCCAGTATTTAACTTGACTTGGTCTTTTGCAATCAACTGGAGTCCTGCTGACCTATTTCTGTGCCCCTAACAGGGTGCTAAAAGATTAGATGCAGATGAAAGAGAGAATAAGAGAAGAGCCAGCTAAATTCTTCCTGCCACTAGCGTCAGTCATCACTAGATAACCACTAAACATGAAGTAGTTCCTTTAAAGGATGGAAAATGCCGGGTTCATACAGTGCATGTACAAAGGCTTTGCATGACAGATAATCGTTACAATAGAAAAGCAACAGTGATGGAGTCAGCAAGGGAGCTACCCCTCCCCATCCTCTGATATCTTTCGAAGTCCCACCTCAGTGCCCTTCTGCTCTTTTTTGTTCAGAGCATGTGAGCTCCAGGCCTGGCAGGCATGTTTGTAATTAAATGTTTCCAACGTCATCCTGATGCTGCTTGCTGTGCCGTGGAGAACATGTGTTCCCATGAAGCTGTGCTGTCATGTGGGCTGCTCAAGGGTAGCGCTGAACTTTTACCAGGCCTCGCTGCATTATAAGCCAGTCTCTGTGCAGAGTAATAAAACCAAGCCTTGCTGGAGAAATGGGTGATCTGGGATTCTTAGGGTAAAAGCAGGTTTGAAGAGGGAAGGGCGTTGGCCTGCCGGGTTGATCCATGAAGGGAGTTTACCAGGATTCTTAATGCTGAAAAGTGAAATAACTACAAATATATGGTTGTATAAAATAGTGCTTCTGTGCCAGGGAAGTAATTCCCCTGGGGCAGGGTAAAGGAAGAAAATATTTACAGCCTTCCTTTTCAGTAGGCTTCATGAATTTTGGCTGCTGCGTTTTTTGGATGCCCATTCATTACCAGAGCCTGTTAAAGCACTCAGAGCTGCAAGTGAAGCAATGGACACTGTGGAAATCAATCCCAAGTTAAGTCCCTGACACTAGCAGTCACCTAGGAATCAGGCGTAAAGGGACAAGAGAAATACCCATTGGGTCACACCAGTGTTCATATCTGTCACTGAATTCTTCTTCATCAGTGCCCAGAAGATGTGCTGATCAGGGAGAGCACAGGAGCCTGGCCCCTGTCTGCAGTCTACTTGCTTGCACCTTCCTGTGTCCACCACTCTTGTATTGGGGGTGTTAGGAGGAACATCTTTGCCTGTTCTCTGTACTGTTTGTTTATGGACCTATTGTCCCTGGATTTGTCTAATCCCTTTTTGAACCTGCTGATACTGTCTGCCTGTGGCAGATGTTCCAGGTCATCACTGTGGCAACAAATTCCAGAAATTCACTACCGTCTCACTAGAAATGTATCTTCTTTTTTTGATTTAAAATTATTTCCTGCTAGTTTCAGTGAATGCTAATAATACTGAATTTAGTTAAAAACAGGTCTATAAGTACCTTGTCCGCAGACTGCATAATTTTGTAAACTTTGATCATACCTCCCATCAGATGTATCCTTTTTAAGCTGAAGACTCATGAACTTTTCAGTCTCAATTGGTAAAGCAGCTCCTCTGTCCCCTTAAACATTTCGTTTGCCTGTGTATGTACCTATTCTATGCCTACTTTGTCCTTTAAATGCAGAAACCAGAAATGCCCCCAGTGCTCAGGGTGCCTGGAGGTCTTGTGCAGATTGAACTTGGAAGATGGAACCACAGACCTGCAGCATTCACTGCACACAAGAACTATTACAGATGCCGGTTTGGATAGTCACCGGGCATAGAGATGGGAAATAAGTTTGTAAAACACTGTTACAAACTGCTGTTATTATTTTATATTTGATGTTAAGTACTGTGCATGGCACATCTCAGAAAAACAGAGGTAGGGTGGGTCAAAATAACACAGCACTACGTCATGCTTTGTGAACAGAATTGTTTAGCACATGGTCCCAACCCTGCACGCATTTCCAGCTGTAGCGTTGCCAAGAACAATCACATGAATTTGCAGGAACTGTTCATGGCAGCAAGCAGCACTGTGGCCTCTGAACCCACAATGCCCAGGTGTGTACGTACAGACGTATGTGCGTATATAGGCAAGGGCCTTTCTTAAGCCTTGTACTTTTCCAGTGTAAATGTCAGTGCCTTAAAAATGCAGATTGAAGGTTAGCTGAATTGTATAGAATGATTACAGGAATTTCCCCTTTGTCTACGAAACTGATAGCTGACTGAGGTAATATTTTACACAGCCTAAGGTTAGGAATGGATTTGAAGGTCTCTAAAAATCCTTACCCCCATATGGTTAAGCTTAAATTTGGTGATCTGTTTTGTAGTGAGAATCTTTTTTTTTGCCGAGCTTTGTTGTGTGGTTGTTCCCTGGAGATGGAGGGTTAACTCTGAGGGAGAGACTGTGTAGTAAGAACTAATGTTTTTTTGGCATTGCCCACTGCAACAGTGAAGGAATATCCCACGTTCTTGCTGTGTTATCAGCTTCATGTGAATTTTAACTACTTTGTACTCTTAATGCTGTTTTTATGCTTTCAACCTGATTACTTGGATCTTGGTTTTGGTAGATGGTTTCTTGAAAGCCTTAGAGATCACTGCTCTTGCCAGAGATCAGCTGAGAAGTTTTACCTTATTGATCCATGCTCCAAGGATATTCATGGGTATATTAAGTTTGATTTATTAATGGGCAGGGAGAAAATTGAAAGAAGCATTACTTGCTGGCTTTCACAGTCCTTTGTGCATAAGGTGAAGTGACGATATACATAAATTTGAATTTCATTTTCTATTACAGTGACAGGAAAACTAATTTACAGTCAACATTGTGTCCACTAAGCTTTGTCTTTTGAATCTGATTTCCAGTGTTTTAAAAAAAACGCAAAACATTTTCTACGATAAATATGGTTTACTTTGGCATCTTTTTCCTTCATTTTTCTGCTTTTCCCTGCTTCATTATGAATGATAATCCATCCAAAAAGCTAGAATGGCTTTATGGTGCAGCTGTATTCCCCATATAAACAGTTTGGCTGCCTTCCCAAAATGGCACATTTTAACCATGACTGCCATAAAAGCTGCTAGCAGGGATTCTAACCATACTGATGTGTTTCTATCAGCTTAATTATATTTTTAAGTCAGGTCACATTCAAGAATATTGCTGGCCCTTGGCTACACAGTACAGTAACACTTTGAAATTTCATCTCTTGAGACATCAGCTGTCATTTTTGAGTCATTGAGAAATGTGTTTGATGTACCTACCCAGTCCTTGGTGAAACATTTGCTCCTAGGACCATCTGCCCCTTTAATAGAGTTGTCATTGCAGCATCGCTTCAATTTCTGCAGCAGCTGCCCATTGATAATAAGTCAGATGTGGGGATGTCGCAGAGGAGAACAGCAGAGCCTGACTGCAGTGCTGTTGTTGCCTTCAGCTCCCTCTGTCAGAACATCATTTCTCCAATTAATGAAATCCCCGTTGCGCGTTCTGCCTGATCCGTCCTTCAGATTTCTTCTTGATCCGTCTCCAGGCAGAGAGGCAAGTCATGCGGTAGCTCAGACCAGATGCCTTTTTCATGGCCTCCACTGACAGTGAGCATCTTTCTGTGCCTGCTGAGCTGTGTTTTTAGCTTGGCTCGGCTAACTCAATTTAAAACATTGGCAAAGATACGGGAATTTGCTGTTTCACATGGATTAGCATTTTTAAGTTCTTTTTTTAGGCTTGAGCTTGAACTGATAATCTCTGTTTATTCTTAGACTTGCCAGACATCTGCTTTCCAGCTGTGCATATGAGCACCCTACAGAATCCCTGCAAATCTGAGCTGTCCAGTTCGTAGCACCCCAACACTACTGAGCCCTGCAGTGACTCCCACAGGGCATGAGGGACTGGCACTAATGCTGTGCACTTTGGGACACAGGCATCTTGTCGGCTGTTCAGCCTGAGTGAAAAACCTGTGCTTTTAAAAACAGTGTGAGTGACTTCCAACAGTGTTTCTCTTACAAGTGTCCTCTGTTAGCAGGGACAAATGTGCCAAATGAGGTGTTACGAAATAATGCCATGTAGGAAGGGTCATTCCAATAGTTTGCCCGTTACTCTGAGATCTGGGAGATGCAAATTAACTTTTCTGTTTTGCTACTGATTTTCTGCCTCCTTTTTAGTGGAGGCCTGTCTTAATCGATTAACTTTAGACAGTCTCTGTTTAGACATCTGGTCTAAAAGTTACTTATCTAGTCTTGGCTGGTTACCAAGATGCTCTGTAAGTGGTGGAAAGACAGGCACCATCCTGAAACGTGTGCCTAAGTTAGTTAAGGTAAACAGCCTTGTGGTGATGTGTATTTATGTCTGTTGGGAAGTCTCAGTTTATTATTTTAGACTAGGTGCTTAACTTTGTGATGATAGAAAGGAGCAGAAATTAATCCAGGGCTTGTAGTCTCTCTGTGCCTTTTTTCACAGGCTGTAGAAGTCATTAATGATTATCTGGTGTTTCACAGGATGTTGTGGTTGGTAAAGATGAAAGTGCCCGGAGATTTTATAAGTAACAAAGTTATGCAAAAGGAAAACATGCCCCTGTGTAGGCAGAGATGACCTAAATGAAGTGACAGTGGCTTCTTTGGAATGGGAAATGTAAAAAAGAGAACTTTTATCCTCTTCCTAAATAGCTAGCTTTATGAAATTTATAAAGCCAAAAGCATAAGCAGCTTTTGTGGCAACCTTGGCTCCCTTTTCTGCTCCTCTACACTTGAAGTCTTTCATAGATGTACATATTTCTGTACATGCATTGTCTGTTCACAAATCCTCTGCCTACACCCAGGTGTTGGGAATGAATGAATTCCTTGCTTTTATTTATTTTTTTTCTTCTCTTCTTTCCCTTCTCTGATGTGAGTGCTGGTTTTGGGGACTAAGAGGATAAATTTCAACAGCAGAGTCTCTGGATTCTCTGGTGGGTGATTTAGTTGCAGACAGACTCCAGATACCACCTCCTTTGATTTCTCATTTTCTTTCTGTTCTTCTGTACAGGCACGTGGCAGGCTCTGAGGAGCTCTGTGCACATTGTTGGGTTGCTTTGCCCAGGACTTTGGGCCTTTGGCTCATCTTCCAGGCAGAAAAAGGTTAGCAATTGTCTTTATGGTTGGATGAGTTGTTGTGTATCAATAGAATAGACTGCTAGGCAGAAGTGCTGCATTCTTCTAACCCTTTTGGGATTGTATTAACCCTTCCTGCGAGAGGATCTCACACCCTGGTCTTCTGGGGCTGGTGAAAAAGACACTGTTTTCTTGTCTTCTTTGTGGGAGCATGGTTAAGTTCATTGTGCCCAGCTGTCAGGGGAATCTCCCTGGCTGGAGCTGACCACGAGCAGAGGATGAGTTGCCCCATGGGACACTGAGCACTTGGTGCGTTCTCCACAGTGGTGGGAGTCGCGAGGCTCTCAGGCTCCGTGTTTGGTCTCACTCAGCCCAGCAGGGGAGCCATGAAGATACCCCACCAGGTGGTTTAGCTCAGTAGCCACCACTGAAAGGAGTACGAAGGCATTACAGGATTGGCAATAGGATTACAGGATAGGTTTTAGCTATGTGTTTCATGCCACCTGGAAAGGCATCAAGGAAGTTGTAGTGCATGATGCCTTGCATGCCAGGTAAGACCTGCTTAGTCACAATGAATTGGTTTTTCCTTTTAGATCAGATTCATGTTGTTTTGGCAGAAACTGACCCACTAGAGCCAGATGCTGTATTCATTAACACCTCTGAGGCACTGTTTGAAAACAAATTCACCAGTCTGGAGAAAAACAGTCTGTTTCTTTTAGTGTGAGATCCAGTGTGGAAATGATGAATGGGTTTTTGCTTGCATTATCCACTTTTGTCACAAAAATTACTTTGTTAAAAATTTCCTGGTTGACTTTAGAAGCCACCAAAGACCCAGGCTTGTGTATTTGCACAGCCCTAACCCCAGCAAGGCATGACTCATGGATAATAGGAACTGCTGAAAACATTTTCCCACTCCTTTGTGCCCGTGCTTAGTGAGGAAGCTGGGGAATGGAGTAGACTTAAATGCATTTCCCTAGAAACCTGCTACGCTGGCTTTCAGTTGTGGTACCAATACATCACTTCCCACCAGGCCGTTTGCATGTCGTGCTGTCCTTGATGCCCTTAGCGGTGCTGCCTTCCTCACTGTGAACAGGAGATGTGGCACTTCTCATGCACACTGAGGTACGTTCCTGGTGGCATGTCCCCACCATGTGCTGTGTGATGGGAAGAGCCTTTTTCCTTGTAAGTGCACATTGTGCTGGTGTTGCAAGAGCTGCCTTTAAGGAGGCTGGCAGGTGTTGTGGCACTCACACAGCCGGGGTTGTTTTGAAGTTGTGTGCAGTGCATGTGAGATCTTTTTGGGTGTCTGACCGTTGGGTGTTTTGTACTTCATCTTCCTCTAGGGAGCTGCCCCTTGCAAAACAAAACGCTGTGGCATGCTCGGTGAGTTGGCAGTCTGGTATGAGTTGAAGAAAGCCCCATGTTTTTCAACTCGTTCCCCTTTGGATCTCACTCAGACTCACACACTAATGTACATTAATGGACACTTTAGATTCATTTTGTCATTAAAATTGTAGATTATGACCTGGTCTGATCTCAGACAGTGTGCCTGTACCTCCACTGTTTCACTCCATTTTGTTATAGCAGTGCTGAGTCTTTATCTGGGGCATGGAGATGGTGAATGTGGACTCTGAGCCCTGAGATATGCTTCCATTCCTCTGACTGAATGCTCACAGATCTCACATTTTGGCATCTGTCCACAGATTGAAACCCTGTCTGGCCTGCTGTGACCCTGTAATTGCATAAAGCAGCCCTAGAATTTGGCTTCTGATCGTCATTTTTTGTGTTGCTGTGTATTGTATTCCTAATACAGTGATGTGCAAGCAGGCAAGAGTTTCTGAAAGAGGATTTAGGTCAAGCTGAATAAAATTGCTGTTAAATAACATTGATTTTGTTTTATATAACTGGGACTCTTTTTGAAGTCCTTCTTTAAATATTTAGTGACACTTTTTCTTCTGTAGCTCAAGGGTCAGTGTCTCGTGTTGGCCAATGGTGTGGGTTCCCTTGCCAGCATACAGAGGTTGTCAGTTGTTTCTTTTCATCTTTCTAGGGCTGGCTTTCCAGTCTCTGTAAGCAGGGTTTAACGATTGTATCCAGATGACGGTCGAGCTCCCTGCAGCTAGACACTGCTCACTTACTTCCTCTAACAAGCTTTGCTGGCTGGGATACTCTTAAGCCCTTCTTGCATGACTCAGGATGGGTCAGGGAAAGGCCATGTGTTGGCAGTTTTTGGTTTCCTGCTTATATATCTTCTCTGCTCACTACCTTGTGTATTGCTCAGCTTCTCTGCAATCTGAATCTAAATCCCTTCCTGGTCAGAACAACTGCATCTTCTAGAAAAGAGTCGAACTTCAGTCTTGTGTCCCCCTCCTGTTGTGTCCTGTCCCCCCAGTCTGCCTTTTTTTTTGTGTCCGGAGATGTCCACTTTGTCGTCATAACACATTCTGTTTATAGCACATTATACCTGCAAAAATAAAGAATTGCACTGCTGAACAGTCATTGCATTTTAGTCATGAACTAATAAAACCTGATTTTCACTTTTTTTTTCCTGTGTGGAGTTACAGAACATGGAAAAAAGTCATCAGGAGTCAGATGGACAAATATATTTGCCTGCAAATAAGTGTACACAAAATGAGATCCCATGAGCTTTGTTTCCTTATGAAATTAGCCTAAAATGAGTCTGTAGCCAGTGCTATGTCACTCCATCTTAGGGAAAAAAATATGGAGAATTGAATCTCTGAAGCTTTTTCCTGCTCAAGCTAGTTTGCAGGTTGTTCACAAGCTGTTATGAAATGGGAGCTTTATCCCCCTTCCTGTGCTATTCTGTTAGTTTCTTTACTCTCTGTTTCATGTTTTCAATGGCTAAACCTCAGGGATTTGAATGAATGAAACTTTACCAAAAAATCTGCCATATTACTCAATAATAGACACAGAAATATTTTACCCCAATATTCCAAATAGGCTTGGTAAAAAAACCCAAAACAACAGAAATCAACAAAACACCCCCAAACAAACAAACCTTCCCCCTCCAAAAAAAGAAAAAAACACTCCAAAATCTTACCTCAGATACTGTAAATTTATTTAATTGTGAATTGAAATAATGGATATGTGCTTTCAAGATGTTACGTCTTGTCTCCAGTGTCAGTCACAGAAGTGGAATACAGCTTTTGCAGTGTAGCGACCAACCTCACTGGTTTTAAGGGTCCAACATGAAAAATGGCCCAGTGTGATGATTTATTATGAGATTTGGGTTTCATGTAGTTAAAACCTGCCTAGAAGCCCAGCACGATATCAGTGATATTTAATTGCATGCCAGGAGCTTGTGTGCATTGATAGGATATGACTTCCAAGACAAACCAGTATTTGAAGCACCTTTTCAAGGTGGGCCAGGCACACCGGGGTGTTCCTCAGGAGTCTCCCACACCTGTCTCCTATGGGCCTCTCAAGCATCCAGGTGGCAGAGAGTCAGCTGCCCTTTCTCAGTGCTCTGCTCACTAGTGCAGGGGAAAAGCTTTGTCTCCTTTCTACGGCCGCTTACATTTGTATGCGCTGAAGTGGTGAGTGAAGGCTTTAGCCCGTCTCGACTGGCTGCACAGAAGCTGTGCACAGCCAAAATTCACATTTGTATGCATGGGATTTCTCCTTACTGTCTCTTCTTTTGATCCCACAGTGAAGTGACAGTAGAGAGGGGCAAATGGGGACAAGCAGTTCTTGCAGAGGGAAGTGAAAAGAAGAAGCAAGCTGTGAGTGATTTTGTGTGGAAAATTAAATTAAGCTCTAGTGAGGCAACTGGAACAGGGTCTTGTCCAAGGTGGAGGAAGGCAACCCCTCGTTCTCCCCTGCCCCTGTGACACTTGGGAATCATGTTCTTTCCCAAGGACATTTTAAGTGTGTTATGCAGGGGGCTGATCTTCCGTGTGAGCTTCAGTGGAAGTGTCAGATGAGTTGCAGCGGGGAATGAGTAGCCACCGAGGAGAGAGGGGCTGCCCAGCTCCCTTTGCTAAAACTGCCTGATACTACTGAAATGTTTTATAGGGAGTCAAAGCCCAGCACGACAGACAGGACTTAATTGCATAATTGCTTTTGGGGAAACAAGAAGAGCTTCCAGTGCAGGTCCAGTCCCCTAAAGGGACTGCAGATTAATGACTGAGAAGCCTTAGCTGAACTCAGCTGGTGGGAAGTCGTCTCTGGTCATTCAGGGAAGCAGAGTCATTTCAGTTTTAACTGGATATGGCATTCCTCTTCCTTTCCTAGACAGCATCAGGGGCTCCTGCACTTGCAGACTGGCTGTGTCGGTGTTCTGTGGTTGACACAGGTATCTGGCACTCAGACCCCAGCGTCATCAGCGTGTGTGGAAACATTCCTGCAGCAAAGCCATGCCCGGCTGCCTGTGCCTGCCTTACTAATGTGATGACCCTTTTGTAATCCAGGTGTACCCCATGCTCCTCCTGCTGCTATCTGCTAAGGTCTTTTCCAGCCAGTTATGGCAACTGGGTGTGAATTTGTGTCCTGCCTAGGCCCTTCACAAAAGAGTTGGAGGCTGGTTTGCTGCCTTTGCTGTTTTGGCTCAGGGGACAGTGGAGTTGAGACTCCAACCAGTGTCACCAGCTGTATGTCCCACTGCATGCTTCCACACCTGAGTGGAGGGGCAGAGGGAGAGGTCTGAGATGAAAACTGCTTGCAGTACGCAGTGGAGGTACCTGTAGCTGCCCCCTTGGACAATCAGAGCTATGCTCTGCACTCTGGAGTTTTGACACGCTCCTAGGAGTAGTGGAGCGTGCTGGATTCACACCTGTTAGATACCGTGCTTGTCCTGTTGTACTTCTGGAGAGCAAGGATGGCAGTGCCTCCACCTGTGCACAGGAGCCTCTCTCTATAAAGCTGACTGGAGATGGGCAGGACACAGTCCTTGCAGAGACCTTTTCTGTGACCACAGTCAATAAAAACAATTTTTTTTTTTTTTAGGCGGAAACCACCAACATTTTCTTGAATATTCACTGTAGAGGAAGCAGTAACATTCTCATATACTGTTTTAGCTGGAGGGAATAAACCAGTCTGTCTAGCAATTAGAAAAGAAAGCTGAAAGATACTGTGTTTTCATACAGTTGGAGGGGAGAATTGGACAGCAGAGCTGTGTGTGCTCTTCGTTTCTGCAGCCACCCTCTGTCCTTTGTGTGGGATCCCCTCCAAAAACCCTGTGCTTGGCAGGACAGCACAAACAAATGAATTTAAAAAATCACATAACTTTAAAATTTTGCCAAGCTAAGGTAGCAGCAATTTGGCTGTTTACATATCTGGATGGGAGTAGTCATTAATCACACTGTGCATGAGGTTCATTTGTTTCCTCCTAGGAAGGGCTGTTTTCATGCTAATAATTGCTTCCATATGAGAGCTGGAGGTGTGTTGCTCTGCACTTGTCACTGTGAAAGGATGTGCTGGAAAGCTAAACCTGTGGTAGGTACTTGCTGTGAATTGCAGGTCTTGCTTGCATCCTTTTAGCTTTTTTCAGTGATTAGTGAAATTCTCCGAGGCTTTTTTGGAAGAAAAAAAAGATCCTGTTTAAGTTACAGGTGGTATTAAACTTTTACTTTTCTCTAGTCAGTCCTTTCTTCACTTTATAAATCTTGTGTAGTATTGTCACCTTTTTTCCTAGCTTTGTACAATAATGCCAGAAGTCAGAAAGCCAACTTCTTTCTTGCCTTCGCTTCTCTGAAATTAATGTTTCATTGCCTACTGTCAGATTTTCTGGGCAACTGACTCAACTGAGGACCAGATGTGGATGAATAAAGGCATGTTGCAGCCCGATACTTTGTCTGGATGTGTTCACTCCTTGTGGTGCCTTGAAGGGTTATCTGCATGGCAGTGAAAACTCTTCAGTAACACAGTGAACACTCACACTGGGAATGTTTGCTTTCTGGAAATGAAGGGATGCACTAGAGTCTTTTCTGACATAGAAGCAGAAGAGCAAGAGATGAGCTGGGATATGGCATCGCTTCCCCTCAGCACAATATTGTGAACAGGTGACCAGATTTCTGTGTTTTGTAAATTCTCGCTGTGGAAAGGACAATTTTAGATGAGCCAAACCAAAGATGACAACAACAGAAGCTCTGAACCATACAGTTGGAGAACAAAATACTCTCTGTAGACTAAGGAGGGCCAGTTTCGTTGCAAACAAACAACACAAATTTTTTCCAAAGGATAACCCAACTGGATGTGACTCAGAAGGGAACCATCCAAATTTCTGTGAAGCCCAGCGCCTTTCTGGTGTCACCGAGCCAACTGAAACCTCCCGTATGGTAAAAACACTGGCATCAGCACAGGCGTGTGCTTTGTTCACCCTTGAATATTGTAGCATTAAAAATAGTTTTTTAAAAGGAAAGCCACACCTATAGCATAACAGTATTGTTAAGGCTTGTCCATGGTAAAGCAATTTGTATTGCTGTGATGACATCCTAGAGAATTGGAAAACTCCTCTGTCAAATGTGCTGCTGTAGTACAAAACAGAGCTTGCAAGCAGAGGGGCTGTTCTAGCGTGTTGCCACATTTTATGTCCTGTCAGGCCTCAAGGACAAATACAAACTGCACAGTTTAGAAAAAGCATTTTTGAAGCTAAACACATTTGCAGTGAACAAAAATCTCACTTAAGGGATCTTAATATGCAGGCAGCTTACAAAATTAATGCAGGATTTCTGCAGCACATATAAGAAACCTTTAAAGACCAAGCAATCTGTTGTCTCCTGGTACTCTGGAGTTTCTGGAGATGTGAACAGCTTGCTACAGCCTTTGCTGTAGCACTCCCCAACCCGGGCAGCAGGACAGTCTCAGATCCAGTAAGTCATGTCTGTTCTAAGGTAGCAGTGCCGTGCCAAGGTACGTCAGCTGTACTTCCTTGTGGCAAAGACTCATCCAGCTACAGATAGACCACGAGGTCCGTCTGACCTTGCCCATACATTCCTAAATCATCCTTAAGAAAACAGGAGGCCTGTGTACAAATACTTCCTCAAAGAAAGGGAAGGAAGGGGTACGTACATTCTGTTTTGTGCTGATGTGCCCTTGGAAGGTGAGGATGCGTTCAGTAAAACAGCTGAGGTGTCCATGCCATGGGAAACTGACTTGTTTGGGCGCTTCCCTTGCCTGCTGCCTCAGGGGCAAATCCAGCTGTTGTAATGCCCTTGACAGAAACACACATGATTGTGGGAGAGTGCAGTGTTTGGTAGGATATGCTTACTGCTGCAATAGAAACACATCTTCAGCACATGCTGCTACTTGTAAAAAGTTTGCTTATAGGCTGAATAAACCTGGGAAACCAAAATACTCGTGATGAGGACAGCCTCTGGTACAAGGTATGGTAATGCGAGCATCCAGCATGTGCCTGGAGTTTGAGGCTGGCTGCTGGGCTCTGCTTTTACCCTGGCCATCGTGCTGGAAGGGCCCTGAGGGGAGTCAGTGGTCTTGTCAAGAATGGTTCTGATGACAGTGATGCTTCACGACTGGCAGATGGAGGCAGGGTGAGCCTCTCATGTCACCCAGGTCACCACATTATTGTCAGGCCTAACAACATGCAGTTGGCCATTGCTGAGATGAATTTGGGCTTGGAGGAGGAACACATTACTGCAGCAGTTCCCCTGAGCCACCGAGTGCCCTGCGGTGCTGCGGTCGGACCAGGCTTACCTCCTGAGAAATCACAAATAGTCGTTTTGGCATCCCCATCTTGCTGCACTGAGTCATGGGGCTGAGCCATTGCAGGCAGTGGAGAAATTATCCTTTCCTGGGTTTGGCACTCTGTTCGTTTCGAGTTAGTTGGAGTAAATATTAACCCTTAGCTTAGCTCTCTGCAAGGCTTGTATGACTGACTGGTGTCTCCATGTGGGCCTGTTGCTGCTGATGGGTGTAACCACAGCCAGATGGTGTTCCTGCCATGATTTTAGGGCGTGCTTTTGTCTCAGCACCCTCCTCGTTTTTTTCTACCTGTTGATGTACAGGAAAATTCCTAGGGATGAATCTAGCCTAAAGCTGGTATTTTCCTCCTGGCTGCAAGGCACCCACAGTCAAGTGTGTGAAAGCAGGAAAACGAGCTTGGTGGTTTTGCTACACACAAAATCTCTGGAAAATCTCTGGAAAATCCCTGCCCTCAGACAGTCCGACCAACATTCCTGCAGTTCGGTCTTTTCACTTCCAGCTAAAGTTGAGATATTCCAACAATCTGCGAAGCGCAGATACGGTGCTTTTTTTTAAAGGAAAGAGTAAATCATGGCAAAATTGGATGGAAAAGCTGAAAGGATGGTATAATTTCTGCAGATGCACAAAGCTTACTATTGAGGAAGAGGTTAGATAAGATTGCTGCTTTTGCCACTTTGGCAATATCTGTACCAGGAGAAATCGTCAAAACTTCTTGACTCCTCTTTCCTCTGTCTTTGCAATGTGAGGGTGATACCTGCTTGGCTTTGTCAAGTGCTTTGAGATCTGTGATTGAACTGTGGCTCATAAGTGACTGGTGGCAACTTTCGATAATACTGTGATTACCTTGTTCCTTCAAAGGGATAATATGACTCCCAGTGTTTTCTGTGGTGGGTGCAGGTACAAACTCATAGCTCAGTTGAAAGGAGGTCATGACACTGAAGGGTCAAGAAGCTCATCTGCCGAATGTCCTAGGGAGCGGTTTTTTTGGCATATGGAGATTCCCAGTTCAAGTTTAAACAGATTGGAGTCATAAATGAAATGGAAAATAAGAGGTTGGTTTTAATAAATTTCCCCCATTCCTAAGCAGCAACAAGCAAATGGATTTGGAATCAACCCCTTGACACACCAGATGCGTGTGGCACCCTTCTCTGGCTGTCCAGGAGGGTCGTCTCTGATAACCCATGAGTATGTAATCCTCGGCTGGAGTCCAGAGCAAAGCTCTTGTCCAAATCCATCCACACACAGTCATGTTCGGGTTTCTGACTGGAAACTTCATCCAGACTGAAGCACATCACAAATAATGTAGACCTCCCAAGGAGCTGTCTGTCCTGCCTGGAAATTAGCCCTGGTGTAAGATGTGGGACATGATGTTTTATATACAGAGTTGTAGTCATGTGGCTGGTTATACTGGAATAAAGATGACCTATTGAAATTAACCAAAAAAAGATAACATACTTTCAATCAGGAACACCATGTGTGTACTTGGGGGTGGGAATGGTATGTTTCTTAATGCATTGTTATGAAATAAGAATGAACTCTATGTAGACAGGGCGTAAAAACCCAGAGAATCCCAGGCTAACTTTCCATCTGTACTTATTGAAGTGTCTTTTGGGCTATTAAAACCCTGGGCTATATTAAATGATTTTAAATATACAAGCTTGTTACCGTGAAGCCACTTGAGATATTGTACAATGTGACTGCAGATACATGCAAATTGGCATAATTTCCATTTGACATATGCACTGTAATTATTGAAAGCTTTTTTCCAAATTTATTTTTCATGTCTGCTGTATTTAATTCACTATCTCCTTTTAACACTGGCAATTATAATTATTTGCCAAGAGCAAATCCTTGCTAACAAAAATCCAGTTTTCTTTAGCCTGCAGCTTTTCCTTTGATTTCATGATGAGCTACTGTTAATCAGAGGAACCAGTGCTGGCCTCTGAGTATCCAGCAGGGCATGAAAACACTGCACTCAGAAAAAGAAATGCAATTAATTAGCCTAAGCTTCTTTCTAGCATCCCAACCCAGCGCCCCCTGGGTTCCCATGTTTGAGTGAAGAGGTGCTCTGTGAGATCAGAGTTAGCATCTCAATAGAACTGAAACTGACAGCTGTCTGTGCCCACTGTGAGATGTCTCCTCACAAGTTCTTGTTCATTTTTCTCTTGTAGAGGCTACAGGTAGAAAATAGCATGTATTTGGGGAAAACAGTGTTATTGGGTTGAAAAATAAACTTTCTAGGGTTGTTTGGCATAGGAATCTGAGCCAAATCTGTAACTGAAAAATGTCTCAGTTAAAGAGCTTTGGGATTCTAGCTGCGTACTGTTGTTCAGAAATAAAGCAATTCTTATTCCCTTGAAAATGTCTCGTCCTTTGTGCCCTCCTTTTCCTTGGAGATCAGTGTGTTATGCAGCTTCTGAAAGGAAGCACAAGTGCAAGTGCTGTCTAAGAATTGCTAACCTACTTTACAGGTGTTTTATTCTTCACTGAATCAGATATGTACCCACAACAGTGTGGGTGGATAAAAATTACATTTCTTTGACCCACTGCAGCACAGGTCAAGTGCAGGAGAGCTCTACCCTTGAAGTTTCTACCCCTGGAATATTACTTCATGTTCTCCTGGGGTTTCAGAGGGATGAGGTCTGAACATAGCTTTGCAGTGAGCTCAGAACACCATAAGGTAAGCCCAACCTGGGCTGCACTTCTGCCACAGCGGTAGGTGGGCACATTGAGAGGAACTACTCATGTTGACCTGTCTTTCCAGTCCGAGTATCCAAGATGCAGATGGTAAAACAAAGCGTGCTGTGGATAGGGGCTCATTTTCCATTGTACGCTTGTGGAACACCTGGCACAAGAGAGTCCTGGGATTACAATGGAAATGCATCAAAATCAGACATTGAGGCTGATGAAGAACACAGCAAATTGGGCTGCCATAATTAACTATATCCAGCCTAATGAACATAATGGGGAAATGTTTCAGTGTTGATCTGTTTTCCAGCAGATTTTCAGTGGTGGGGAAAGGTTCCCAGTGTCCTTTAGAGCAAGTGGAAAAGCATAATAAAATAGGACTTCAGCTGCGACTGTGCTGTTGCTGTGTCTTGTCTGGTGCACACTTAGCCAGCGTGAGTGTGAATGGCATTTTCCAAGAACCCTTTTGGGAGGATTAGTTTGCAGATTGACTGCAGACAGGACAATGTGGCATCCAGGCAGATTGCACCCGATGAGTTACTGCTCTCTGAGTCAGCTGGTTGGGCTGCTGCTGAGTCCTTGGCTCTTGTGTAAGCTCTGCAGCCTGGGGAGTAATTAATCAGACCTCCATCGTTCTTATGGACCCAGGGCTGGAGCCAGGGAAGCGTGATGTCAGCGTCTCACATAGTCAGAATTGCTGATTCATTTGATTCATTCTTTCTGCTGCTTTTCAGAATGGGTTTATGGCTCCTCTTTAGCGGCACTTAGCTAATACTACCCAAGAAAGCACACCAGTTTGAAGATGACTGCCTTGAGGGGAGCACTTTATAATTTATTTAGAAGTTTCTCTAAGAACCAGAGAATCATAAAGTACAGTTGGATGAGAAGCTAACAGAAGTACAGTTAGTTTAAACCCTCATTTGCTTGTCATCTATTCATTGTTCTGTTGACCATGTTGCTCGAAGGGCCAGACCAATGGCCAGTGTGACTAATTCATGGGATTACAGCTGAGGTAAATTTGACCTCAAGCTTGCTAAGGCCTGATGCCAACTCCCTGGAAAACTCTGTTATCAAAATTCTCACTAACTTCAAAATGGGAGTGGGGCTGGACTGAAGGAACCCAGCTTGGTTATGGGTAGGGTAGAACTTCACTACTCAAAGTGGGGGTCCTCTATAAAAATGTATTTTGCCTTGAAAGGATCCCAGCAAAGGGATTTAACTTTCATCAGGATTTTGATTTAGCTGGCTTGATTTTTCTTACGTAGGCCAAACTAACTTATTTTCTTCACCTGTGTGTTTTGTGGTCCTGATCCTTGATGTTCTTGGCAAGACATAAAAACTATCTCTGGTCAGAGCAGAGGACTCACTTAGACTGTGAAGAGGAAATGAGAAGCCATGAATAATCCATGCCATGGTCTCACCCATGAATAGCCTTAGGCAAACTTTGATGAACTAGGCAGGTGGAAGAATATTGTCCTGCAGATTCACTGTTGTGTATACGGTTTTGTAGTCTCCCACGTCCTGGTGAAATGGCACACCAGAAAGGAACAGATGGGAAAGGCAGCTTTGAGCCCTCTGGGTGAGGCTGGGAGGTTGGACCGACTGCCCGGTTTCATCGTGACACGTTTTGTGGCACAACTTTTCTCTTCCTCTCTGCTGCAGCCTTTCCTGAGAGCAGAGCAGTCACGCCAGCCTCTCCAGCCCTGCTGCTGATGCCCCTCAGTGAAAAGAGAGGGAACCTGCTGACACAATGAGTAGGAAACCACTGACAGAACATTCTCTCCAAGATGCATTGTGCAATCCGGTGTTCGTCCATCCCTGCATTACGTGCTGGAAAATCCAGTTCCACTGCTAGGTACAGCCTTACAGGCTCTAGTAGGGTTTGCCCAGTGATTATAAATTGATGTTTCCAACTTTTGCAGCTGCGTATGTGGAAGAGAAAATGTGGCTTAGGGTGTGAACCTGTATGAACAGGTGCACACAGGATCACACAGGGCGTTCATATACTCACTACTGAATGAAAGGAATGGTGCTGCTCACCTCCACCTGCCGTGTACTTGTGTGTGTGTATGTGAAAGGGACTTTCCTTCTCCTTGGCACGTGTCTGTGTCTATGTGCTTGTATACTAAAGTCAAAACTGTGTGTGTGGGTGCAGTCTTCAAATGAGTCCAGCTGTGTTAGTGCATCCCAGTCCATAAGTGGGAGCTTTGGTATCCATAGTCAGTACAGTATTTGGGAACATGCGTAATGATCTTAAGATTTATTTTAACCACTCGTGTCAGAAAATTAGGTCAAATGCATGCTACTTTCATCCAGCACTGCAGGAGTGACACACATTTTCTTCAGCACAACAATCCTTCAGACTTCACTGGATAGGAAAAGAAGTAGAAATACCCCAGCTGAAAATATTGCAGAGAAATAAGATTAGGAAAAACGTTTTCAGTAGGGTCTGGGCTAAGTCGGTAGTGAAGCTGATGCTTCATACAATCATCACATAGAAGGGATCATACTGGAAACTTCAGTGCTTCTCCTGCCAACAGATTGCATTGCTGGATGTTTACTGAAGAAAAACAATCCTGAAGTATAAAGTGCAGGGAGAGTGCTGGTGCTGCTGCTCTGCAGAGCGATGCCATGGGAGGTGCAGATAGGGATCTGACACTGCTACTTGTAGGACCAGTGGGGTTTTTTTAAAACTTGGATTTTCTGTCACTTTCGCTGTCACTTGGCTGGCGAGATGTCATTTTTCAGTGTTCATAAAGCTTCATGAATCCTGTACAAATGATTGCATTAATTACTCACCAGCATTAGTCTGATGTTTATCTTTCATCAATTTTTTATTTAGGACCAGATTACAGTTTGCTAGTTTTAATGAGGTAGAAAGGGTAGGCAAGAGAAACATAAAGAAAATTAACTCTAATTAACAGTCGTAAATTTCTCTGATTCAGTAAGCGTAAACAATTCTGTGATGGAAAAGCAAGCCTAAAGAAAATTGAACTGCCTGATTTCCTAATCCTCCCAAAGCCTTTACAACAGCTGGGCATTTAGTTGTTGTCAGCTAACACAAAAAGAAACATATTTAAATACAGATAACAATGCCTCAGGAGAATAGAGATTGATCATAGACTGTGGTTGCTCTGTGACTTCTTTACTGAGGAAAAGAAAGGTATTATAATATACTGGACTGATGGCACGCATTTTGCTCTAGAAGTTGAATAAAGGGAATGAGAGTAGTTGGACCAAATAAATGACCAAACACAGAGATTTTCACTGAGTTTTTAATGTAGTCCTGAATCAGTTAGAATCCCCTTGAAATCAATGAGTGTTTGCTTGAATAAAGGTCTAAGTAGAATGTCTGGGGTTTTTTTCTCAGCCTATCTGAATACTTAGTGCAGGTCTTTTGATTTTTTGTCTTGTACGGGGAAGTACTCAGCAGGGATGTGATCATGCTGTTTTGATGGGGATTTGAAGATAAAAAATCAAACAGAAATTTGGGAAAGCCAGCATGGTTTGTCCCATATACTTTTTCCCAAGCACGTATGAGAGCATGGAAAGCATCCAAGTAGGGCTCAGGGAGTGTAAGTCTGAGCATGTTTCAGATGCCTGAACAGATAATCTCAAGCTGAGACCCCTGAAGCATTTCCTTGTGGTGTGCACAAGTAGCTGCTTTGTCAGGGTGTATTTGCACCTTTTCTAGATTTCCCAGCAGTTAAAGGTTTTTAAGCAGTTAAAAAATTACTAAGTGCTTCATTTATTTCAGTCTCCAGTGCTGTTATTTGCATAAGTGCCTACATAGAAGAGACAAGAATGATGTGCCAGGTGGGCTATAACAAGGAATCAAGCTCTAGCCCATGTTAGGAAAGGGTTAGAGAATTTTGCTTTGCCTTGCAAAGTGTGCTGGCATACACAGGAACACAACTCTTGCTTGCTTTGCTTGCTCTTAAGCACATTGCCCATGGATTCAGTGATGCAGAAAATGCTGCCAAATCAAAGGCCCCAGCTCGCCAAACTAACAGAATAAACACTCAAGAA
The DNA here is from genome assembly GCA_013397725.1 of Rhagologus leucostigma. Lineage (NCBI taxonomy): Eukaryota > Metazoa > Chordata > Aves > Passeriformes > Rhagologus > Rhagologus leucostigma. The sequence continues at coordinate 89,811 of VZTD01006008.1, forward strand.
ATTTATAAGGACTTACTAGGAAAGTTACCTTCAAGTCAGCACATATGGTCTTTGCAGAAGAGGTTCTATATCGTGGAATCTTAGCATATCTCAAGTTGAAAGGGACCCATAAGGATCACTGAGTCAAAATCCCTGCTCCTTGCAGGACTACCTGAAACTTTTCTATGAAGCAAACGTGAGTCCAGTGTCAAGCACAAAGGAATGCATCTATTTCAAATGCCATGGACACTGCTACAACAACATTTATATCTACTGTAGTATATGCACAGACATGGCCCCAGTCCATAACCCTAATGGCTACTTCTGTGCAAATAAAATCGAGCATCAATATTAGTACATAATGAAAATTGATATTATCATTGCAGTCTCATGTCATTCTGATGAACCATCCTGGTTCTGCTTAGGTGGCACTTACTTGCCTGCAGGCATCATTATAATCTTTTTGGAGTCAGCAGGGGTATTTGCCCAGCCTAGGCACCACACCTCAGGAGCTATCTACAAAGAACCCAACGTAGCTGCTTTTTTTTTTCCCAAGACAAACCAGTTCCTTATTTTTCTGTTTGTTTGAATGGGTTTGCAGACCCCTAGCCCAGCTGCAATCACTGCTGTGAGCTCACAGCTCATGGTAACCCTGTTGAGCCTGACTGCAGTTCTGGCACTGTACACGTGAGCTGCATGTGTCTTGTCAGCTCAGTGACACCTAAACAAACAGCTTTTTTTCCCAGCTTATTCAGAGGTTTGAGTTTTGTTTTCAAAGGAGTTTCGTGAGGAATAAGTCACATCAATGAGGATAAACCAGCCTAAAAACTGGAATCATAGTGTGATGGACCAGAGCCATAAGTGAACTGAGGCCCTGGCATTAGGGGTGTACAGTTTGGGCACATGTGTTTTTACTGAGAGATATTTTGCATCTAATATCTGTGAAGTGCAATTCGTCCCAGTTGACTGTAAAATTTAGCAGTGCGCGTGTTCTTCATAATATTTTGATGCAGAGGAAGAGATGTAGGGTTTGTAAAATCTCTAAAAGCCATTGGTTTGCTGTGGCCAAATGAGCTGTTGCTCGTCAGCAGGGCAGCGCATTACCCCGCGTGCGTTCACTGTCTGCTTCAGTCGCGAAGGAAAACGCCTTCCTTCAGTCACTGTTATTTTCCTTCACGCTTACAGCGGACTAGGAACACACACATGGCCTGTTAATATGAATCAGATCGTGAGCTGTGACTCACTATGCTGTAGTAACTTGATTTTTTGCAACAGTTATGCATATCTGTGATTAACAAAGCTTGTCTTGGCCAATGTTAGAGCTGTGACTAAAGCCAATCTTGTTAGGCATTCATCATCCAGATTTATTTCCTTGTCAGAAGTTTTCTTAAATAAGGTTTCTTCGAAGAAACATTGTCATGCCATCAATTTTCCCTGGCAGATGTATTGATTGAAATAAATGTGTTTTTCATGCCACTCTAGAACTGAATGACAGATCATGCACTGAATACAATAAATGTAACTATTGTTTTTATTGTTACTATGATCATCACTGTATCACACTATCAATGGCAGCAGCATCTCATAATAGCACAGACACATCTACATATTAATAAAAATCCTCCTCCCATGTGAAAAGGTTTTCAAATCACCTGAATGATTGTTTTTTTGAAATGGCCCAGACATCATTCCTCATTTCCAAGAATGGAGTAGACTTCTATCAGGTTTTCCATTCTTCTTGCATATATATTATTTTCTAAGGGATTCAAAAGCTTTCAGTCACTGTGCAGTATGTGATTCACGCATCTCCATCAGAAAATACTATCAGCCCCATAGAATAGCCTGTCCCAGTATTGCATTTCTCTAGGCTAATGTACTGTTGGGCACCAGCTTAATTCATACACATACCATATTTTAACACAGATGCTTTTTCTTAATTGTCCCTCCCTCCTGTGCAGTCTCTGGGTAGAGAAGGGTGCTAATTTTTTCTGAAATGTATTTCTTTCTCCTCCGTTGTTTCTTTTGCAGAAAAGATGTTAGCAGGCCTTACAAAAAATTGGACTGAAGGTGATCCTTTCAAGATTCTTTTGCAAATTCAAAAGAAAGGGATGGAAGGGAAAGGTTCAAATAGCTGTGAGGATTTCTGAGGTTGTTATTATTGAGGGGGAAAAAATGATTCTTATATGGGCGACGTTTTCTGAAAATCTAATTGGGTTGCAGTAGTACCGTTGACTAACGCGATCAGTGTTGCAAACAGATCTCTGCCTAGTGTGGGAGTGTGTAAAATACACAGCTCTACTGATACACAGTTTGTATCCAAGATCAGTTTAGCTCTATGGGCTGGCTCCAGGTGCCTTACGTAGTTCATAAGATGGTTTCTGTGCACATCCAGGGAGTTGACAATGTGTGTACATATGTACAGGAAGAACAAACTGCTGAGTATCAACTGTTTAAATGAGAAGTACTGTCTTTTGATTTAGGCTGTTTATTTTGACCATGGTTTTTGATTTCCTCCCAGGGAAAGGTCTTCCTTTGATCCTGCATAGGATCCAAAGGCAGCAACAGCAGCTGCAATGGTGAAAATCTGAGAAGAAAAATTTGCCTGTATTTATTTATTGTATGTTTGTTATAATGATATTGTGGATTGTGGCCATTTGGAATACAGTTTTGTACGAGTTTCTTTTTTTAAAAAAAGTGTTTGAAAAAGGTACTATAGGTATTTTAAGTCATCCATGTGAAACAACGTGGTAAGCATGCTCTTTCACCACTCTAGTATTTTCTGAAACCCTCAGGCTGTCCCTTGAACGTTGACAGTTCCTCTTTGCTTTTAGAAATTTATTTTTCTGCCGACAAATTTAGCTCAGTCCACCAAAACCTTATTTTTCATTTTTCTGTCTCTGTCTCTCTCTCTGTCTCCTGTCTCTCTGTCTGTCTCTCTCTCCCCCCCATCCTGACAAAACAATAGGTAGCAACTATTGACTCTGTTTCTGGTAGCAATAGGTAACTAACTAATGACTCTGTTTCTGGTGCCAGTGAAGGGTTTGATTATATGCCCAGACTCCAAATAGAGCCCTTTTTGATTTTCTTGTGAATAGGAGGAGGAGAAAATACTGTACTGGGGCCTCATGTTTTAAGCTCAACAGATAGAGGACTAATCTTACTTCAGTTCAGTGACAGACACTTGTTTTTTTAATTAGTTGGAGTTTTTTTATGTGAAAATGTTTCTCTCCTTACTCGAAACAATCGGAGCAGATGGAAAAAAAGCTGACATTGCAGGTTTCAGAATTGATGACACCTCTGCTAGTTACAGCCACTCTACCTTCCCCGTGCTGTGAGCCCAGGAGTGAGTTCTGCTCGTTTGCAGGCTGTGCAGCACAGGGATGATACAGGGACAAAAAAACTTGGGCTGCTGGTAGCCAAGGAGCTTGAATCATCTGTAAAATGAGGAGATGCAAATGCCAGGAATTGCAGAGTTGGTAGTTAAATTCTTACTGTAACTCCTCAGTCTTTCCCTGCACGTACATGGAAAAAAAATGTAAATACTACTGCCCTGGACCATATCTACTTACCACTCACTTCTGGGCTTATCTCCAGTTCACAAGGACTTTCTTTTTTTTTAAAAGAAAACCGAAGCTTTCAAATAAATCACATGGCTTCCTGACAAAAATAATTACTGTGAAGTGGGTGACAAGCCATTAGAGCATGGTTAGGATTTGACTTTTCAACGTTAGGTGCTAGAGAGATCTTCACTTGACTGGTAGCACCAATGACAGCACAGACAATTTTTTTCTATTTGCTCAGCTGCTTCTAGAGATTTGGTTAGACATCTACTTCTTCAGAGAAGATCAGTGTTCTTCAATAACCTTCTTTACAAAGATGCAGATTGGTACCAAAGTTGTTAAAAGTTTGGCTTGGGGAATGCACTTTACGACTCTGTGGTAGGAGATGCGTTCCCCACTTTCAGCTTTGGACTTGGGCTGGCCAGGAGTGAGCCTTCCCCTATACTGTGCCACGTCAGAGAAACCCCAGGCCGTGTCACTCAGCACCTGGCTGGCACTGCTCTTTCTCTTTCTAAAGCACAGCCAAGCAGGGAGGCCAGAGTGAAGGCTGTGGGGAGCTCTCAAAAAGAATGACATGTATTTAAAATAGTTTTCTTCTTCATTTTACTTGAGAAGTCAAGAAATCAATGCTCAGAAGTTGCCTGGTTGAGAACTGTAGCACTGTATACCAGATTTCTTGATGAAGGTGGAAGGGGTGTGTATTCTTTCATAGGAGGAGATTTATTCAACTCTGTTGCTTATCAGCATGGACAAATACATTGCACTTTGTTGCTGAAACAAGCGGGCTGCACTTCCCCGCTTTTTTGTAATTAATGAAGTTTTTGCTGTCTGTTGTGGTGCGATTTTCAAAGACATGTGAAACAGCAAAACACGCTGGTAGAATGACAAGCAGTAACAATTCATGCTTTCTTAGAGTCTTGTCCAAAACTGAAGAGGATTAGACCACAGCCCCAGACTAGAAAAGGAGGTCAGTTCCCAGAGAAGCCCCCCGCAGCACCTGCAGTCAGAGCACGCCATTCCATGAGACTTAGTGTTGGGAAGGGGGATTTTCCTTGCGCACTGCCCTCTGCTCTGCCTGATGCTGCTATAGAGAATGGCTCAAAGGGAAGGTGCCTTTTCTTCCTTCTTTTGAGAGGGAGTGGAGGAAAGAGCAGAAAAATGGTGTTTTGATCCTCCTGTTTCTCATTCTGGTTGCATAAACACACCAGAGTATTTCTCTAAATTAAATTAATCAAACCTTTCATGTTCTCTCCCTGCTTCCAGAAAGCTAATGTGGCTGTTTGCAGATTTGCAGCTACGGAGGAGACAAAGATCTGTAGTGTGCACAGACTCAAGTGCTGAGCAGTGTCATGCTGAAAGAACTGCACAAGCTGTAATAGCATATAAAAGCTTTCTGGGCATCAAGCAAAAATCTGCTTAAATCCCTGACAGGGATGAGAGCACAGCAAGTATTATCAGCATATGCACAGAGACAGAAAGTCTCTTAGAACATTTGCATTTTGGATTTGCTGAAATTAGAAGGTTTCAACCTTTCCAAAAAGGTTGAAATAGTGGAAGGAGTAATTTTAAGACTTCAATTTCTCCCTGTCCCCATATAAATATTTAGGGCTCTTCCCTTTTCTCTGCACATGTCTGAGTTACACTGATCCCAATGGCAATTTTTCTCGAATTTGTGGGTTGTAAAAACCCATAGGCTTCTCCTTCATATTAGTAATCATAATTTCCTACTCAGATGTTGACAATCCCAAGTAGTCCCTGCCCCACATGGTGAAGGACTGACCCCCACCATGCATGGCACTGAACATGCAGCAAAAAAGCCCCCAGGCTGCAATTCCTTATGAAAGCAGATCCTTTTCCTAGCGAGCACATATGTAGAGCTGCGTATCTGGAGACACAGTGCCTGGACAGACCTCAGATAAAATGTGGCAGGCGTCTGTGAGGCAGAATGATGCAAGCTGAACTGGAGCAGAACGTGATGCTTTTGTGGATCAGTGGTGAGCAGGTCAGATGATGAGGTAGTACATATTGCTTCTTTGGGGGGGAAATTGCTGTTTCCGGAAGGTTTGACTCTAGAGAAGTTTTGTCTGACTAAGATTTCCCTTATTTTGGTAACTAATTTGCCAGACTAAAATCTCTCTGCGAAGAGTCCGTGTAACTCAAGGACTGTTATATTAGTGATCTGTATCAAGTGGCTTAGCTGGAGCTACCAGTTAGAGGAATATAGGGCAGGTGGATGAATGGTTTCTCCAATATCAAACAGATGCAGCAAAAAATTAATTCAGGGGCAAGAAAAGAAATGCTGTTAGGTTGAAAATGTTAGCTCAGTCACCAATAGCCATCTGTAAAGATGAGAGAGAAAAGTAAGAAGAGAAGACCATGGCCACTGAATATAAGATTCTTGCCTAATTTAAGAGGAAAATGAGTATGTCTCTACTTATGTGATTAAGTAGAAGGTAAATAGGAGTTGAAGAAAGATCTTTCCCTTCTTGTCCGTTAACTGGATGAGACTGCCACTTCAGCTATGACAGCCCCCCCTCCCTCCAGTTTCAGCTACTCAAATAGCAGCAGACAAAGACTAGGAATAGGCAGTGTGGATAAACTGGTTATTGAATGTTTGGACTGTGACCCCCTTCTTCTTCCGGTCAGGCTGTTAAATATTCATGTAAGTGGGCTCAGATAGATCCCTGCCATCTGTCTGTATTTATATGACTTCATCCAAACAGCTCCAAAACATGTAAAATTTTATACTCAAAACAGCTCTTCAAAGAAAAAGTTTTTTTTTTTACCTACCTGAAGGGAACAGGAATGAAAATACAATGTGATTTAGCAAGTAACCACATTTATTCATCTGGACTCCATCGGCAAGGACCCAAATTCAGCTCTTTTAAGTGCCAGGCCCAGCTGTAGCCCAAGGCTCTCAAGGCAAAGATCACATTTAGTGTCACATTTTATATCCAAAGTGTTTCATAGCTCACCTAATATTGATCATTAACCGTAAAAAAATGTTTGTATGCAACTAAGAAGGAAACTGGAGATTCCATCACTGTATGTGTGTGTGGGTACAGAATAAAAGTATTTGAGGAGGAAAAATCAATAATAAGCCCATTATTTAGCCTGCACTGCATTCAGTTGCACACCTTGATAACCAGATAAAAGGGGACTGTCCTGCAAGCTTCAGTAAACAGTGCCATATGGACAATTCCATGAGGGAACAGATTGTCACAGCTACATTTGACCTGTTTTAGAGCAATTGTGACTCTCCCTTGGCACCATGAATGTGCTGCTGACATTTCAGCAGAACGGCTTCAAAAACACTTGAGTGCCATTGTCAGAATAGCGTGGCGTTTTATGAGAAGCAATTTCTTCATTTTAAATTAAGCAGCAAGCCAGTAGTTCTCCTCCTCTCCTCAGAGCCTCTTAAAACAGTCTGAGCAGGAAAGAGGGAGAGACAAGGGTACTGAGAAGACAAAGCCAGGGCTTTTCAGCGTACTTTTCAGTGTTAAGTTACTGAATACGTGCACTTGTGTCATTCATATGCTTAAGGGATTTGAATCTGAACCTCAGATTCAGCTCACAGAAGCCCCTGCACGGGCAGGTTATCACAGAAGAGACGTGTGAGATGGCTGAGGTGGGTGGTTGGTTTCATACCCGCTCCCAGAAGGTAGCTTACTTTTTTCTGTTCAGGCCCTCACCTTTGAGCTATTTTTAGACGTGAGTGCATTTTGAAAATAAAAAGGAATACATTTTCAGTGTGGTGCTCAAGAAACTCTTAAATGCATTTTGGAAGCATGCCAGAGTGAGTCTTAGTGCCTTGAAAACATTTCAATATGGTGTTACTCTTTTAAGGGTCTTTCTCCTTGGCTTAGTCTTTAAGAACGGCCTTGAGGCTTTCAGCTTACTCCGTCGATAAATTTTTGCTGATGATTTTTTTTGTTTACTGTTTTTCAGGCATTGGGAAGAACGTCATCTGTGACCGAACGGCGACTCCCCTGGATGCCTTTAGGATGATGACTGCGGCTCATTATTACCCAAAGCTCATGAGTATCATGGGGAACGTTTTGCGCTTCCTGCCTGCTTTTGTGAAGATGAAGCAGCTGATCCAGGAAGGTTATGTCGGGGAGCTGCTGGTGTGCGAGGTGCAGGTCCATAGCGGAAGCCTGCTGGGCAAGAAGTACAACTGGAGCTGTGATGACCTGATGGGAGGCGGGGGCTTGCACTCGGTTGGCACCTACATCATCGACCTGCTGACCTTCCTCACCAGCCAGAAGGCCGTGAAGGTGCACGGGTTGCTCAAGACCTTCGTGAAGCAGACGGACCACATCAAGGGCATCCGGCAGATCACCAGCGACGACTTCTGTACGTTTCAGATGGTCCTGGAAGGGGGCGTGTGCTGCACGGTGACGCTCAACTTCAACATCCCGGGGGAGTTCAAACAGGACATCATCGTGGTGGGCTCGGCGGGACGGCTGATTGTGATAGGCACTGATCTCTACGGACAGAGCAACAGCTCTCCTCAGCGGGAACTGCTGCTGAAGGACTCCACGCCAGTCAGCAACTCCTTGCTTCCGGAGAAAGCCTTCAGTGACATACCATCCCCCTACCTGCGGGGCACCATTAAGATGGTCCAGGCTGTCCGGCAGGCCTTTGAGGACCAGGATGACAGGAGGACCTGGGACGGGAGGCCCCTTACAATGGCTGCCACTTTTGACGACTGTCTGTATGCCCTGTGTGTGGTGGACACCATTAAAAAGTCAAACCAGCTGGGGGAGTGGCAGAACATTTCAATCATGACTGAGGAGCCAGAACTGAGCCCGGCATACTTGATCAGTGAAGCCATGCGGAAGAGCAGGATGTCTCTGTACTGCTAGCTCCTCTGAGCTCCTAGGAAAGCATAGGAACCACACAGGTCTTGAAGGAGATGGTAATTCAGCCCCTGTGAAGGGCTTGGGTGTCTCAGAAACAGCTGAGGATACAGGAGAAGGAAATACAGTGTCTGGATCAATTAAATCTGTTGGCAGCTAAATGCCAAACTGATATGGTCCTTCAAAATGCCCAAAACAGACAGGACACTTAAAAGCTGATAAACTTAACTGTTTTAATAACAGTATTAGCTGGCTGATTGCAAAGATATATCACGGACTCATCCCCTGCTCGCAGGTGCTTTAGATTATCCAATTGTGTTTACTGTGAAAGGTTGGGAAGATCCTTTTAGATTTTCCTTACCTACCAGAGGGCTGTGAAGGTACTGTCATGTCGTTAAATTTTCTGTAGTGTCTGACGTGAATGGTTCCTACCATGACAGCTGACACCACCATGCTGTATTACTACACCTCCAGCCAACACACAGAATAACAGGACTTGATGTGAAAGTGTTGCACAATTCAGAAAATCGTGGCAGCTCACTTTTCATACAGCCTGTTAGGAGCTTCTCTGTGTTGGTTTAGTAGTTGTTTTTCGTTTGGTTTGGTTTTTTGTTTGGTTTTTTTTTTTTTTAAAGCACAATTAAATAGGAAAATGCGTGGCTTTTGAAACAAAGCAGTCCTCAACCACAGTGCATATGCCCGGGTATTTGGGGAGGGAGGGTCTTCTGTGAGCTCCTGGTAAGGTTCAGTGTTACAGGTTTGCCGATTAAAATGGGTTGTGGAAAACCTTCATGGATGGAAAGTGACATGACACAGTAATGATAATGGGATTTATTATACAGCCGAACTCAGGCTAGTCTTATGAAGATTTGCACAACATTTCCTGTGTTTGGGACTGAATTTTGAGTGAATTTATCATGCATTTTGGTTTTAGGTGGAAAACAGTAGGAATACAACCCAAAACCATACGATGTTCAGATGAGCGGTGTTCTTTTAAACCGCTGTGAACTCGCACTTGAGAGATGCACACCAACAAGTAATTTCATATCCCTCAACCCAGAAGCTCTCACCTCCACCAAGTGGTGAGTGTGAGTGAAAAACAAAAGGGATGAGAAAATTTCCCGTCCATTTACAAGGAAAAAAAATTACAAAGGACCCCCAGCCTCCTCACCTCCTTAAAGTGGCCGGCTACTGGTACTGTATTAATCATTCCCTGTCACTAGTGCAGGGGTGGACAAACTCTTTGCTATGTTTGTGCTGTTCTTCTTTTTAATATTTTAGATAGCAGTCTTGAAATAATTATTCTTTTGAGAATATCTTCTTGAAAGAATATAGTGAAAGGCACATGATGTATCCCAGTAAACAGGGATACTGTTTTTCTGCATAAAGCTGCTCCAGTGCTGATGTGTTTACAGAGCTAGGTCTTCAGATAGTAAAAAAGTAGAACACAAGCATATAGCACTAAATCATATTAAACCTGAGAAAAACCTTTTCAGGGATTTTTGTTAATTTTGACTAGGGGAAATAAGAGAACATTCAGATGAGCAGTAAATCTAAAGAGAAAATATGACCCTCTTTCTCAAGGCTGTCACATTAGTGGTGCCATTTTAGGTTGGAAAGAGAACTGTCAGAGTAATTTAGATTTTTTTTTTTTTAACCACTTACAGTTTTGCTATTTTTGAGGAGCAGTAAGAACTTCCCTAGGGTTTTTCCTACAAATGACTCTGATTGCTGTGTGCTCCTCTCTGTCCTATGCCCAGTTCTAGAGCTTCAGGTTTTTGAACAGGAGGGCATCAGTAGTGTGGTTCATCTTATCTGACTTCAGTCAGCTCAGAGTCGGCTGTCTTGTCCTGATCAGCAAGAACACAGCAGTCAATACAGAGAGAGCTCTCCAAAGGCTGACTCAGTTCATCCTAGGACTAATATAAAAGGAGGTGCCCACTGGAAATGCCTGTCTTCCTCCTTTGCAGAGAATTTTGGCTTCTAAATTTTGAGGTGGCTGAAGTTAAGAAACTTGACTGCCAGCCCAAAATTATTCATGTGTGCTTAATATTTCAGGAGCATATGTGTGACCTTTCGTTAAATAGTCCCCAAAGTGTAATAGTGTGACTGATGAAGGAATAATGTAATACTGCAAAACCGCACCCTAGAGGAGAATTGTCCCTATCCATGTTGTTCTGCCAGTTCTAGAAACTCTCTCTGGGGCTGACTGTTTCTGCTAAAACCTCGGGCAAGCCCTCATCATTCCTTCTTGGAAGCAGCCCTTGACAAGTTTGGTTGTTTTTCTTAAAAATGGGTTTCTCTGAGAATTCCAGAGGTAGTATCTGTGCCAATAGGAACTTCCCATTGCAATTGTCATGGTATATACCATGCTATCCAGTTCCTGCCCTGAAAAGTAAGTAACACGGAAGAGAGCGTTTGATCAAGAAATCACCTATCTGTCTCCTGAAAAATAGAATTACCCCAAGGGGGGGATCAAGAGAGTTTTCATACTGTGAAGCAAAACCCATTCACTGAAAAGAGCGGCTAGTTCAAGTCATGAATGCAAGCCTGGTGGATAATTAACCATGTGTAGTTAAACATCATCCAAAAGTGGAACCAAACATGGACCAAAATGTTTGTGAATCTTGCTTTTCAGTGGTTTGGCGATTGTGCTGGAGTTGCTGTTCATGTCTTTGCACTTCGTTTTGATGCACAAATGTTGGCTGGTTTTCCTATCTGTGTTTTCTTCTTTTCCGTGTCTTTCTGGGTTTTGTGATGCCAGTTGGAATCCTGTTCCCTGCCCCTGCAGCGAACAGGCGAGACACAGTGTGTAGGGATAGTACTACTGAGCTCAAACTTTCTGCCCCGGATCCAAAGGTTTAGGTGACAGGCATCATCCATCCTCTGTGCAGACCTACTGATGCAGCAGAAAGAAAATCCAGTGCTTTGGTTACACAGACGTCTGATGCTGCTGTTTGTACTGGCTTGCAAATGGATCGAATCCTGTACAGCTCATTGTGCTGGCCCAGAGAGAGCATGGACAGGGTGGGACCTCCTCTTCTGATGGCAACAGAGGTGCTACATTTACGTTACCTAACAGGGATAGCAGCAGGAGCTGCATACGTTCAGCATTGTACAGCAGTTATTCCATTCTCTAGAAGGTGAAGGTGCTGCAGTGTCAAGTGTAAACATACTAAACTTCCACCTGCCTTAGAGGAGGAAAGAATCGGTTTATTTATTGAATGTGTATTGTTATTCTGACAAATCGTTTTTTTACAGTCTGGGATCTTTCTTGGCAGCATCCAGCCCTCTGCTCCTTTGGTACAGTTGAAAGTACATTGAATTGCCCTAAGTAGCCTCTGGAGTTCATGCTGGGTTTAGGAATTTGGACAGCAGATAGCAGAGATGTACTTGATTGAACTCAGAAGTGGTACCACCCCAGGAAACGTATATTTGGAATTGCACTTTTAATGCTGTGCAGCAAGGTTTGAGGTGAATGCTGCTGAATTGGTGCAGGCCTAAGAGCCAAACTGCAGCTACTGCTGGAACTTACAGTAGCCCCCAAATGAACTTACTCATACGCTAGATAAGAAATTTCATTCCTCTTTCCCAGGGCTGCTGTTGGAGGGGCTCTTTCCTTTGTCACCAACCTGTGCACGTAGGATACCAATCATTATGGTCTGTTGCCAAAGACAAAAAGAGCCAAAGGGTGAGCTTTGCTGCTCTGCAGGGCTCTGTTCCAGTGCTGGGACAGTCAGCTGAGAGAGCGTGTCTTATATCCCATGGGAATTCCATTGGGGTTCACACCAGGGGTAGGGCAACCCTACGCTGTGTGACAGTAGGGCAAAACTGAACTCCTTAAATGTGCCCAAAGGGAGGGTGGTGACGGCAGAGGGAGCAGCAGGAAGGTGTGTCTGCAGGCCGGTACCTCCGTGCCTGCCCTACAGGGAGGATATGCTGGTGGCATGGAGGGTGAGGGCTGCACCTCCTGAGGGTGACAGCAGCAGTTTTGCTCCACTTCTGTGTGTGGGAGCCCAAGAAGAGACCCTCCCTTGGGGAAGCAGGATCTGTCCCATACTCCTGCTGGATATGCACATCCTCAGTGCTGATCTCAGTGAAGTCCTAGATGGAAGCACAAGAACTCTGCAGGAGCTTGAGGTTTCCTATGTCTAGTAATCATGCATGTGTTAAATCCGTAGTACTTTAGCTGTGTAGTTAGAAAATACCAAGTAGAGACCTTACCCATGCAGCCAACACCGCAGAGAATCGGGGCATGCCCCGATGAGCTTTGGCTCAGGATGGGCTGCTCTGGAGCGCATCCTTTGCTTTGGCTGGAAGCATGAGAAATCCCTGCCCAGCCAGCATCGGGCAATCAGAGGCACTATCCACTTTGTACTTAGTGTTCCCTTCTTTTCCATAACTTTCCAAAAAATGACTGTACAAGTGAACAGCTGTCCTGGAAGTTCAGTCATTCAAAAAAACCGAGGTTTTTCTGCTGCGTGTGGTGACAGCACAAGGACAATTCAATTTCTTGTTTATTTTTGTGTCTATACAAATGTGGAATGGACCCAGACAATTTAAAATGACTTATTCATCTACCAAGACAAGGCATATTTTATTTAATGGGTAAAGGTAAACATGGTATCTTGATATTTTTGCAGAGATTCAGAAATGAGTGATGACAGAACTTCTTCTTGCTGGGAATTTTTGTATTTGACTTTTATTTATGTACTTCAGCATAAAATATCACTAATTATGAAGTCTGTTCACTGTTAAGTTTTGTATTTACAAGGGTTTTAAAGTACCCAACAGAGTTTTGGCTTTGTGCAGATACTCCACACTGGTGTGGTGTTCCAGTGGCCCAGTGATGTACCCTTAGTATGTATGAAACTCAGCACTGGACTTTTGACCTCTGCAGTGCTCTCTGGGTATCTGGGGCTAGTTGTGAAATGGCAGGATTATTCAGGGCAGCAGTTTCTTTTTGTTGTTGAAGTTGTTACTTGTGGGGAGCAAAGTTTGTAAATTTTAGAGATGAAGTGTGACTGAATAACATTTGGCAGTCTTATCTGCTTTAAAATTTCCTCTTTCTTGAGCTGCTGGGTGAAGTCTGTCCAACAAAAATAATTTCCCCTTAACTGCCCACTTGCATTTGCTCGTGAAAAGAAGAAATTTTTAAGTAAATGGGACTACACATAATGCTGCATTCATGAACTGATGTCAAAACCTCATGACTTAATGAGTGTATGAAGCCACAGACCAAACAAGTAATGTCTTTTTTGAAGCTGCCAGATCGGGGCCTTGGGGTTGGGGAAAGAAGGGTATCAGCGTAGGTCAGACTGAAATAGCTTTTATTCAGCATTTTGAGTAAAATGAATAAACAGAATGGCTATGGTCAGTCCAAAACTGAACACGTTTGTCTAAGTTTATTTACATTTTTTTCTTTTTGGATTAAGTTCCATTTTTAAGGAATGCTGTTATGAAATGAAAGGTTTTAAAAATCTATCTTTTATTATGTTTGGCATATGTGAAATTAACTATCTGGAGTTGGGTGTGGGGTTTTTTTTGTTGTTTGTTTTTGTTTGGTTGGTTGGTTTTTTAAATTCATACTTTAAAAATCTCATCCATTTGGTTTAAGGACGTTCAGTGAATTCAGCTGCCCTTGGGCAGGTTCAGCTCTGAACCTGCACCCTCACAGTGTCTTACAGTGACCCCATTTCTAGCATCTGAATTTGGCCTTCCGGGTTTCATTTGTGTCTTCTTGTGGCAGTGGGATTCATTCCATGTAGCTGGCAACAGATAATCAAGATACTTTTTGCAGCAATGCCAGCCATCGTCTTTAAAAGCACTTAACTCTATTGACTTGTTTACCTTGGTTATTTATGACTTTCCAGCCACGTGCTGTCCATTATTTGTTTTCCTTTTTTTTATACCGGCCATTGGGCTCGCTTCCCTGCCCTCTCTGTGTCTCATTCCACTGCAGACCTGGAGGTGAGTCTCACTCGTTACCCGCTGAGCTCCTGCTCAGTCTGTGTCACACATGGCATTCAGGGTGGCTAACTACAACTTGAAGTGACTTTTAATACAGGTCCATTACAGGACAGGTGAACACCACAACTGCTCAAGTACGGGGCATTCCGAGTGGCCAGCCAGGGCAGGAATCAAAGCTCCCTGCTATGCTGTGCTTCACAAGCAACACTCAGTGTTTCTCTCCCACTGGTTTGCTTTTATTTGATTTTGAAAATGAGAATATGTTCAGTTTGTTGCTGTGTCAATATTAAGTATATATTTATTGTTTTTCAGACATACATACGTATATATAAATGCTATATATATATAATGTCAACGCATGGACATATGTACAGTAGATATTTTAAAGAGCTATTTATCAAGAAAAGTAAGTGTTATAAGTAAACAGAGTTTATATTTTATATATTATGTAGATAGCAAAAAAAAGTGGTTAAATTATACTAGGACTTTTGGGGGTGGGGTTGGAGAAATGGGCAAGGACTGGTTCTAGCATTTTAAACAGCCAAACTCCTTTGTACGGAAGCTGCCTGCTGTGCCTCTCGGCTGCAATATCTGTTTGTTTCTTCTTTTGGAAGATGATGTGCATTGTTATTTTTACATTGCTTGGGGAATGTAGTTAGTTTATTCTCAGCCAACTGGTATGTGCTGCTTAAAACATGGTTTCCTGCTGTTCTGCATATTTGCATTGGTGGAATAAAAGGATCTTAACTGGCAAATAAAGACTTAAAAGGATGTGATCCCAGCCGTCTGTGGTTTTTCCCCCCGCACTTGTATTTTGGGGGGGGAGGGGTGTGTGTAATTACCATCACCTTTGCCTTGTTTCTGGCCTGCCCGTTAAGTTCAGTATATCAGAGTAAAATACATGGGCTTCGTGCTTGGGGGTGGGGATTTTGATGGAGGGAGAGGAAGAATGAGGTTTAACACTCAGCTATTGAAGGTTTTATGTTATGGGAAAGACTGAACTAGTGCCTGTTGGAGGGATGTGTCCTGAGGAAATAGCTCCTTTTGTTTTGAAAGGATGCAAGTAAGTCCAATGGCACAGCAAAACTGGGTCATTGGACATCCTCCCTTACCCCTGCTGCCTGGAGATCCTTTCTCCTGAATTTTCTCTTTCTTCTGGATCCTTTTCACTCCTCCTTTTTCCAGCAGAGCCTGGAGATCCTCTTCCTACCTCTCCACTGGTATTGTGGAATGTTTTTGCCTTCCCAGTCCTCAGCTGCCTCCAGTGACTTCCCCATGCCTACCCCCATCCTTGCTCCCATCTGCCAGGAGCTGTCTGCTTACCTGATGCTCCTTTTCTCCCCTGTATGTGGGAGTATCTAAAGTCTCGTAAGGATCTTATTATTCCAGCCCCTCTTTTGCTGAATAAAACCTCACTCGGGTATGAAGCAGAAGAAATTCTGGGATCTAAGGGAAGATTTATTGCCTCTGTGATTGATGTGTAACAAGGATAGAGCATTTCCTACATTGCCTTTTAGAGCAGAGCACACAGAAAGATGTTGGATTTTACTTGTGTCAGTGCACACTTCATTCCCAAGCACTATGAAAGTATGTAAATCTGAGGCACAAGTCTCTGAAGGAATGGGAAATTATCATCGCTTCAACACACACTCCCCTCAGATCACATAATCTTGTAAACTGTATATTTTTCATAGATATAAAAATTTACAGAGTGGCTGTATTTTATATAAAATTTACAGAGTGTGGTTTCATCACAGAAATGTAACATGTAGGCAACTTCTATTACTACCACTGCAGTTATCATACTGTAAAGATGTACTGATGGTTATAGATGCATAAAATATTCTTTATCAGTTTTAATACACATTATTTTCTTAGTGTGAAGAGAAGAAAAGCACAAGACAAGGAAGCATAAGTGCCCAGGTCTTCAGGAATTATAGTTTAATGTTTGCCTTGTCCTCATGAGTAAATGTAGTATAACCTTGCTCAGGTTTCCAGATCACTGTCTCCAACCAATCAATTAGGCACTGAATTAGAATAGGGCCAAATTTCACGGTATATCCTTTCCCACCAACTTCAGAGTAAAACAAGGCCTACTTGTCTTTCAAAGGCTGAAACACAGAAATCTCTGGAAAACAGCACCTGGGGGAGCAATTACTGTGAAACGGTGTTGGAGATACAGTGGGGTTATTAATACAGCATTCCAGCGCACAATATATAACTGTACAGGTAAGTGCAACTGCAAGAGCAAGTCTAAACATTCCACACTAATGAGGCTGCACAAGTGCTAAGATAAACACTTCCAAACCTGTGTCAGCACACTGAGACACTGAAGTGTAGATTTATGAACCCAGGTATAAGTTGTGCTTTTAAAACAAACTGCAAAAATGTAGGTGAGGGGGAAAACCTCTTGCCATTTTCCCTAGTTTCTGAAGAACCAAGGCTTGCACAGTTTGCCCTGACTTGTCCTGCTGTTTTCTGGAGCCCCTATTGATTAGCAGCTATGGAGTAAAAACAATGGGTGGCTTGTAGCCATAAATATTAATCAGAAGAATGTTAAATGCATTGCATTGTTCTCTTCGGGAATGAAAAGTTTGCTGGGGCAGGGGTTATTCAAACATGCTACTGTGCCAAAGAGAAGACACACTTAATGCCTTTGCTATTTATTCCTGTTGGGCAGTGGAAAGCCGTGGAGGTCTTCTGTGAGGCCAGTGGAAAGTCTTATGTTTCAGAGCTGACACAGGTGATGCCCAGAACAACAGGGCTTTTGCCCCTGTGTAACACACCAGTGCAGCTCCAGTGGGGTGACACAGCAAGGCTCTTCCTAGGGCAGCCTTTCCTGGCTTGGAGGCTGGGAGGAGGTGCCTCTCTGCTCAGTCTGCTCGGGCCCATGTGCCTGTGCTGGTCACAGCTGCAGTCACCATGTTCAGCACAGAAGGAGGAAATTTCCGTCAGGTGTCCCCAGCAGGCAGCCCTTGGAGTCACCAGAATTGTCACCTGTCCCACAGCACTGGCCTAGTCCAAGCTAAAACGTGTGTCCTGCACATACTGCCTTTTCTAATGTATTTTCCACTTGGGAGTGCTCCAGCTAGTGCATCTAGCACCACAAACTTTGGTGTGCACCACATCTTTGCTTTAAAATTAATCATTGCAGCTCCACAAACAATTCCTGAGGGATGAGGCAGGGCTGCTGCCAAGCCCAGGGCACCACTCCTTCCTCTTGTCCCCAGCTGCCTGTTCTTGCCTTCCCTGAGTACAGGCACTGGGGAGAATGTGTGCGGCCACCTGGTTAATGCAGTCATGGATTTAGCTGAAAACTAACATTCTGAGGTTTTTACTAGGTTAGTTTTCAGGCAGAACAATTCCCTGTTCTGAGTCATTGTCGACAGAAATTTATGCCAGATCACTCTAATAGCTGAGTGTAAATAGAAACCAGGTCTGCTGACTGCCAGAAATGTGTTTTTTCATCAGATCAAAGAGTTGGTAGAGTAACTACAGAATAATAAACAGGACCAAGAGAAAAGCTAATAGAGGAAAACAATTCTAAGTTCTGCATGTCCCTACAAAAGGATATACATGTAAGCAAGTGTTTCTTAAGTGGCCCCCTCCCCCAGACATGGAAGTGGTGTATATACAGATTCTAGAGAAACATTTCACAGCCTGCTCCAAACTGTTTTAATAACTCTGCTTTCCACAGTTAATCACATCTTGCAGACTAAAGGCTTTTGCAGATTATCAGATCCCATCCAGGCGATGACAACAGCCTCTGAATGCAACCAGTGTTGTCACTTGTGCAATTAAGTTTTACATGGTGTTTCAGCCAAACCTAGAAAAGCTGAGACCCACTTTTCAGATTCTGAGAAGGCAGAGATAGTTGGAAATGGAAATGGTGCTTGACAGGCTTCTTTATGTTCCCAGTGCTGTCCCTAAATTGCTAGATTTTATATTTTAACACTCCTTTTCAGTAGTGCTAGCTATACACCTTGTGGAAGTACCTGTGATGAAAAGATGCCTTCCATTACTAGCTGTGACAAGCTCTCCAGCTCAAGAAGAAAGGAAGCTCAGAATGTCAGAATCAGCATAAAAAGCAGATTCAGAAGAAACCAGAACATTCCTGAGCTCTGATGATTGACTCTATCCTGTTTATTGTTAGAAACATCCCAAGTGTGATTTCTGGCTTAGATCTACTTACGTTTGTCTAGATCCTTTCTGTGGCACTGTTAGGAAGTTAGCACACAGCAGACATGATTCCCACTAAGCAAACTGCTTGAAACCACCCTCCTTTTTGGTGATTATGAAATTAATAATTGGCATTCTGTGCCAATAGGCCTTAGTAGCTTCGGTGCTTCCTCTGCTGCTGTGGATGCAGCCAAGTGTTGAGGACTGATTGGCAGAATGGAAGGATATTGGGATTACGAAACCTGTGTGTTAAGAATGAGTCTGTCTGTGTCACAGTGTGAGGAAATGCAGGTATAAACTGTGCCAAGCTCTTTCAGCACAACATTTTTTGTTAAAATGGACTATTTTTCTATGTCTTTTGCGTGCAGTTCCATGACAGGAGAAACAAGTTTCTGGGAGATGTCCTGCCCTTTTGGCTACAGACTTTGATACCTGGAATTAATTCCTGTCTAGGCCTACTGCAGGACCAGGACCTCTGTGAAGAAGAAAGGACTAAGTCACTCGCTGAATTGATAAAGCTCCCAGCTATCCACCCATGTTTGGCAAACTTTGTCTGTACTGCTTCACACTTATGAAGTGTCTTATAAACATTAACAAATCCCCTCAAAATGAGCTGTTGTGATTATTCCCATTTTGCAGCTGGCAAGGTGGAGGCAGAAGTGAAGTTGGTGAGATCACTCCTAATGAATTTCTCTTTTCTTTGAATATCCTACTTGGATTATTAGATTTGCTCTGTCCCAGTGTCTGAACCTATCACTCAAAATCTCACTTTCAGACAGCCTTCGAAATGTCTAAGATGATAGAAATGTCCCGTTCCAGACCAGGTTCAAGCTCAGGTCTTTCTGGAATTCCACCTCACTTGGAAATACTCTTACAAAGAACTATATTCTTTATCCCTATTTTTAAGGCAGATTTTGGTAGGATTTTCCTCCTTTTATGGACAAAGTGATCAGAACTATTTAGCTTTATAAAACGATTTTGTATTTTTTACTGTGAGGATGGCACAGGCTGCCCAGAGAAGTTGTGGATGCCTCATCCCTGTCACAATTCAAGGCTAGGCTGGATGGGGCACGGAGCAACCTGGTCTAGTGGAAGGTGTCCCTGCCCATGGCAGGGTGGTTGGAATTAGATGATCTTTAAGGTCCCTTCCAACTCAAGCCATTCTGTGATTCTATGATTTTAAAACTGTAGTGCTGGAAGATTTGAAATTACAATTAATATTTCTTTTTATAACAGGATGTCACAGGCTTTACAAAGAAGGTACATACCATTACCTTCACCTTGTCTTTTGAAAATTAGAGATGAATGGCAACCCATGCTGCTCAAGGCCATGCAGAACAAGTCTATGACAGTCAGATCCACATCCTGCTGCTTTAATTTCTAGTTCCCTTTAAATAGTTCTCAAACCTAATATAATTCCCATTCATTATAATTAATATAATTAGTCATATATAATTAATGCCTAATATGCTGTTGCGGTTTGTGAATACCAAATAAGCTGGGGTTGGCTGCACAGTCTGTATTCAAATTCATCTGTTTAGAACAGCACTAGCAGCACCAAAGCCAATACCAACAGCTTCACAGCTACGTGAATTCATGTTGGGCAGTTTCATCTATGGAGGGGAAGGTGAGAGACACTGCACTCTCTGTGCATTGATTTTAAAACCAAGCTGATAAAATTAGCACCATGTGCTGACCAGAAAATCACTAGAATATTCAATCAGGTAGCACAAAGCTACAGTTCCTGTTGTGTGTTTTGAGAAAGGATGTTAGAGGAGTGCATCTGCCTGCACCCTATTGCTCAAAATGCTCAGCTTGAATAGGATTTCTAGCCCCAAATCCTTCAGAGGACATTGCTTTCAGTTCCCAACAGCAAGTTCTCAATGGTAATGGCTGCAAACCATTGCTTGTAGAGAGGCAGATGATAATCATCCTGGTGTAATTCGGAAATTGGTGGTGTAAATTGTTCTGTGATTTTTACAACTTCGCACTAAAGCAGGACATTGACAGTATCTCTAAAACCCACAGGAATGCAGACCTAGAAGGCTGACAGAAAATCAACATCAGGAGAGAGAGGGACAGTACTTAGTCCCGCCACAAAATAAACGCCAGTTCGCCACTCCAGCTTTACAGCTTGTCTTCATATATTGAAACAAGCCTGCAAACCATGGCTGATATAATTTTGAGTCATTAATTAGTTGCTGCTCAATCCTTCATGAATGTGCTAGCAAAGCCCTCTGAGCTTCACTGACATCAAAAGCCTGCTTGTGCACCGGGCTCCCCTCCCCCTGGGCAGGCAGGCTTCCTGAAAGAGAGCAATTAAGTGACAAATTACTCCTTGGAGGTACACGTGCCGTGTCTGCTGGGTTGCTTTGGTTGGATCCAATCCTTTCACCCTTACATCAGTGGTCCCAGTGAAGCCACTGGGTTGGGCTCCTCCCTTTGAGCCTAGGCAGCAGGAACTTGAACTTGTTTCCGTGGCTAAACGTGCTGGCAGCTACTTGGGTGCTGTTCTCAGCTCAGGTCCTGGCTGAGGAGGGTAGAAATGGGGGCAAAGCTTAATCATAAAATAGTTTGGGTTGGAAGAGAATTGGTCTGTAAGGCTCATCTAGACCAATTCTCCTGCAATGAGCAGGGACAGCTTCAACTAGATCAGGTAACTCAGCCTGCCATCCAATCTGACAATCAGTGCTTTTAGGATGGGGCATCCACCAGCCCTGTAATCAGGGATACTTGGTTGAGTGAGGAAAACAGAATCTAAATATTGTATTCAGCTTGTGACCTTAAACTGGCTTCTGGGCACTTTTGTGGCTCTGAAACAAAGAGAAATATCGCAGACTGAAACCCATTCCTAATTCCTACTAGGTTTTGCATTTTGCCACAGATACCTGCATATTTTTGCCTCGCCTCTAACCATATATAGCGATCATAATAACTATACCTCATCCAAATACCAGAACTCTTGATTAGGCTCCTCAAGACATCTTATTTAATTTTCCCACTGTTCCTAAACTGACCAGCCTTTGTCTCATTGTCACCTCATTGTCCTTTCCCAATTAAAGAGTAAGAAATGTGAGATAATATTATTTGGGACTGTTTATTAGTTACTGTGTAGTGCCCTAAATGTGCCATGCTCAGTGACAGCACAAAGCATGTGTTTGGTGCTATTTAAAAACCTGCAAGCCTTTTTCAGGCAAAAATGTCAATCTTAACACAGCTACTAATAAGGTTGGTAGAAGAATAATTAGGGCAGGCACAGCTGAGGTTACACAACAAATCAAAGTTATGACTAGAATCCAGAAGACATCATCCCAAAAAAATTGCTAACATAATCTTAAAAAAAACCCTTTACATTTGGAGCAAACAACAGCAGTTGGTTATTTCCTTCATAATTGTCTTGCAGTTTCTATATATCTTTGCAGACAAAAGCATGTCACCTCTGAAGAGCTCTCTCTCTTTAGCAGGATGAGAAAACAGAGAAGTAGGACAGATTTGAACTCACTTCCAAGATTTCCAAGTTCAGCCGCTCTTCTTGCTATTTTCAGCCCCATAAGCCTTTTCCTTGCTGTCATTTGGGGATGTGTGTTCATGATTACAGGGACAGTGTTTGGTCTGCTTGGACACAGACCTGCCTGTTGTGCTGCCATGCTAAAATGAAAGGCTGAATTCCCCTTTGATACCAAACAGCTTTATAATTTTTTTACCTCGGAGTGTTATATTTTTTCCATCTGACTTCAACAAGGAATTGAGTTGTGAACATTAATAGTGCCAACATTTGCATTCTTCTCTCAGGTAGAATGTAAACAGCAGAGTGATGCTGTTTCGGCCAGGAAATGGGGCCAAGCTTTTCCAGGTCTGCCGATCTTCATAATGAAAAGGTTATGTGAATGTATAAGTAAATTGTCCTTTCCATTAACGCAGCCCTACTCTCCATCTGGCAATATTCATGCTTCTGAAAAAACAGGAGATGATTTCTTAGAAAAGCTGAAATGACCAAACTTGTAACTCCTTTCCTGAACATCAATCATTTCCTATTACGACAGGAACAAGGAATGGTGCATTAGCAAACTGAAAGCACACACTGAATCTGATACTCTGTGAAGATACTATCAGACAAGTATCTGGTTTTTTTTAAAAGTACATCTTCCATCAGTTTAGATCAAATGAAACCCACGGGAAAACTCCACTTATTTTTTGTATGTTACATCTTTGTGTCATACTACCATGCAAATATGGACCTCCATGCTGCATAAAATTGACATTCCATTGCTTTGCATTTTCCACTTTTTGGGATCAATTCACATAACGAGGTGTGCTTCTGATCTGTAGTTCTGATTTGTAATTCCACTGATAGGTCAGTCACACAGCACAGACTGAACTGACTTTCCAAGAGCAGCACATCGATCAGAGAAAATGAGTGCAGCTTTAGCAGCAAAAGCATTGCTTTTCATGAAGAAACATGGACACCGTGCAGTCCATATTTTGCAATAAAATATGTTAACAATGCCTGTTTGGCTTCCTTCTCATGTGACCTTGTATGTCAGTGAGTAATTTACTTGTGCAATACAAAGATATCACTACAAAATGCAAGCACAGTAATACTCATAGATAAAAACAAGAGATGCAGGATGCTAGCAGGGTACTAATTAGTTTGGCTCTGCTATCTCAGATAATCCCAAGCCTATTCCAAACCTGTTTCCCTTTTATCTTTTATGTATGCTACCTTTTCTGATGTTACTGCAGTTTAAAAGAATTCAATGTTTAGGTTATCATGGTTTGGATAAATGCCTAGTTATGTATTATTGATTAATGATGTATTAATCAATTTTATTATAAGCACAGTCCTCCACTTGGCTGATTGACACTGGCAGCTATAAATGATTAAATACTGCTTTCATTTACAGTGGCAAGAAAGAGATTTTGTCAATAGGAATGAAGATACTTTATGTCCCTAGACAAGGGAAAATAAGGTTATTATTTGGTTTATGAAAATATAAAATGTTTTAAATTAAATATTTAAGTCATGAGTCACTTGTGTGCTTTACAACAGTGAGTTACAGCATACAGAGTCACTTGGCAAGTGCAGGAGGATGTAGAAGGGCAGTTAAAAGATAAAAAGGCCATTAGAGTAAGAAAGTCCAACTCAAAAAATACGTTAGTTGTCTTTGGTTTGCTGTAGATGTGTCACCACATAATAATTGTTGTAGTCATTAGCAGTTCATGCTCAACCCATGCTTTTAATTTCATTTGTGTTTTGAAAAATTTTAAATTAAATTATTTAATTTATTTCCCACTGACCTAAATACTTATGTAATATTTACAACTGATCTCACTATAAACTATTATGTTAGAAACAGGCACCATTAAGAAAATCTCTGTGTGTAAGAAGCTTTCTATATACGGGGTTCAAAAACTTTACTAGGGGAAGAAAATTAATTTTATTGTTTTTCAGAACAGGTATTGATTTTATGCTATATTTTTACGGAGCTTAATCTTTCAGAACCTAATTTTGTTTAGGAATTTTTAGCAATGGCATAACATTCTGTTAACATTCTGTATCTCTTGTACTATAAATTAGTGCGAAAATAAATTGTGTTAGCTTCAGGCTTTTTCAGAGCACCACTATAGCTATGTAATACATCTTGACAAGGCCAGAAATGAATGATTGAAAATTACAGAGATTTAATTTCAGTAGCTGTTTCCTGAACCGTGTGATACTGGTTAGCTCCCAACACCACCGAACAGTTCTCATCCCGAGACAAGTGCCATCTATCGATAAAAGATGTATTCGAGTTGAGGAAGCCCCACATGACTAAAAATGGAACCAGCCTGCCACCTGCTGCTGAGTAGAATTATTTCAAGATTTGCTAGGACTTGCACTGACCCAACAAAAAACACTGTGGTGTGAGCTGGGTTTGGCAAAAGCCTCGCCCATTCGGCAAGAGTCTGCTTTCCCCATGGCTACTTCAAAAGTGTGAGGCAAGATTAAAATAATGGGATGTTCTGGCCATCTGAAAATAGGCCCCATAACCTAAGCAGCTGCCTTGCCTTCTCTCCCTGGCACTGGGGAAGCCACAGCTCGAGTGCTGTGCCCAGTTCTAGGACCCTCAATTCAAGAATGATGCTGAGCTGCTGCAGCAGGTCCAGAGGAGGGCAACGAAGCAGAGGAGGAAGGGTCTGGGGCCCAAGTCCTATGAGGAGTGGCTGTGGAAGCTGGGGGTGTTCAGCCTGGAGAAAAGCAGGCTCAGGGTGGGACCTTACTGCTTTCTACAACTGCCTGAACGGAGGGTGAAGCCAGGTGGGGGTAGGCCTCCTCTCTGGAGTTTCGGGTTGGACATAAGGAAGAATTTATCCAAAGAAAGGGTGTCTAAACATTGGAATGGGCTGCCCAGAAAGCGCTGGAGTCACTGTCCCTGGAGGTGTTTAAGGAAAGAGTGGATGTGGCACTCTGGTCTAGCTGACAAGGTGATGTTGGTCAAAGGTTGGACTCGATGATCTCAAAGGTCTTTTCCAACCCAACTGACTCTGTGATTCTGGTACTTCAAAATCTTGCTGCAGCTAACTCAGGCACTCGATGGCCTTGTTCAAGTTTCTGCTCTTGGAAAGGGGCCACGAGCTGGAAACTCGGCTCCTGCCACAAGCAGCTGCCTGGTCCTTGCAATCGCACAGCGAGGGGCTGGCAAGGTATCAAACATCACCAACAACTACAAAAGAACCCTAACCCCGAATCAAAATCACACTACTAGTTTGACGCACCCCAGTTTCAGCAGCACAGGTTGACTTTAGAGGCTTTCAGCAGCGAGATGTAGGTCCTGTATCTGTTTTGAGGGGCGGGATACTTAGCATCCAGTACTTTGATCACACGCACCTGAGTAAATCTTGGTTTTGCGAAATGCACTTCGCTTTCCAGAGGTCTCTCTAACTAACGCGTCCCTAGGAGTCACCGCGGATGGGGCAAAAGCGCCGAGCACACGCATTACAGCACCCAACGCGGTGCAGCCCTCAGCGCACGCCGCGCCATGCGGGCAGCCGGCTCTGAGGGATAGATGCCCTCTGAGGGCAGAGGATTGAGCTGAGGGGTGACAGAGAGCACAGGCAGGGTGATACAGGGGCCCTAAGAGCCCGAGATGCTGAGGGACGCCCACAGGAGAACTCGCGACCCNGGGAGGAGCCCGGCGCGGCCCGAGTTCCCAGGGGTGCCTTGATCCCGTGCCCAAATGTGCCCGTGTTTTCCTCTGGAAGTGTGACGGAGGCCGGGAATTGAGCCCCGAGGTACGGCCGGGTGCGGGGGACCCTCCGGCAGGGCCTGACGAGGGAAGGCTGCTCGGTCGGGGGCAGAGTACCCCGGGCCTGTGCGGCGCTGCTGCTGGTTCACCTGGCGTGGCATTTAATGATGCCATGAAAGCCGCTATTAAGGCCGAAAATGCATTAATTGACGATAGGACGAGTTAATTGCACTCTTCTGTATAGCACACTTCCAATGAGCTGGCTAAGGATTTGTTTCCCCCCTTTTTCCAGTTTATCGAAGATAGGTGTAAAGATTGGTGCATTGGTCGTTTGTCTAACATGGAAATACAAATCCTAAATTGTGAGGGAGGATATAAACTATCTTCCTCCTTTTACCACTGAGTAAATAAAATATACTGCTGTTATAGTGCTAGTTTAAAATTATGAAAGTAGTATTCCTGACTAATAGGTCATGCTATTATTTTTCAAGTTATGTTTAATATTCCCGTTCTGTGTCTCTCCTGTAAGCTTTCCACAATTGGTATGGGCTAGACGTGGGGTTTTTTAAAAATTATTTTTCTAAATAACACTTACTAAATTCAGCTTTTCAAAATTTGAAAATGTAGACGAAAATCTGAAAATTTTCAAAAGTAGTTGAGTGTCTATTGCATGTTAAGTCTGCTTTCAGACATGGCTGTGGTGTAAATAGCGAGCATTGTGATCACTGGACCCTTAAATGCACCGTACATGAACGTCACAGTCATTTTCATAAGGATAGTGCAGGACTGGAATGTGTTGCAAGAAATATTTATTTCTTTTTTCTCTGGTTTTGAAATAATATTTGGCCTATCTCAGAAAGCACGAATTCAGTCGTTTGCTGGTTTGTATTTTGCTCTCTGGTTTTGGCCCTGATCCTACAAAGCACTGAGAACAGACATAATTTGGAACACAAATAGGCCTACTGGATATACAAATTTAATTGTTTGCACTCTTTATTAAATTGTGGCCTTTGTTTATATCCGTAAGTGCTTTGCTCCTGAAGTATTCTTTGCTCCTTTGGTTCTGCAAGGAAAAGAAGACTTTAACTGTAAAAGCTTCTCAGTGCATCATTCCCAGCTTTTTGCTAAAAATAAATTATTTTTCTCCAAGTTTTGCTGCTGTCACTGGACATAAAAGTTAAGATTGTTCTTAGTCCTTTGAGTTAGGAAACAGAAATTTCTCGTGTTTGCGAGCCTGCAGAGAAGAGAGAATTGATAGTTAGAGGGTTGAACTGAATTGAAATGTCATTTGCAGTTGTTATGATACACAGAGCACTCACTGGAATTTACCTTTGTTTCCACTACAGGGATGAGACATTTACTTGGTTTTAGTGCTGGAATAACAAGCTCAAGGCTGTGGCTGTTGCAGCAGCTGGTAACAACATGAACATTTAATTTGTATTTTCAACTTAAGAAGAAACCTACATACCCAGCCTTATTCTTCCCAGTCACCCCTTTGCCACTGAGGCCAGCACTGGCTTGTCCTTGCTTCTGATTACCTTGGCTGGTGAGTATGAAACCTAATAATTTTACTTACCTGGGTAACGGTTGTACTTGAGTAGAGTTTTTGTAGTCAAAATTTTATCAGACTCGTAACTGTAGTTTTTATGTTGATTTTGAAGTACACAGTATGGTGTAAAGGACTTAAGTGTTTCTCCAGCAGTTTTTTTAAAAACGTTTTGAAAATTAGTGTAATTTACTATGTGAATAATTTTTTAAAATCCCTGTATTTTGTTTGTAAAGTTGATATCTTTAGACCTTGCTTATATTAAGTGACGTTTGTAATTGTTTATGTTACTATGTGACAAAAAAAATCTTGAAAGATTTTAATATTCTGTAGGGTTTATTAATACTGTAGAGACGTAGGCAGTAAACTTCTAACAGTGTGCAAAATTACTTGACCTTAAAGCAATAGCAATGTATTCTTGTAAGTCTTCAGAGGAATTAATTGTTTCTCCAGAAGGAATCAGTCATGGCTGACGACTCTCAGAGAAACTTCCGCTCAGTGTATTATGAAAAAGTGGGGTTTCGTGGAGTTGAAGAAAAGAAGTCACTGGAAATTCTGTTAAAAGATGACCGTTTGGGCAAGTTGATTTCACTGTTTCCTCTATTTCTTGGGGATTAGGGGCTGAGGAGAGAGTAATAGAAAATGTTTACCTGCTGTGCTTAATACTTATTTGAGTTTTGCATCTTTTACCAGTAATCTCTCAGTTAGTGCTAGCAGACCTTTCAATTTCAAAGATCTGGAAATCTGATTTTTAAAACTATTAAAGATTTGTCAGCTTGCTTGTTTCTTTCTTTCCCCTCCTCTCATTCTTTGTGCCCAAGTAACTGAAAGGTTTTTAGGGAAAGCAATTTTAATCTGAGAATGCATCGTCTCATGCTGTCAATTCCATCTAACTTCAAAGTAATGAAGATGTTATTGCTGTTGGTCCCTGAGGAGTGCCACATCTCTAACAGAACAGAAAGATAAATGTCCCTTTAAAAAAGGCCTTAATTGTTTTGACAGCGGCACACTTTACAAAACGCCTATAAAAATGGCACAGTTTCCTCTTGATGAAACCCAGAGTAGTTTTACTGTAAGTCAGGCCAACATATATATTTGTCAAAATTGTCACACTTTATAGAGCACAGTCTATTCTCAGTTTGAAACAGTGAAAGCATTTGTTGATAGTAAATGATGAAAGTGGGGATTTCAATCTGCAGCTAAAGTTTGTCATATGTAGCTGGATCAGAGATGCAAACCTATTTATAATCATATTTAAATTTGTCCTGATTTGTTTTTTACTGTTTATTTCATTGCAGATATTGAGAAGCTTTGCACATTTAGTCAAAGGTTTCCTCTTCCATCCATGTATCGTATACTGGTGTGGAAAGTGCTTCTAGGTATGAAGTGTAACATGGAACGTAGAATGTAGGAAGGTGCATTTTTTTTTTGTTTGGGTTGGGGTTTTTTTTGTTTTTAAAGAAGTAATGACGTGGATTATTCAGTACTACCTTGCCTACTGATACATATTTGGCCTACTTTTGTAACCACCTCAAATGCACAGTGGTAATTATAAGATTTTGAAAACTTTGCTGAAGTGTGCCTAGGAGAGTGTGTTTCTGTATTTAACTTTGTAACACTATCCAAGTAAATTTATAAAATGGATTTAAAATGTGGCTTATAGGAAGTCATCGATATCTGATAGGATATTCACTTGTGTTCGTGAAATAACAGACAGTTAAGTTGAAGTAAAGTTGTGGTTAATTTTAAACTAGGTGAAGCATGGAATGCATGTTTATTCTAAAGAGAAGCTCGTGTTCTGCGGAATCTTGGTTTCTTACGGTTTTGCTTCTGGCTTTGAATTGTATTTGCCATTGAAGAAGATAAAAGGCTGAAGACAATTTAGTGGTATCCCCAGAAACTGTAAAAACCCTAAATAGATTATGTTTTCCTGGAAGTGCACTAGTCAGGTGACCAATTAAAAAGTACTGATGACTTCACACTAACTGGTCAAGTGTGTTGGTTGACTAGATGCAAGGTCATGTCCACTTGGAGACAGGAGGGGTTTTAAAAAAATCTTAATTTTTTTATTCATTATTTTACACCTCCAATTTTCTGAAATTTGGAAGTTGTGGCTTCATATTCCTGATTATTTGGATTTGTAAGCCTTTTCTTGGCAAAGGTAATAAATGAATAGTGCACAGAAGGGGCAAGATCTAATTGCAAAACTTGAAGTTCTTGGCATTGAACTAACAGAGTAGTCCTACTTGATAAAAGCCTTTGCCATTAAAAAGATTACTGTACCCTGGGCACTAGTGAAGTAGTCAGCATCCTTTAAATTATTAGTAGTGGGAAATATAGCATAGGAGTTTTGGAGAAGTGACTCAGTACAGATTCCTTCAGCCAAAATTATAATAGCAAGATACAGTCTCTGCAAAATTTTGGCTCACTGCAGAGCCAGAACTTGGGCTGTTTTAGATAAAGGATCTGTGAATCATATGATAACGCAAAACACCTGAGTCAACTGCATGGAAAATTATACTGGTTCTTAAAAGTATTTTGTGTTTTAAACCCAGAGTGATTAATTTCACAGCATGAAGTTGTCTCAGGGGATGTTTAGGTTGGATATCAGAATAAGGTTCTTCACCCAGGGGGTGGTTGGGCACTGGAACAGGCTCCCCAGGGAAGTGGTCACGGCACCAAGCCTGACAGAGTTCAGGAAGTGTTTGGACAGTGCTCTCAGGCACATGGTGTGATTTTTTGGAGTGGTCCTGTGCAGGGCCAGGAGGGGGTCTCAGTGGTCGTTGTGGGTCCCTTCCAACTTGGGATATTCTATGAGTTCAAATATTTGTACTGTCATTCTATGACATGCCTTGGGTGAACAGAGGTACAGGGGGCTTTTCTTACGCTGCATTTCAGTGTTAACGGTTGTTAGAAAGCTGGTATTGAGAAGGACAGTGCAAAATATCTCTCCCTAAATGGTTTGAACCATAGCCCAGTCCATTTCTGGTGGGAGGTGTTACGTGTCCTCTAAGTAATGTTAATAATTTAAGAAAAGGAAGTCTGTCCTGCCAACAAAACTGTCTCAGATGTACCGAGGCTTGCTGATGTCCCAGGTGACCGTGGTATGTCAGCAATGCCCCTGTTACCTTTCTGTTCAAGGATGACTCATGATGGTTTCCAGGCACCCCTCTGTTGTTTCAGCTTCTTTTTGCCCGCCTGAGGTTGTCCTCTGTGTTTGAGGAGAGCAGTTGGCATTATGTACATACAGTTATGATGCTGACTCTCTTTTGGCATGTCATGAAGAATGTCTTGCTTTGTCCCAGCTTTTGAAATGCAGACAGGTTTGCAGCTGGAAAAGAAAAGATAATTTTCTGTCTGATGTGCTTGTTCCTAAACTCAGCCATTTTGTGATTTAACACTTGGCAGGAATATTTTTTTCTTTAAATAAGAGGTGAAAGCAGCAGGTAGCTTGTTGCAGAACTGACTTTTGAAGAATACTTTGTTCTCTGGGAAGAATTCTGCTCCACTAGTGATAGGGAGATGGCGTTTTTTTGCCTAGGTGTATGTAAGTTTTTATTTCAGTTGAAGTCTGTGACAGTTTTGTTGTGAACATCGGTGCATGGCAAGATTGAGTCTTGACTAAGGGGAAGGATTGAGTGAAATGTTGAGTATCTCTTCTGGAAATGCCGTGTAATTTTCTTTGCCTTTCTGCTTAGATACTTTTATTTCTTTTAGTTTTTTTTTTTTCCCAGGAAACTAGAAAAGATATTTGTGTTGTGCTAAGAAAATAACAAATGTTACTTTGCAAGTGACTATGTGGCATTCTTAAGTTTTAATCTTTAACTGATTCAACTGATTAATTTTGGTTTTTGAATGCCGTTTTAGGGAGAATTAATCTATGATACAGTGAGTAAAGACTTTTCTGGCAGTAAAGTAGTTAATACTGCAGTGTACAGTATCTTTGCATTAGTTAATTGCATGTGTATATTCTCTGTCATCTCAAAGTGTAGAATTTGAGAAAATGAACAGCTAAGGTACATAAAAATCATTCTACACTGACTTTGTTTTCAAAATAAATGGAAGCTGGGCACAAATATACAACTAGTACTGTACTGAAAAGTAGATAGGTATAAAAAGTAACAACTAGGAATTCTCCTTACAATTGGTTATATTTTTTCTTTTAATTATTTTTTTTTAGGAATTATTCCTCCTCACCATGAGTCTCATGCTTTGGTGATGAAGTACCGGAAGGAGCAGTACTGGGATATTCACCATGCTCTTCGTGTGATTCGATTTATTAATGATTCTACCCCACAGGTTGATGTTTTTCTTCGCATACATCAACTGGAATCAGGAAAATTGCCTCGAAACGTAGCTTTTCCACTGGTCAGTTGTCATTTTAACAGTCTTTTAAATACAGTACTGTATTGAACTTGAAACTATAAGCCAGTGAGAAACTGAACTGCGAGTCACCCCACAAATGCTTGTAGATAGACCAAGTAAGGTGAATGGAAAACAGAGAAATACTAGTATAAAATAAGGAATTTTAGTCAAAGTGCTTTTCCCTTTTTCTTCCCCTAAGTACTTACGTAAGATTTTATGCCTTAAAATCTCTTGTGCATTTTGCCTGCTGGGTTTCAAGCCTTTTGTACTTTAGGGCACTTCCGTTTCTTTATAGCACTGGAATAAAAATGACATAATCTCATGGGAGATCCTAGGCTCTTATGTGTCAGGGAACAAGGATAATTCAGAGCCTGTACAATTTAATGCAAGTTCCATCAAATTTAGTGATTTAATGCAAGTTGCATCAAATATTTAAATTATTTGGTTTTAAATCTTGTCTTTAGCGTACTGTCCTCCTTTTTATCTTAGTCTGAACTGACCTGGGCTTCTGTCAGGTAATGCACTTACTCTGCAGTTCACAGTGTACACCCATGTGGTTAAACGAGGCTGTGTTGTGATGGTAAGTTGGTAGTGTGATGATAAAAACAATGTGTGTTTCTTTTCATATAAGCCTTCATGAAATAGGAGATGGTGAAAGAAGCCACGGAGCTTTCTAAGTGGATTTTGTCCTGTAGTTAATGTTAATTTATCCATATTCACTCTAGTCCAGCTTGATTTGTAATTTTTCATCTGTAATCACAAATTTTGACATAAGTACTTAAAGGAAAGTTCAAAATAAAAAAAAAAAGTTAAAGTTAATATGGAAAATCCAGTAATATTTGGAACTGGAGGATTACATGCAGCATTCTCTTGTCAGAGGAGGGAATGTTTTCATACCTTTACTGTTTGATAGGAATGTGGCCATCCTACCCTGCAAATTTCCAGTAGAGAATTTTCCTTGATCTTGGCATGTGATGCAGTGGGCTGTAAATTCCTCCCTTCTAGAGCAGTATTGCCTTCTGAGCAAGTGTTTTGTCGGTGCATCCCAGAGCTGCTCTCAGGACTGTGGTGAGGTTTCATAGCGATGGTGTTTAGCAGGGCCCCAGTCATTAGCCCTGTCACTCAGGTTTGTTTTGCTGCTGCAGAAAGCATTTGCTCTCTTTTCAGTGCAGTCACTGTTCTCTTAAACTTAGGAGAGATTACTCTTGATAGTAATGCAGGTGTTTTATTGTAGAGGCAGAGGGAGATAAAGAGATGTCAGAATGATAAAATATTTTGAAATGTTTGGGTAACAAACAGAAGTCTGCTGAGTGTTTTGTGCAGAGAGTTCAAGCAGGGGGTATGTGTGTATTGCAGCAGTCTGTGTGGCAGAGACATATCCCAGTAGTATTTAAGACTCTGTATACTGAGGCATGTTTTGGTTTTAAAAGCAAGACAAGTTTTACTTGCTCTGTTTTAATAGATACCTGTCATCATCATGCAGCTGCTGCCCGATGTCTTGTTTAGGAATGTCAGAACAGCTCTTTGTGTACATTGATTCCTGGTTTTTTCCCCCAAATAGCAGAGAAAAGGAATATATGAATAATTTAAATTAGAATAGTCCAATACTTCTGTGTAGTTCCCTTTTTTTGGCTTTGTTTTCCAGGAACCTGAAGATGAAGTGTTTCTTGCTATTGCTAAAGCAATGGAGGAAATGGTGGAGGATCCTATAGAATGCTATTGGCTTGTCAGTTGCTTTGTAAATCAGCTGAACAGCAAGCACAAAGATTCATTGCAACAACTGGTAAGGAAAAAACACCTTTGTTTTTTTTACTTTTTGCGAGGAGAAGCAGTCATGGAAAGCATTAATACAGGGAGACAGCTGGAACATCAGAGGTGACACCCTTGGATTCTGTTCCACCAGCTGTTTTGAGAATAAGGGAGGAGTGCTTTTTGCATTGTGATTGTGCTTTCCTGTCTATTGTAACATTAGAAATTGTTTTTGTTTGCTACATGGTAATTTTCAATTACCTTTTTTTTTAGGTTGTCTAAAGGTTACATTGTATCTCATTGAATTATATGTCTCACAAATTGGTCACTTGAGAATTTTCTTTAAACAATTAAAAATGTCAAAAGTTAAGAACATCTTGATGTACGTCTGCTACTTTTAGGCTGCATCTCTGGCATCCGTATGCTGCTCATTGGATGATAGACAAAGCACAGTTGTTTTGCTTTATAAATGGAGCAGGGTACTCCGTCTTCAGAAAAACAGTATGCTGCAAATTAAGTTATAATAAAAAGTGGAGTAGTTTCCTTTTAGCATTGATCATTTAAACACCATCATAGAATATTCATTTTGAATTTCTGCCTTACTGATTTATAAAATTAAAGTTTGATTGTAATGCGTCTTATCAAAATTATGAAAGGTCTTGTAATTCATCAAAAAGCCTTAAGAGATAAGGAGCTTTTAGTTAACAATATCCTCTGAGGTAAAAGTATCGAGTACATGTGCACCAGCAATTGCTGAATGGAAATGTGTTCTGGAAAATTATGCCTGCCGTTGTTGGTTCTTTTGGAACTAAGAAATATTTTTTAAACCTACCTCCTGTTTCTGTGAGTGGTACATTCAGCTATACCAGTTCAAAGCAGAAAGGAATATTTTTAAAGAAAGTGTGTGTTCATACTATGTAAAGAGTGCCAAGTGTCTCCCTCCCTAGGGTTTTTTTTTTCGTTTTTTGTAATACAAAAGACGTACCAAGACTCAGTAGGTGAGAATATGGGCAAAAGAAGTGTTTCCTGCTTTTGGCAGCTGAAGTCCTTAGCAATTTGCCTATGACAGAAAGCATTAAGGTACTCAAGAATTTCTGATAATGCATATTGTGTTACATTAAAATTTAAACAAGATGAGAAAATTATCTACTTGTTTATGCTTTAAATACTTCTGGTTTTTAAACAATAAATCAATGTCCATCTTTTAATGGGTTGCACAGGGATTTCCTCTCAGAATTGATTTTTTGGGTTTTGCTGCATTGTGCGTAGATTTTTTTTGATGTGTGCTAAGATGATTAGGTTTGAGGTGAATGAAACTCAATTTTACTTGTGAAGGTAGCAGTAATTAGTGCACATTTAATCTCTGCATAGCCTTAAGCTCTGAAACGCCTCCTTGCACTAGGGAATACTGCATATCTTGGAAGTTCTGCCAGTGGTCAGCAATTTAAGGAAGCTGAGGTTATTTCTTTGGTTAAGTACATAATTAATTAATTGCAAAAGTCAGTAACACCCGTATTTTGGAACACTTAAAACAATGAAGGTACATTATTTTAATGTTATTTTATGCCAGTTGAATTTTTGAGACAGTGCTTGTCTTACTGTGTGCATTAACTATGAAGGTATTCTGACGTGAGTTACCTAAAATTTTCTGATTCTTTCTCAGCCAAAAATTCTGGAGCAGTATTTGAACATTGAAGATAACAGACTACTGATGCATCTGAAGGCATGTGCTGCAATGAGCAAACTGCCTTATGATCTTTGGTTTAAAAAGTGTTTTGCAGGATGTTTACCTGAGTCCAGTTTACAGAGGCAAGTTCTTTTGCTTTTCTTTCTGTTTGTAACTGCATAGTAATTTTAGCTTTCTGTCATCACTAGCAGGCAAAGAGCTTTCCATACTTTATCTGTAAGATTATGGTGTTAACTTTATTACTAACTTGGAAATGGTAAAATTGGATTTAATTCCCCTTGTTACTGATGCAAGATAATCAGTCTCTGTGTGATCATTTCACCCACTAAAAATAAAAAGAATGGAGCTAAGTATACCAGCTGATTCTTTTAGACACTTAGTGCCGCCTGGGATGTAGAACTCCAAACCCTCTGTCAGTGTTACATGGCTGAATGGTAGTCAGTTTTTGGGCTTTTTAACAAAAATCTGTGCTTAGGGAATGATTGTAGTATTGTATTAGTGTTAGATGAAAAAGATTTTGGGAATGTGTACAGGTTTTGGCTGGGATAGAGTTAAATTTCTTCAGAGTAGCTGGCATAGGGCTGTGTTTTGGAACACAGGGATGTTTTAATTCCTGCAGAGCAGCGCTTACACAGCATCATTCTGCTCCTCACCAGCAAGGAGGCTGGGGGTGCACAAGGACGTGGCTGGGAGGAGACACAGCCTGGACAGCTGACTCCAGCTGACCCAAGGAATATCCCATTTCATGTGGAGTTGTGCTCAGCAGTTAAGCTGGGGAAGAGGTTGGCAGCACTTGCTTGGGGACTTGCTGGCCATCAGTCGGGGTGGTGGGCAGCTGTTCTCGGTTGCATCACTCGTCTCAAGTTTTATTTTCCTCTCTTTGTTACGTTTTTCTTCTCTTCCTTGAAATTTTTTGGAATTATTACTTCTTTTTAATTATGAAACTTTTTTTCTTCACCCACAAATTTTTTTCTTACTTCTACCCTTCCAGTTCTTCTCCCATCCCACTGGTGGGGGTAGTAAATGAGTGGCTGTCTGGTGCTCAGTTGCTGGCTGGGGTTAAACCATGACAGAATGTTTATTTTAAAAAGTACTAGGACAAGTTGAATATTACGAAGTTAATGAAATAGTGGATTATATCAGGATTCAACAGTTAGAAATAGGTTGTTGAGCTTTTAAAAAGGAAAAATCCTTCTGCATGACACTTCTCTGAAGGGCTTTTGAAATGAAGCTTGTATGATTTCTTCAATTCTGCTGCCTGAGAACTCTTGGAAAGCAGGAAATTCAAGCTCAATGTAGAGAAACATCTTTCTGCATTAATAAGAGTCGCTGATAGCTGAACAGGATGTGGCACAAAGAGAACAATGGTGTCATCTTCAGCTGTCTGAAAACTTTGAGAACTAACAATGTTCAAGGGAGGTTTTACTTCGAGGGAATCTCAGGACTTCAATGGCTAGAATGGAAACAGTGCTTTGTAAATTGCTTTGTAGAAAATGCTTTTATGGTGGTAAAGTTGGTCATAATCTGAATAGTGGATGCAGTGTTTGCTTGTTTATCTGGGACCTCACGTTCCATGGAGGAAAGTGGGAAATGGCTGCTTTTAAAAATGTTTTATTTACCCTTATAAGAATAAGAAGATTTTAGGAAACAAGCTGTAAGATTAAAAGTCGTGCTCTCTGCTCTTGTTGGACCATGGTCTTTGAGGTTCTGTAGGTTTTACTGTTGCCAAGGATGATGTTTGAGAGAAAAAAACATTTTGTGAAGGACGGAGACCTTTAGGTGCAACACGGTAGTTGTTACGTGGCAAGTTCTTCTCATCATGTACTTACAAGGCTCCAAAATAATCTTGTCTGTGTAGTGATTGTCTGTGATGCAGTGGTTGAAAGCTTTTACTACTTCTGTGATTACAGAAATGATGTAAGCATGCATAGTATAGGACGTTTGTTACAGTTCAGAGCTCATGTGATTCAGTTTTGCTACTGGATCTTATGGCTGTGGACAAGAGCTGAAAGAGGAATTTGTATCAGAGCAGATTTGCTCTTGGAAGATGAAGGGTTTTTTTTTAATTTCTGTTGAAAATTGAAAATTTTATTGGAGCTGTGTCATCCTGATGGTGTAAAAGGAAAAATCTAGATGAAGAATTTTGATTTCATATTCCATCCTGCCAGAATATGTGGTTTCAAATGTCTACCATTTTGAATCAGTTTTATTTATATGAAATATTTTGTCTAATCAGTATACATCTTTAGCATTCCCATATACTGTTTTACCTTACTGAAATAGAATATTTTGATTACTTGGAATTTTTTAATTCTTTTTTTTCCCCCTGGAAAAGGTCAAAATACTGGCTTTTTGTATCACTCTGGGGTAAAAACAAATTTCAGTGTTGGTAGTTCTGACGGCAGAACAATCCCTTTTCCCAACAGTTCTTGTGGGAACATGATGAAAGTGCACTTTTTCTTGGCAGTTTAGGTTTCTGAATTATTCAGTTGTAATCATAATGGCCTTATTCGCTGAGGAAATAACATACTTCATGGGTATTGTGTGACAGATGAACTTAATTAATGCTTGCAGATTCAGTTTGGATTAGGATCTAGAAGCCCCAGTGCTTATCTGAAATGCATCCAAATGTCAGTGTTGGAACTGCTGAGGTTTGAAGGTCCTCAGTTCTCCTGTGAATTTTACTTACTTTCTTGTCAAGTGAGAAGATTATCTGAACACAGTCTTTTATGATTTAACTTATGATTTAGCCCTGTATTTCTTAGAGAGGCTGCTTGCTTTCTATGAACTGTAGTCTTCTCTGTCAAGCAGCTAAATCTAAATTTCATGGTTTTCTTTTTTTGCTTATTTTTCTCTAAGGAGTACGAGACTTGTACGTGCTGTGCAGAAATTTTACCTGATAATGGTGAGATGAAGTTGCACAATACCAGTACCTGACAGGCAATGTTGCTCAGTGTAAATACTGTTTTATAGCACACTTTGAGTTACACCAGAGGTAAAATTTATGCATCAGTTTAATTTCAATGGGCTTGGAAAATACATACAGACAGGTTTAATGGGGAAACTTTTCCTTTTGAGCTTATACAGTGTCTAATACACTTGGCATATTACATGATAAGCTTCTTAACAAACTTCTTAAAGGTGTCACATTGGTAAAAGGGAGGAGCAGACTGGCCGTTTCAAAGACTCTGTATCCCACCTGGAATATAGACAGGGTGCTTCCTGGAATATGAACCAGCCTGTAGCAGAGGTTTGAGAGGCACAGAAAGGTGTACTTCTCTCTGAGACAGGGAGAGAACTGCATCACGCCTTCATTTTCATACTCATCATTGCCCTGTTTGCTTGACTGGCGCAGCAGCATATTTGGTCATCTGTTTGGTAAGCCCATGTGTGGAAAGCTTTCCAGTGGTACTGTGTGGGCCCTCAGCTGGAGACCCCTGCTCTTAAAGCTTGGGGTCCTGTTTGTGGCTTCAGCTCTACAGGCAAAATGGCACTTTGGCTGCCAGTTTAATCTGGCACTGTCACCCCAGATGATCCAGCAGAAGCGGTGCAGCTTTGCGGTTGTAATTATGAATGAGCCAGGCATTTTTTACGGCCTAATGATGCCAATCACGTATCAGGCCCCTGACTAACGTTGTTTGTACTCTGCACTGAAGGCTTGGCATTAGCTGGATGGTGTTAGGTTATTAGTCTCTGGCGACTTGCTAGTGGCAAAGTATTTGGTCATTCTCCTGAAATCTTAGTACTTTCAAACTGGCACTACCACATGTATTAATATAATTCTATAGTTTTACATCTGTGATCTCCATGCCCTGCATAAATTACATTTAGTTATGCAAAATGTAAGTCATTTGTTAATGGGAACAACAGAAATATGGAAAATGCCCTGATTTTACTGTGGAGCAGGAGAGCATAAGAATGTGCATGTGGGTTGCTACTACAGAGAAACTTAAGTCAGTTTGCCTTTGTCTCACTGAGCTGCTTCCCAGGTCTGCAAATGGATGGGCACAAGATCACGATATGACACCAGGGTGAGATTTGTGTGAGCCTCATCATGTCCTTCCATGCCCAGTTACCACTGGGAGGACACCCAGAAGTGCAGGCATGGGAGAAAGCATTGGTTCTTTTTAGATATCTCTTGCCTGCATGACTGGAGGACCAGAACCAGGAAATGAGTGTGCTTGCCCTGCAGTGTAGGGAAAGAGTGTGAGATTAATGGTAATATTTCAGAAAAAGAGAGAGCAGCAATGCTGGGATGCCTCTTGTGTATTACTGCACTGTGGTGGTGCAGAAACCTCAGAAAGTGCCTGGAGAATGGCATCCCTTCACACGCAGGTGCACACAGAGTGAGGTGTACAGAAGAAGCTCGGTGAAAAGTAAATGGTTTCATTTGCAGAATCCTTGGCAGGCTCTTTGCCTTTATAGCTTCCTATTTCTTTTTATTTTTCTTTGTGGTTGTCAATACTGCTTCACTGTTCAAGAAACACCTACAAGAGTGTTCCTGTGGTTAATTGAATTGTTGTATTTCACAGAGGATGATAGTCACACAAAACATCATGGATTTCATTCAGAATACGTGTTTCTTTTTCTGCATTTCTGAGTAGGGCTGTAGGCGCAGTATCATGATGTTTCTCTTACACTTTCCCCATCTCTAGGAGTATCAAAGAATGGATAAAAAGTTGCAGTCTCTAGCAGTAAACTTGACTTTAAATGATTGATGTTATTCAAAGAGTGAAAGCAGGACACCTGTCACCATCAATAGATATATAATGTATAAAGACTGCTGTATTAGAAGAGGATCATCAGAAAATGTGTTTCCTTGAAACTGCTGTGGGTTTTTTCCATTTTTGACACAAGTTATGTTGTTGTTCCTGGCTCTGCTGGTACAGACAAGGTGCTGACTGTTGATCACAGTGTTGCACAATCATTCCCGATTATTGTCACTGGTGGAGTTGTACTGAGAGTAACAATAGCTGGAAATGTTAAGGGAAAAAATACTGCAGCAGACACAGCTGGTTAGTGCTGACATCTCACTTTTCTGTGCACTATCTTCCAAAATTTGTTAAGACACTGGTGATTTAGATACTGCATCTGTTTTGCCATTGTTAAAACATTTGTTCTGGAATCAGACTAAATAATGCAGGAAAACAATAGAGTGTTTTCTGAGCATAGCATGTAGCCTAATGTAATTATGGAGACTGAAGTCAGAAGGATTGGAAGCAAAATAATGAAAGAAGACTGGGTATTTTATAATAGGATTAGTAAGTTTGTTTTCAAATTAACATGAGCTTTAATATGAACTTTAAAAATTACTTCCTGTTTTTGAGATCTGTTACTCTCCATAATTGTCACTCATAATTATAGTTGTGATGCACATGAAACAGATGGGGAAGTTGTTCTTGGGTTCTAAACAGATGTGTTTGTGAAGAAAAATGCTCTAGAAGTAAACAGGGGTGACCTGTACAGTGTGGAACAGAATTGTCTCAGTTTTCTCATATCCTTGCTTAAAGCTTCCTAGACCTGACTTCAACAGCAGTGTAATATTTGCAGTGATCATTTGTCCTGGGATGCTTGAGCCGCAAACGAAGCAGTAAGATTTTGATCTTGGATTGTGTGTTGTTCCTGTCCCTGTGGGAATTATACTAATTGTTTAATCACAGCAAGACAGGGAATTAAAACTAAATTGCAAGGGGGAAAGAAATTGGCTGTGCCTTTTTTCCCCCTGTCTGTCCATGTGGGTTTTGTGTTTCCTTCTGCTTTCAGAATAGTCCTGAGAATGTTACACATTCTTTTCCTCCTTTCTTCATTATATGTTAAAATCTAGTCCTGTGTTTGAGTTTGTGCCTGTTACCCCAGGTCCCTTCACTGGGCATGGTTGGAAAGAGCCTGGCTCCACCCTTTTTGCACTCTCCCTTCAGGTACTTGTATACATTGATGAGATTCCCCAGATCCCTCTCTTCTCCAGGCTGAGCAGTCCAAGCTCTCTCACCTTGCCTCATAGGAGAGATGCCACAGTCCCTTCATCATCTTAATGGCTCTTGGCTGGGCCCTCCCCTCTTAACTCCTTGTGTAAAAGTGTGATCTTACACTTCATTTCAGCTGTCAAAGTTTGTGTCGTGCCTGTGTTGTGCTCTCCTGGCGCTCTGGGCTGAGGGGCAAATTCTTCTGAGAGAGGTCATGCAAAAATTGAGTTGTCCCTGGAAGGAGCACGCCCATAGGTCCAGATTTATAGATAGGCCGCAGAAGATATTTTTCAGTTAGTGTTACTATATTCAGAAATTATGGAGGATAGTGTGTGATCTTTGTTCCCCCATGTTTTTATTTGGAAGGAGAAATACTTGGAACAAGTGCCCAGAAGGAGCAAGAAGTGTGATCCTCAGAAACTCTTTCTGACACAGCTCTTAAAATTCAAGAACTAAAAATACTGTGAGCCCATAAAAGCTGCCATCTGACAGATGGTTTCACAGTGTTTTGTGTAATCTTTCATCCCAAGTCTGTTGAGCTGGGCATGAGAGAGAGCTGCTGGATGGAGAATTTCAAATTGTTGCAGGCTGTTTTGGTAGTGATGATCTGTTTTAATATTCATCCAAGTTCTGTTGCTGAAGCCTTTGGAGGCCTGCCCTTCAGGTTTTCTTAGAACTATGAGGTCCAGGTACAGTTTCACATGAGAAGTAGCAGTGCTTAAGTACTTCTGAGAGTGTCTGTGCACGGTGGGATGGATTGGAAGCCTTAATAGTTGTTCCTTGTGCCTAATTTAAGCATCATGTATTATATCCTGCTGATAGGTCATATTTGTATCTCATATAGCAATGACCTGGACTATTCACCTGCTTGAGATGTAATAGTTCAGTCTTGCATACCTTTGAATTTTTAGCAACTTAGCTGTTTGAAGAGTATCTTTATTAAGCATGCTAATGAAGTTAATTTCTTTTTTATGCCCTAGGAAAAATTTTCACCTTTACCACACTCTGTAGAGTAGTTGTTACAGTCCAGGCTATTAAGCCAAAATTTACTTTTTGTACTTGAGCTTGTAAGCAGTTCAGTTTCTCAACAGCAATACACCATATCAGTACCTACCAATTACTGCTTGCCATCCCTCTGCTCTGTACAGATTGAGGAGTTGATAAAATGTCTTCTGTTTATCCTGACCTGAATAATGCAGTAAGTTGCTGTTCTTCAGAAAAGTAATCTGGATAGAGATGGTTTTACAAATACTATTCTAGCAGAGAAATAAGCAGATAAGCACTGCAATAATGTTTAGTGATTCCTTTTCACTTTCTTGTAGAGTTTGGGACAAAGTTATTAGTGGATCCTGCAAGATTCTTGTTTTTGTTGCTGTGGAGATATTATTAACCTTTAAAATGAAGATAATAGCACTGAATACCGCAGAAAAGATCACACAGTTTTTGGAAAATGTAAGTACTCTAATTATGCTTTGCATTACCTTTTGTAGCTTATAACTGTTTCAGCCTGAATCACTTGCCTGCTGCAGATGTGCCAAAAGGTATTATTACATTACTGAGAACAGTCCAGCAGGACCAAGGTGAAGGGAAAATGCACAGCAATGAGAATAATAACTTTTTCTATCAGGAGGTAAGGCTTCCATAGAATGAAATGGTTTTTAGGCTTGGGGAACGTATTACCTATGTCTGTACAGAATTAACATTTCTTCTGATACTAAAGGGTTTTTCTGTGAGAGTAAGTGCAGGTCAGGTTAGGTTAATTTTTCTCAAGGCTTCTTAGAAGGGTTGGTTTCTGGCACCGTTTTTCTGCTTCTTGCCTGAGTGCAAATCTGTAGACTCAAGGGGTGTTTTCTGTTGACGTGAGGATGGGATCATGAACCTGGCCCTGAACCTTCCTGACCCTGAATAGTAACGAGCCATCTCAGCAGGGCTGTAGGGTCCCAGTGTAACCCAGGCGAGTTAAATGAGATACAGTTTGTGGTCATGGATCGCCAGTGTGAGTTATGCTGGGTGTCAGGGATGTGGCAACTGTGAGATGCCTGGCTGCTTATCAGCATTTTGGAAATAAAAGCTTTTTGTCCAAAACCTGGCTGTAATATGGTGTGTGCCGGACTGAGGGATGGTGGGATGGGAAGACAGGGAGATGGGATTCTCCTTTTGTTTTCTTTTTTATAAAGAGATAAAATCTGAACTGGAAATTGAAAATCTCTATTTTAAATGAAACAGTCCAAATAGAGTGCTCTGAGCAGGCACCTTGCCCTGTTCTTTTGTAGATTCCTCAGGACAACACCGACGCCATTGTCAGCAAAGCCGTGGATCTGTGGCGCACGCACTGCGGGACTCCAGCACACTCAGTCTGAGAACTCTCTTGCCTTGTGACAACTTGGGAAAAAAAAAAGACTTTTGAAAAGACATTTTAGCATCCTGGTGTGATGTTCTTCATTAACCCTTTTGTGTAAAGATGCTATTAAAGCATGATGACCAATATGTAAATATTTTTCAATAAATACAGATGGAATGAAGATACTTAGTGGTGGTGTCATGATGTCTGAAGTGTTAATTGATCATCCAGCTACAGTATTTTGATTGCACAATATGCTCTCTTGCTTTTGCAGAAGTAAACCTAAATCTTGAAGCAAGGTAAATAGATTTACTTGTAATTTAGAAACGTTTCAGTATGCCAGCTTATACTAGCTATAACTAGTTACTACTTGGAGGTGTTTGTATGGTGAATTTACTGAATTCACACCTGCTGGGTGGTGAACAAGCATGCTTTTGCTAGAAATGTAATTGTACTCTTTTAACACTGTAAATTTTCAGGTAAATAAAGCTGCTCAAATCTGAGGTACAGGACATCACAATGACCAGGGGTGACATCCTTTTCTGAAGTGTTCTAAAATACTTTCTTTTTAGCTGTCAGACAGCTCTCTATTGGCTGTATATCCTTTGTTCTTCATGGAAGATATTCTAGAGAAGTGGATCTGTGTGCGTATGGAGAAAATCAGTGGGATGAGCCAATATAATTCAGAATTACAGCCCAGTAATAACCATTGCCTCTGTTGAGTGCTTGGCTCAAAGCTGTTGTAATTTGATTCTTGTTTGGTTTAGATTTCAAAATATATTCAACAGAGAAATGTAATTCATGATGTAAGTAAAAGTAGAGTGATTAGCCATAGATAGAGGTTTACTGGGGAACTGATGTTTTTCTTGTAAAAGTGTAAAATTCTATTTCTACCTCTTGCATAGACCAGGGAATTGCACATAAAAATGTGTTGCTTGGCTATTATTTGACTCCAGTTGGTGCTCAGTGTGCTGAGTGCCAAGGATGCTCATTGCACTTGAGAGAGCTTGCACTTGGTGTCGTGCAGACTTGAAATGCTTTAGAAACTTTTGTTTTAAACTGGGTCAGGTTTACCTTGCAGCACATTAAGTGGGGAAGCCTGGGACTCAGCTGGGGTTACCCCTAAAATCCTGGGGAGGTGATCCCTGCTGGATGCTGAGACCTTGCTGTTGGTGTTGCTGGAATG
Source organism: Rhagologus leucostigma (assembly GCA_013397725.1). Lineage (NCBI taxonomy): Eukaryota > Metazoa > Chordata > Aves > Passeriformes > Rhagologus > Rhagologus leucostigma. The sequence continues at coordinate 134,424 of VZTD01006008.1, forward strand.
CCCGAGTTCAGCAAGTTCAGGAAAAGCATGTTTGTGTGTGCTTTGGAATCCATTGCTGTGCCTGCACTGCGGTGTAATTCACTGAGTTCACTTTGGATGGGCGCTTGTTTCCCTAGCGCAGGCACGGGAGCTGGGTAGGGTGGACAGGAAGGACACAGGTTCTGTTACCAACAGCCCTGCATTCTGTAACATGCAGTGCACAAGTGTTTCAGATCATGGCCGCGGGTGCAGTCTGAGAGATTGCCCATGTGAAGGTTCCCCCCCAGCTGCACACAATTCACACAACCCTGAAGCTGCGGGTGCGTCACTGGGGCCTTTACACGGCGGATTACTTGGTCATTTAAAAACAAGCAGCGATGACACTGGAGGTGTTCAGCAGTTTCAGTCCTGAACGGGAATCAATAACTCATATTCTGTGAAGAGAGGTGCACTGAATCAGGATTAGAAATGCCAGTCAGCGTTACTGCTTCCAGGCTTGCCAGGAATGTTCCTCCAATTAGTGTTTGACTGAAGGCTCCAGAAGTTTTTTCTAATTTAAAGAAGCCTTTCTCTACCTCTAGGCAGGCCTGAAGCTGCACAGAAGAGAGAGATCAACTTTTACAGAACCACAGAAAGTCTGAGGTTCGTGGGGACCTCTGGAGTCCGTGTGGTCTGACCCCCCTACCCAAGCAGGGCCACCTAGAGCTGGTTGCCCAGGACCGAGCATGTCCGTGTGGCTTCTGACTGTCTCCAAGGGGAGGGATTCTAATACCTCTTCTAACACAGGGCAACCTGCACTCGGTCATCCTCACAGTAAAAAATCTTTGTGTTTCCACCTAAGCAACAGCAATTTTAGTTAAACATCCCATTGTATGTGGGATGGATCCTCAAATGCTGCTCCACTGTAATGTCCACCTGAAGCTTTTTCAGTTCCATGTACAAAAAAGGATCAGGAGTGTTTCCTTAATGCACAGGTCATTATTTATTGTGGGCTATGCTGAAGAAGGGGAGCTCTTAAGGGAATGCACAGTGGTTTAACTCCATCTTCCTTCACTCCTGGAAAGAGGCATTTGTGTGTCTCATAATGGATCCACTCAGAAACTTAAGCTGTGGATTGAAGAGAAAATCAGTTTATGCAGAAGATGCACTGAATTCGCAATAGACTGGAAGTATGAATCTGGCTCACACTCAGTTTTTGGTGATTTTTCTGTTGCTTATACACCCAGTGGAACATAATGCTTTAGGTCAGAGCCCTGCTTCCCAAGAGAGCAGAACAGCAGAATGGGAGCTTCCACTACTCCAAGCATGTGATGGTCACGGGAAAGTTGAGGCAAGGCACCTCCAAAGTCCCAGCGTGGAGCAGAGTCCACTGTTTGGGAAGCCTGGGACAAACCTGCAGTGATTGTCACCAGCCTGGGGTTGGTGGTGAGCAGTTGTTCTTGGACCTCTTGAACTAAACCAGTGCAGTAGTTGTGGTGTCCAACTTGGCACTTCTAATGGCAAAGCCAAGTTTGGTCCTTTATCCACTACGGACTAGTAGTCCCTAACACAGAATGTTTTGATATTGCACATAGTTGAGCCTCTCACAGAAATCCTTGGCTAAATAAGGTGAGGAAGGGTTTTTTTTGCTATTTGTTTTCTCTTAACCTCTGTTATCCAGGAGGAACATGAAAACAAGTTACCTGATGTTCATTTTTCCTGAGAAGCTTGAAACTGAGGTATTTTGTCTTTATTTCTTTTAATTTCTCCATGAATGGCTAAGTATGTAACTGCTTGCTGCATACTTGCTTGTTCATTTAGAACTAGCTGCTAAGTGTTGGGTTTTTTCCTTTTTTTTTTCTTCCTTCTGCTTTTTTTTCCCCCAGAGACAGCACTGAAGCATTCATTTTGGACAGTGAAAGCTCTTCCCCTCAAGCTTTGCCCTGCCAAATATCTTCATGGCTTTGCAAACAAGAAAAATAAGCTTAATTTGGTCCAGTTCTCCCCTCAAGCCATACTTTCTCTCTAGAGAGGTTTAGAGCTGTGCCACGTCTGTGCTCTCCCGTGCTGCACGCAGCAGTTCTTTTTCAGCTGATGTCCAAATGTGATGGAAGCTCCAGATAAACAAAGTAATGGCAGATGTCAGAGGATGATGCTTGAAAAGTGATGAATGATTTGAACTTTATTAAGGGGCCTGACTGCATGGAAAGAAAAGCAGGAGAGCACGGAGACAGAAGTAGCTGAAATACAGTAATTGAAAGGCTCATAAAGGAACAGTGATATGATACAGAGCAGATTTCTGTGGACGGGAGATCCACTGTCATCTCCACATGGGACAGCTTCAGCTGATGTCCTTCTGAACACCACAGCTCCCGTGGCACAAATTTACGTAAAAACCAAGCTTTCGTTCATTCTGCCACTTGGGGGAAGAATTCTGTGAGCAGCTTTGTACCGTTTGAAGGCACTGCTGGCCCGTGTGGCCTGAGGGTGGTGTTGCACCGCTCGCACCTTGCCGTGACAACCAGAAGCTCCCACTGCTCAGGAGCAGGGAGCTGCTGTGTCCTACACACAGAGCAGCTCGACGGTGGGAGCAGGGCATGGCCACGCCGTTGTTTTCAGACTTGGTTGTCTGGGAACCTTGATCTGAGGAGCGAAGGGGAGAAATGGAGGTGAGGAAGACGATGGCAAAGCAATCCAGCCCTACACCTGTGCTAAGGGACGGAGCTCTTAGCCAGGCACTGCCAAGCAGCAGAGTGTGTTTGTGCAGGTCTGTCTGTTAAACGGAGAACTGATGTTTTTCCAGCTTCCTCTGTTTCCTGCCTACAGATGGCATTGGATTGCAATTTGATCACCAGTAATTACATGGACTTCACTGAAGACACACACATCCCTTCACTTAGACTGGTTTTATGAAATGCTTCCATTAAAACATAAAAAACCATCCCTTTTGTAGATGTCTCAGTGCAAGAGATTGGACTGTGTTCTCACATTCCCTGTACAGTGTATTCTCACCAATATTTTTCTTGTTAAAGCACAGAAATTGCCAAATGTAACCAAACCACTATATACTGCTGCTATGGAAGCCATAGCTTGATGTGGGGGAAGGGGGTCCGTAGTCAAAACCTCCAATTTTGTTTACTTTATTTACCCAAATCTCACTGGATAGCCACAAACTCATTGGCTGTCAGAATGGAAATACATACAAACACACACAAACAAGGATTGTGAGGTAGGTGAGAAGTTGCCCAGATGGAAGCAAACCAAAAAGGCCCAATACCAGACTTTCAATCATGTTGTGTTTTCCTATCAGCAAGGGAAAGGAATTCGGTCAGTTAAAGCAGATGGATCTTTAATTTTTGTGTAATTGGAAGCCTCTGTGTGTCAGGGGAGGGGAGATCCTCCCAGCTGCCCATTACAGTGAGGATGCTCAGTGCCCTTCATCTCCTCAGGGTCAGAACGTTTGCACCATCAGCTCCAAACACTGAAGAGCCTCGGCAGAGCTGTCACCTTCAGTACTTTCTGCAGGCGGCTAGCGAGCCTGTTTGAAGGCATGTAGTTATTCTTGTGAAGGCTTTTCCTCCTCTTTTCACTACACAGAGACTTCAGTTTGTCACGGGCTGAAACGCTGTGCAACCAATGAAGCTACTCGGGGAAAAAGGGGAACAAAAAATTGTACAGGAATACACGACACGGATGTGCAGGAATGGCCCCTCTCCTGAACAGCAACAGCGCTTGCTGGTGCTGCTTGGTGGCTGCACATTGACTCCGGCAGTGCACAGCCTGCACCAGCAGCATTGTGGTGACAGATGGGGTTTGGTTGTGGGGTTTTTGGATGCCTGTGTGTGTCTAGTGCAGACTGCTGGATTTGCTCTTCGCTAGAGTGGTGCCAGGTACCACTTCAGCAGCTGGGGTACCACTCGTCCTCCCTTGCTGTGCTGAACCAGCCTGGTGATGGCGCTCGGGGCTCATCTGATCTGTCCCACCCATCTGCTCTGGAAAGTCTCCCTCTCCTGCTTTGCTCCCACGGAGGTGTGGGTGAGCCTGACTGGTATCCTTGACTGCCTCTCTGTGTTACATTGTCAGTCACTGGGACAGAGGGTGATAAAATACACAGGCACTGGAACACTTTTTTTTAAATGAATTTTTTTAAGAAACTGCATACATCAGAGACAAACAATAATTTAAATACCATGCAGTTTCAGTATGTACAAAAACTAGGACATAGAGATCCAGTTTAATTTCTTCTAGTTATTTACATCATTTTCATACAGCCATAATCTGTTAAATTACAATACTGGAAGAGCACGATTGACAGCCACCACACTCACTCCTATACAAAGACAAACTATATACATACACTTGGATATCAACTGGAAAATGCAACTGGTGCAGGAGTAACTGGGACACACAGGAACGCAGGATATGTGCCCGTCACCTCCTCCTTGTTTACAGAAGTTGTTCCAAGCTCGAGCAGACTGAACACCTGGGAAAAATAATTTGTCCCCTTTTTCTTTCCTGATTTTTTTATTAGCCTAGTCATCTCCCATGGCTATTTATACAAAGTGATTTTATTTGCAGGCACGTTAGGGAGCCCCCATTCATGTATAACTATGGGTTTCCACCTTGCCCATCTATTTTTATGAGTGCAAGCTTCACTAGGCACGTTGGAAGTGCTCCCCCCCCTCTTGGTTTATAGTGTTTGCACTGCACAGGTGGTGCTGTAGGAATAAGGAAGGGTGAGTTTGGTGAGCAGTTGCAGTGATGACAGAACGCAGTGGTTATACATGTGTTAGGATGAGATCTATTTGAGTAATGGGCTCACTGAATGATTTAACATAAAATAGCTGAAAGTCTATTATGTTCTTTCCCCTGCCTCTTCCTTCTCTTCTGACAGTGCCCAGTGTGTTCACTAGGAATTGCCCAGACACAAAAGTTGGCCTGAGCCCCTTCCCAGCAAACCTGCAGCCTGAAACTTCTTCAGCCTGCAAGTACCTATCCAGTGGGGTGTAGCATGGGCAAAAGCCACAATGACCACATTCCCTCTGAGTCAGAATTTTGTCACCAGGTCCCTGCAACCCTCTGCTGGTGAAGGTGTGGGTAGGAGGGTGATGTCACTATTGAGCTTCCTCACCATCACTTTTCCCAAACAATCAAAACTTTTTTGTCCAGACGTTTTGGAATTGCTTTTTCAATCCCCATCATCTCCCCAGCCACCACTTACTCCTCATTTCCACTTCATTATTCTGCAGGCTGCTGAACAGATGTCAAAATACTTGCACATTTTACGTATTCAGGATTTGGTAGATTATAACAAAAACGCTTCTATTCCTTGACTCTAGATTATTATCTCTGGAGATGGATGACTGGAATAGTCATTTTTGTTCCACGTTGATTTTTCCATTCTCTAAACCTGCTGTAATTTCTTTATCACCTATTAATCTCCTCCCAGTCAGCATGAGGATGACTCTGCTAACAGAGTCTTAGCAGGAATGCCATCATGACATCCTACACATAATCCAGGTCAAGGGGAGAGAAATAATGACTCTTTGTTGTTCGGCTTTTTCTTTACCCCCAACAGAATCACAGCTCCTTTGCCATGGTAGAGATGGCTTTCACAGATGAGAAAACAATTCTCAAGAAACCACATTTATAAAAACAGGGACCAGCAGTTCCCCAGTCTGTGTGCAGCTTCCCATGGATGCCAGAGGTGGGTGTGCACACTGAGGATGTGCCGCCACGTTCAGGCCGTGAAAGGCTGTTGTGGAATGTCTTGACAAAGGTTAACTTTGCAAACCACCCAGACCCACTAAAGCTAAAAGCAGATGAAGTGTCAGTTCGGTGATACTTACTGCAGTGCCAAACATCTTGTATGGCTTCTTTCTCCTCCCCTTCCCCCTTTTCAGGAACAAGCTCTCTTTGCAACTGGGGAGAAATATGGCAGTTCTTCCACTTGTGTCCTGGTGTCTGCTTAGCCAGGAGTTAATTAAAAAAAAACCCCAAAGAAATTAAAAAAAAAATGCATGGCTGCACGGAGCTGCCCTGGGAACAGCACGAATCATGGGGCAAGGCTGAATGTGGCAACTTGCTGAGTGGTCAGCAGAGACTTGCCATAGGCTCATCCGGATGAAGGTGCTGGGGAATGTTTGGCCATCACCCAAGACTTGGCTGTTATGTGTCTCAACCAGTGGTCAAGGGTTTATTTTGGGTGCCAAGCTGGCAGTGTGGGCACTGATTGGGGCTGTGCCCATGAGGGACGGTGGCAGTGCCCAGACTGACCATTCCTCTGGGAATTCCAGCACTAACAATGGACTGACAGCGGCAGCCTGCAACTTCCACCTCCCTCCTCTTAATTTTATTAATAAGAATCAAACAAACCCTCACCTTTCCCTCCCACTAGCCTACCAAGTCCTGTGATTTCTGTCACCACTGCTCCTTAAATGGTGTCCCTTCCATTTCACAGTGATCCTCTAAGCTAGGCGTGCCAGGGCAGGTGTGAGATCCATGCTGGAACACAAGGATTTGTTGTTCTTCAGAACAGCTCTGTTGCAGAGCCGTTTGCTAATACAGTGCCTGTGCAGTCAAAAGCATAAAGGCTTTTCCCCCCTTTCTTAAAGCTGTGATGCATTCTTGTAACTTGTGTGCATATGTATGTGAGTGAACTCATAAACATGAACCTGAGGTTTTCATGAAGATAACCCCAAAGCAGTGTATTCTTGGCTGGTAGGTTAAGTGCTCTTGCCTCTGCTGCACTGAGCTGATAACACTGCACACTGAAGGCTTTCACTACTGATGAACTTCTATCTAAAGCAAGTGTGAGCTGGTGATACAGGGATCACACTGTGTTTCCACAGAAATCATCACCCAGTCTGAGAAGCACCAGAAACCGCCTGGTTTTTACTTTCCTTTGATCTTCCATCCTACAACAGCCAATCCTCATGTGATAGCTAATAATCCATAGCATTGCAAGGATGGCCATGGATGAGAATGAGAAGCTTTTGCTTGTCTCTGATGGAGAGCCAATCTGCGAGGCACTGAGTGCCACCACCAAGTGTAGATGGAGTGCGTTACCCTCACTACCAGGGCTGTTGGGGCAGGCTGGGTGCTAGAGCCACTCCACGGGCTACATGCAGGTCCTTTGGCTGTACTCCTGCATCCAGAGGAGTGAGATGAGGCCTGAGAAGAGGCAGGAGTGTTGGCACTACACTGCAATGGCCATTAAACGCTCAAGTGAGAGAGGCTTCTCGGCCCGCAATCAGTGAAAGGCGGTGTTAGCATGGCACGGGGGGAGCTGGACAGGGAGCACAGAAGAGAGGATAGATACATGGAAGACAATGAGAAAGGAAAAATCAGTAAAAGAATAACAGAAATAACAATTCTGTAGTAAAAAACTTTGGCCTCTCTGTTCATACTGTCAAAGGAAAATAGCTACTGTGGAAAAAAAGGTGTCCTGAAGTAATAATCTGGAAATTCTTACAGTAATGTTGCTACAGTGCTTTCGGCCACGGTCCCAAAACATGGCATAATAGTGCCTTGTAAGAGCTTGAAAGGAATCCTGACAATGTTTGCCCCAGTTTGCTGGCATCATACTAGTTAAGGACTTAATTTTGGAAGGTGATGGCCTAAGTTCAGAAAAGCACTTAACTTATTGTTCAGGTTCAAATAAGCCTGTCAGACATATTCTTGAAAGCAGTGAGGCTGTGTGTGCTTCCTTACTGTATGTTGGCAAGTAAACCAGGCCCAGAGCGACCAGCTCTCCGAGCTCTGCTTGGTCAGTTTGTGTGTTAAACCACTGTAATAAAAATAAATTAAAACCAAAATTAAAACCAATAAATTCAGAACATCTCTGAATTGCTGTCCTTACGCCTCAGCTGTGGGTACCAGTGACAAGTCCCACCATCCATAAGAATGCCCCAGACTCCTTTTGTTAGGCCAGGTAACACACTTTGTCATGCTTTGCTCAGTGTGAGTTTAGGATCAGTTCTTGAGACACCTGATACAGAGATGGTAGATATCCTTCATGGAACCTCCAGCCCCTCCTGTTGAGTGTCCCTCTGCAGAGCCAGAGGGGAATCCCAGCCTTTCCTGCTGCCAGGGGCACATTGGCTCTCACACAGTCAAGAGGTTTGGGTGTAAGACAAACTACAAGCGGAGCAGATGCCATGCAGTGACCACGAAGAGATGGGTTTTTGCTTGCTGGTCCTCAACGTTCTTGTCACTTACTGCTAATGGGCTCTCAACTGGGTTTAGAAAATTATACTTGAAAGAGATGGAAAACAAACAGTTGCTAGAACTGAAGCAGCCTTCAGCAGGGAGTCCTGTTCTTTAGAGGTGATACCTTTTTCTGCTTGGAAGCTGAACAATGTCTACTGACTGGCTGTAAACTTCTCCAGGGAAAGAAATGCCTTTCTAGTCAGATGATATTCACAGGTGGGCTGGCCCACGGAGTAGTTTCGCTCCTTCACCGTCCTCACAAGGTGCTCTCAGCTAGAAAGGAGTGTTTGGTGTAAGTGCTTTAGTGTCATAGGGGCTCACCTCTTGGAGACTTCATCCAGGCCAAGTGATTCCCTGAATACCATCTCAAGACTCTCTAGAGTTGATGACAGAGGCTTGTCAGGATGAGGGGTGCCTGAAGACAACAATGGTTGCACCACCAGCTGGGCTTGAACATGTATGGCAAATCCACATGCCGGGAAAGTCCTATACATAGATGCCAAGTCTTGGCACGATTCCCACCAGGGGTATTTTCTGTTACTGAAGCTTGAACCAGCAGGTCTGATGATGCTGCAGTACTCACCACATGTAAATACAATTCTCCTTTTTTTTAATATTTATTTTTCTACTCTTTTTTNAGTTCGGAACATTTACATTGTACGTAACGGGGAAGTGAATAATACCAGCACTTATGGTTCCTTTTAGTTATGTTTTGAAGATGGCATAGTAGTCAGGTAGAATTGATCTGCTACGGTCTATGAAACCTGAAACCCAAGGGGAAAAAAAAAGAGAAACATTAAGATAATAGCCTCACATGTATATTGCACATAAAAAACCAGGAGAACTAATTGCTACAGTGACACCATTAGGCAGTTCAATTCCTGCAGCATTGACATCAGCCTTGCTGGCAAGAGGACCCAGAACAGACAGCCGCTCACACTTCCTCGGTCCTTGCCAGACTCACAGTTCATAGGCATAAGCTGTTTGCACCAAAATCTACCAGAGACATTCATGCACTTTGGGCCTGTCCTATGGGATCCCTGAGTGAGTGATAGCAGATCAGCTCGCCCTCTTTCAGGCCATACAAGGCCTGATTCTACAAAAATTGTCTGGTTTAGACAAACCTTATGCTATTCCGCCAGAAAGATTTACATACAGTTTAACTGTTATTATTTCTTAATGTTGGAGGTTAAAGAGACAAATGGAGCTAAAATAGCCACCCTTCTTGCTAGGCACCCTGTGTCAGAAGGCCTGGGTTTATCAGATCTGCAAATACATTTTTTTTAAGCTTTGATTTTTCACTCTATTATGAATTAATTAATGTGTCCCACTAGTAAAGTGACACTCACATCCTTTGCTCATGCCACTGCCTAATGACATGAAGAGTTCATTACCTTGCTAATGACTTTATAATGGTGATTTATCTAAGTTTATTTAAGGGAATTACTCTCTTTTAAGCATGCTTCCTTCAAGTGCGTATTTCCCAAAGCTACTTGTCTAGCCAGTAAGTCCTACTGTTCTTCAGGCAAACCCTTATTCCAGTGTTGTTAACGAGCTACGGCTCTCTGTACGCCTGGCCCAGACTTACTGAGCCCAAGCTGCTCAGTGGCTTTCAGATACAAACTTTAAAGGGTCACTGCTCACTCCAACACTGGAAGGGAATGAAAATACTGCCCAGAAACCTGTGAAAGCCAAGCAGCTGGAGAGACTTCTGGACAACAGTATTCAGTCTATATATTGTGGGATGCTAAAGGCTTCATGGAATTCAATGGAGCTCTCAATGGAGCTACTTGTAGCAACACCCCCTTTAAAACAGCCTCATCCTTTCTACACTTGTCACCTTGCCCTGGAGGAGCCAAATGTTCCTCAAAGGCTCAGTCACCAGGGTCAACAGATCTAGGCCAATTGTACATCCTAAGGCTTCTCCCAGACCTTGTGGCTCAGGAGCAGCTGGCTTGTCTCTAGCACACTCTGTCTCTACAACCCCCAGTGCAACCAGCCTAGCACATGCTAGGATGGAGAAGGGAGATCATTTCTGCAAGGTAATATATGCATAATACATGTGGTGAATTTTAATATAATTATTAATTTATACACATAAAAATCCCCTAATACAAAATTAATTTTGCCTTAAGCTTTTCTGAACTTTTCCTAAAAGTACCACCTGCATTTTTCATGAGCACTGAGCTGATGAACACATTAATACAAGGGCAGCTCCAGTTTTGCATCAGATCTCACTGTCACTTGTCTTCAGTACCCAACGCTTGTCTTTAAAAAAGTCTAAAGTGTTGATTTGCAAAGGCCTGACTTCAGCCCTAGCCTGTCAGAGACACAGGTGGTTGCTTTGGGCTCATGGATAATTCATTCAGTCTCTACTTTTAAAAAAAGCCCAAGGTGTAAATAATAGTGCCTCTCTTACAGTGTGGATCTTGCCATGCCCCACTGCGTCACCCATGGCCGGACAGGGAGGACAAGACTGAGAGATCTGTGAGTGGGAATTGCGTGGTGTGGAACAGCTGCACACTCAGCAGGGCTTAGTGTGTGCTCATTCAGACTTTGCTACGTGCTCCACAAGGGTTCCCTGTCCTCCTTCAGACACCAACACTTTTTTTAAACTTTTGTTCTCAGAATAAGAGGTATGCAGCATGATGATTTAAAAAAAAAGAGGTTATACTTCATTAAACGGCATGTGCCTGCATAATGCCACATAATGGGGCAGCATGTGTTCGTCTGTGTGAGTTGCTTTTACAGCCTGTAATTCCAAAAGTTGTCTAGACCTCATGGCGTGTTGTGTGCATGTTGGAGAAACAGCTGCTGGCTTTGTTTTTTTTTTGAAAGCAACAGTATTCATTTATAGTCTTAAAAAATTAATCTCTCAGCTTACCTTGTTAGATGCCTACTTAATTCATGAACTTCCATTTCAGAGCTTTTAAATTCATTAAGCTCTTTTCGAATGGCTGCCTGCAAATGACAAACAAACTCATAAATGTATAAATGAGAGAGATCAAAATAAGTTCATTGTGTTCTCAAAACAGTATATTAAAAGTAAAGCAGATAGATAACATTACCAGAGAGAAAAAGACAAACATAAAGACTTTAAAATGTGAAAAGGAACAGAGATAAGCATGTTCTAAATCACATAAAGGGAAGAGAGATGCTTCAGTGGAATGGCTCAGTTTGAAAACATATCACAGACAATGCAGGTACAGAACTCAATTGTGGTTTACTATGTAAACATTTACATGTACAAAATCCAAATAAGCACAAGCATGAGAAAAAAAATGTGCACTGCAGTTTGTGAAACACTGTGATCTCTTCCAGAGCTGGACTGTGACTAGACTGGGCCCAGATCCTCAGAGACTTGTGTTTGAGATGTCTTCTGCCTTTATTGGTCCTGAATTTCCTCAGGTGAAGTTACTTAAAGTGACTGATCTTACTTGGGAAGGAAAGAGGTGAATCTGGCTCCCTGCCCTCTACTCTGCCTCGGGCTGTGCCCCTCTGCCCTGCTCCTCCCTTCTGACCCAGCTGTGCTATTTATTGAACTGATTCAACAAATTAACCCAGCAGAAAACCTGCCATAGTGTGGTGTTATTCAGCCTCTGTGGCTTGTCTGTGAGGGAAAAGCAAACCAGGGGCACTGGCAGGAAGAGAAATATTGAAGAATAAAAAACCAGAGGGGGTGACTTGGAGGGACTCAGCTACATGGTAGAGATGGTGCTCAGTACAAATGGCTCAAGTCCCAGGCCCAAAGTCAAGACCTCTGACAGCTCTGTGATATTTGTAGCTCATGAACAGTTTCACTGTGAGCATTTGGAGGGGATGTGCAAGGTGTCTGCTGTGGCTGAATGCTCCCGCGGGTCCAAAATGTGTGCACTGCCTTTCTGTGTGATGCTGAAAACACCAGCATCAGAGGTGGAAAGGGGGTGTTCCAGTAAATGGTATTCATGTCTGTCAAGAATTTTTCTCAATGAAGGAAATCTAAACCAGTATGAGTAGCATGAGCCCAAAACAGGACTTTTGCAACAGCCACTGATTTGGTCACCAACTACCTTTGCTTTGACAAGCCCTAAGTGATGGATTTTGCAAGTGTTTTTCTACAGAAAAGGCCTTTTCTGCTCCTTCTCCACAGCTTTGGTTTCTTATTTCCCTTTGAAGTGCCTGTCAGGTGCTGCCTCATCCATCGGGACAGAGTGATGGCTATGCAGCAGCTCCAGGGCTGCCTTCAGCAGACCAATCTGCTACTGAAGTGACTGTGAAGGAGGCCACAGGAGCTGCTGACTCCTACAGGGACTGAGATCTATTCCCTCCTCCATCCCTTGTCTGTTGGAGAGATGCAAAAATGTCCTTTTCCTTCCCCTAAGAGTCAGACCTGCTAAAGACAAACTCTGACTGAAAGCAGTTCCCTTCACCCAGCACACAGAGCAAGATTTACTGGCAAACAGAAAAGCCCATTGCTAAAATCTGTTTTTGCAATAAATCTGGCCTGTGCTGACCAGTGAAGACAGCTATTGAATCACAGCTCTGGAAGAAAACAATCCTATATTAGGATGATGCAGCTTTGTTTCAATTTGGCTACTTTTTCCCACAGTGGACATAGCATTGAGGAAAAGCAAGTCATCTGAATGGCAGAAATCAGAATACTGCCCACAGGACCCAAACAAAAACCAATCTATCTGCTTCCTTATGCCATAAAGGGCATTAATACTGGAATGACAAACATCTCTTCTTCTGATGGTGCTTTGCTGAGAAAAGGTTAATTTGAAGGACGTAACCCTTTTCTCTGACTACTGAACTTGCACATGCATTATAAAAAAAGTGACATCAAAGTACTCTGCCTTAATACTAAACTCTTTACTAGGTTACATTTAATAGTGGTATTTAATGTTTGTTCTTTTCAGAGACACAGGATGAGGAAGGACTTGTCTGGAAATCAAGTCTCCATGCCCAGCTGAAGTGTCTCCATGCCCTTCATCCCAAACAGGGATTTCTCACAGGCTGCAGAACCAGTTAGGAGATTTATTCCCTCCCTCATCTACCAATTAAGAGAATAAAACTAAGTCAGTTGACTAATATCTTGTCAAATATGGTGAGATAAAATGAGAAAAGCTAATTTAACCCAGTATATTATGGTCTATGGACAGTCCAGAGGAAGTTTTTCTATTTTTTCAGATCAGTTTATGCTACATTAACTTAACCAAAGCTAAACTGAAAAAAATCCCTCTATCAAGGAGGAGACCAATGTCACAAAACTATACAAGTCCTTTGGTTGAATTATACAAGTATGACAGGCTGTCCTTTGTGAATAAAACCAAAAGCACCATAGATGAGTGGCATGGCTGAAAATTCTCCCCTAAACATTGGACATCACGCTCTCCATCGCTGAATGAGTGAATTCCACGGCAAATAAATAGTCAAGGCTTGAATTCAGGTATCTGAAAGTCTTTAAAATTACAAGAGCATCATAGAGTGACTATAAGATTCATGACTGAATCACTGAGCCTCATAGTCCTCACTTCTTAAAATGTCCATAAAATCTTTCAGATCTTTTTCCTGAGGTCTCATTAAGACCCTCAGCATGTGACTGATATAATTTGCCAGCAATTTAATTCCTCTGCCATCAATGCCAATGCCAGAGACACCATTTAGTGGAAGTTCCACCAGTGCTCAGAGGGCAGTGCCATCAATACCAAACGTGCCTCTTTTTTTCATCTGCAGGTCTTGTGTGATTTCAGCTCAGTGCTTAAAATACTCTGTGGCAGAAATCCTGAGAAAAGGCCCCTGTTGTAACATAGTAGAGAGAAGTGACCTGCCTTTGGAGGGATGGAGGTACGTTTGCCAAATTGACCCGTTGGCATATTCACACTCAAGCCTGTCCTGCCCTCGCACAGCCATTCTGGCACACGTTCCTGTCTGCTAAGTCTTGCCAGAGCTCTCAGCTGGCAGCAAAATGTGGCAAAACCAAAACCAACCAACAAACAAATAACAGGGCTGTCATCAAGACCTTTCCTCAAGGGGCTTGGGACTCCTTCCCTCTCCTGGTTTCCATGCATATAGAAACCTTCTTGCCAAAGATTTATGCTTCAAACAAACAAACAAACCGTGTGAATGGGAAAAAAACACAGGTGTGTTGGGAAGGGATGTCAGGTGGATGTTTACTCCTTGACAGCCATGGCACCTGTGGGACCCAAGGGATGCTGTTTGCCACAACATGCTCTGGCTGTTCAGGCCATGGCTCTCCCAGAGTTGCCCCACTTACTTTGTCGGCGGCTGTGAGTCGTGTCCAGGGTTTGTCCGCCCTCCTGTCGTAGTCCTGCGCGTCTGCCACTTCCACGTAGTCACTGAAGCGGATGAGGATCTTCCTCTCACGTAGCTCTTCTACTGTGGGCCTTTGACTCAGCTGCAGGTTTGAGGAAAGAGTGGAAAAAGCCATCAGGACTTTGCTTTTTCCCTACAGAGTGCTGCTTGGGGATTTATTTTACTACAACTCCCGTTAGGGTAATAAGAGGGTTTGGACATTCCCAGTGCTTTGTTTTTATTGGCGTTTCACGGAATTGATACCTGAGAAATGCCCTCTTGTCATAACACCTTGAATATTATCTCACCTTGCTGCCAGAGCAGCCCACTGTTCTTTGGGAAGCTGCTGTGGCTGGAGACCCCAATTCCCAGCTGAGCTTGATCACCCTTGGCAGAAATGAGATGTAATGCAAGAAAGTCTCCTAGTGCACTGACGTCCCAGGAAGAGACAAAGACCACAACAGACCTTTAAAACTACCTGCACAGGCTGTTCACTTTCCAGCCTTCTGCTGTGGTTGTCTGTAGTTTTGCACTGCCTGGGAAGAGTCAGGCCAAGGCATGGAGTGGCTCCTGCCCTGAATTACATGCAAAAGGTGAAAAACAACTTTCTTTACCATTCTGATATTCTGCAGACCTGTCCTTACCTCCGGAAAAGGCAGGCAAGATGATTAGTGCTCATTGAAGTTTTTGCTGTTTTTATTGACAGCTACGGTTTGTGTCACAGCACATTTGAGTTTTAAAAGTTTCTGCTGCATGCTACAAGCCAAAAAAAAATGGCAAGGGTGGATTGTATCACATCAGGAAAGCATCTTCATTGTTTCAAAGCATTTCTTTCAAATTCCACAGCAGAATAGGCAGCCATAGTCAAAAATCCTCTTAAATTAGTGTGCTGATAGTCCACATGTCGCACAACCAGTTACATGGGCAGGGACAGAAGTTGGCTTTCAGGGATCAATTCTCCTTGGATGCACAGCATGTTGGTGAATGTCAAAAGCAATTACACAGTTGTTTCTAAAGAAGGTGCTACATAAATGTGTGCATGTGGCTGTGGATTAGCCGAAAAGTTTCACTGTTACAGTAGAGCATTTGTAACCAGGATACATCAGGAAAAATAATATCCTGATAATAATTTCCTACATGGTGCATGATGCTCTTCCCACTCACTAGAAATAGTGAAATCACTTTACCCTTGTGAAGGGTGATAGGCCTAAATATTTAATAAAATGCTTGAGATTCTATTCTGCAACATTATTTATGTTTGTGAATCCACCTTTCTTCTGAATTAAGTATCTCAGTTCCCTGCATTTCATCTTCCAGGGAGAATTACAATCTAAAACAGCCAGGATACTAAGTGAAGGACGAAAAATCCCTCCTTTCTTCAGCATTTGGGTGGAGGTCCACCGCTCTATCCTGTGTAAGCCTGTGTGCTTGTTCTTGGCACGGTTGGTTGTCTTTCTCTTCTCTGTTTAGAAAAGATGATTGTGATGGGAATTGGCAGTGGGGCTGCTCTCCGTACACCAGCATCCCTGAGCATGCTCACACAAATTGGGTTCAAACACCTCATGTGGAGGTGGTCTGCAGAGCTGCACTAATGTCCTGCCTGTGAGATGCTCAGGAGAACGGGAATAAGAGTGGAAAAAAGATGCACTGACTCTTGTGCCAGTGCTCTGGCTGTGAAATAGTCCTGAAACCCATGGCTGATATCACACAGTTCATGTGTAGCCATAAATCTACATATATTTCCATATATAAATACACGCACACAAAATATATTCACTACATTAAACCAAAGTGCCAAGAGAGAGACAACCACGCTAAGTCATTTTCTAAAAGCTATTAATTAAAGCTACATTATTTGAATGGTTAACGAATTTCCTTGCCTTCTTCTCATGTCATTGCAGAGATTTCCTGTGACCTTCTAAGTGTGAGGGTCTTGCAGTATCTTTGGGCTGCCCAGAGCTTCCTTAACTCTTGAATAGCTGGGGAACCAGCTTTGCAGGACAGACTGTAAGCAGCCCACTGCAGGTGTCAGTTCAGTGTGTGTCCACGTTGAGGGCACAGCTCATCTGAGAGCTCACCTTGCAGTTTATTTTTTTGACCTGTGAGCTGTGGTCTTTTGGGTTTAAATTGCTTAATGCTACAGAGTCCTTCTCGAGCAACACCCAAGAAGGAGCTCTTCTAACAGACAAAAAGAATAGGGCACATTCAAAAATTACAGGACAAGGACATGGCCAAGGGTACGATGCAATTGTCTGCACAAGGTGTGGTGCTGCAAGCAGGGAGAAGGGGTTCTTAATGAGCTGGACCCTGTTTAATTTACTTCTGTTAATGTCAAAGGGATGCATGTGCATGAGTGTGTCTGGACTTTTTCTGTGCACCCTACCTGGGCATTTACATTTCTATTTACCTACTTGTGAAGATTTGGGAGCTGAGGGAGCAGGGCAATTCTACGGCGAGTGACTTATTATTCGAGTGTGAACCAGGGTAAAATTCCCTTTCAAAATAAATGGATTTGTATTAATGCAAAAGCAGTAAATGAGGATAAGACCTTTCATGCCTTGTCACAGGAGGTCAAATTTTCTTCTGTATATTCTGGAGCACTGTAGATACAAATGGGCATTTTCCAGGCTTTGATACTAAGGCAATTTGGAAGGGAAGGTTTATTAACACAACTCCCTTTGTCCATGGCATGGGAAATGAAGCAAACCCAAGCACCACCACCAGGTAAAGGTGGAGGGGGACTTACTCTTGCCAGTCTGGTCTTGGGATTTAGTCAAATACAAAATGCTGAGTTCGCTCCATTTCAGTCACAAGGAAGCTTGTTGTCTTGGCACATCATTATTGCCTGCTCTGTTACTTCATTAAAATGTTTTAGTTGTTATTTAAGGAAGAAATCAAGCTGAAAAATTACAAATCCTAACCAGCAGCACACACAACCTCCTCTCTCCTTTGCTCCCCACCTCCTGCGGTAAAGACATAGGAGCAGGATATGATGAAAATGCCCTTAAGACCTTTCCCTCTGACTATAAATGCAGTTTATCCAAATTAGCCACTAACCTTTTTTTCTTCTCTGACCTTTCTCCTCCCTGCTGCCTCTCTCTCACCTCTCTCTGATGAGTCCCACCTCTCTCAAGAGTTCATTATTTTCAACAGCCTTTGCTGATACAAGCCAGTGGAGGTCAGTTAAAGAAAAGCTTGAACATCTTCAAGCAAGGGAGACTTTTCCCAGAGAGACACCAGTGAACAGAGAGTTTAAATTGGAGCAGGGCAGGAATTTACCTGGAGCAAAGATCTCAGATTATTCCACAGATTTTAGGAAACAGCCACACCTCTTCAATTTGGTAGTCAGTTTTTACAGCTCTGAGAGTTTTCATTTTGGAGCTAGACCTCTGAGAAAAATAAGCTATCGGCAGTGGAGGGATGAGAAGCAGTAAACAGCTCTGGGGATTGGGGAGCATGGTGCCATTTAAGAGAAGAGAAGGTAGGTAAAGAAGAGTTCTGTTCCACTTTGTAAGTGATTTGTAATGTATTCTGTTAATCCAGGCTACGATTCTCTCTCTGTAATGGAAGTCCTCAGGGGACATTCAGGCCTGTGTTAATTGCCTTGGTCCTTGGCCAAGTTTGTCGTGGTTCAGAGAGGATACATTCTTGGTAGTAATTCCTGGGGGCCCAGATCTCCCTGTGGATGTGACCCATCTGCAACACTTCCAGAGGGCTTCTGCACATTAATATTCTTTGAATGGGCTGGGGGTCAAGACCAGTGCTCAGAGAAGAAATGTTCCTAATCCACAAGTCCTTCCATTCAAATGATGTAAATCCATGTGCCCAAAGGTGCTCGGTGGGCCTGAGGGGCAGGGAGAGAGAGAACAGGGGTGGCTGGGCATCTCAGGTGACAGGCAAATATGCTTCCCCTCTCCTTCTTCGGGCAGGAGGGACACGAACTACTGAGAAACTTAGCCAACAGCATGTGCCTCCATTCTGTTATTTGAATGGTAGCTATTCCTCACCCCGGTTAATGTGGAGCTAGACGAGGCTGAGAGGATACAAAGTGCTAAAAGGGGCAGCTTGCTGTAGGTCACCTGATTTCTTTTTAATTTTTTTTTAGAAATTGCCTGTCCAGATGATGAATTCAACTGGATATTTATTGCTGACTTTAATAAGGCATCTAGACCTAGCAAGGTAATCTTACTTATTACAGCATATCATGTTACAACTTATCATCATAACAGTGTAACAAAATGTCAGCACTGAAGGAATTTTAAGAACAGCTTTTTTATGGATGGAGTGGGTTCTTCCCTTGGAATTGGAATGTTGCCACCAGAAAAACTGGGGACAGTAGCAGTTTCTGTAGAGCAAGGTCAAAAGCCTCATCAGCGGCTTCTACAGAACCCACTTCCCTTCTTATTCCCAACTACACAGGTTTACAAAAGAGGCAACATGGCAGATTTTCCTTATGTTGAATTTACCCTGCGGGCATGTGTGTGCTTGAAAACTCAGTGCAAACAGAAAGGGCTGCTGGGCAACACACTTGCTGTGCTCGATTAAACTTCTGCTTGATCTGAGGTTTAAAATCCTTTGGTAATAAGACCAGTACAAACCGACAGAAGGAGCTTGCCACTCTGCTGTAAACATGACGACACATCTGGGACAGGCTCATGAAAGACACAGCTGGGGAACAACAACTATTTTTGCAGCATTCACTTGGTGGTTGGCATTTCTAGTTGTTATCTAAAACACTTGCACACTTTATTCACTTCTTTTCTCTAGTGATTGCTGAGCTTTTATGATGGTATGTTTGGTAGGTGAGAACAAAATCTGTTGTTAGATCAGCCCTGCAGTTCTTTCATTAAAATTACATGTGTCACTAGAACAATTTACAACAGTTTAAAAAGATGATTCAAATCAAACAGTGCTAAGTCGTGTTGCTATCAACCTCAGAAGTGTGGGGGAGAAAAATCTTTACTAGAGGAGAAGCCAAAAAAAAGACTAAAAGGCATGTGACCAGGAACAGGGGTATGAACATTAAAGAGCCAAATGCCAGGGCCTCAGACTGATGCCGCTCTCCCTGTTGTTCCTACTTAAAAGTGCAAATGAGACAAAGGAAGAAATCTCACAGAAAACTGCTGAGGTTATAGGGAGCAGACACTGATGTGAAGCAGTGGCAGCCTGGGTGCTTTAGCTGAGCTGTGGCCTCTGCCTTTGACAAACAATTCCTGTGTTCGGCACCTCTCCTACAGGACAGTGGAGGATGGGAACCGCGTGGAGATGACGCCGGCTCAGTCAGCAAGCCCTCACTTCTTAGGTGGCACACTGGGTACGTGGAGCTGTGCTCTGTATCTGTTACAGCCACTCCTCAAACGGCATCAAGCTCTGCATTGGATTCCTGCATGTGTTTACCCTTCATTGTACAGGGAAATTGAAAGCCTGGTAAAACGGTATTTCCAGCCTTTGCGCAGAGCCTCAATCCCATGAAACATCTGCAATGCAGTTAGGATCTTTTCTTTCAGGCAGTGCTAAGAGGGAATACAAAATCATCCCTGTCATTGTGGTCAGGAATATAAGTGTTTTACAAACAATATTATGGCTCTCTAGCTCCTGCAGACAACAGCAGGTATCCCCCCGCCAGTGACCGAGAATCTACCTATTTACAGGAACTGAGAATAAGGCGTGAGATTTTTAACCATGGAAGAAAGCAATTCAGTTCTCTGAATGTAACCTTTCCACACATATTTAGAGACCTTTCCTTGTTATTACTTATACCATGAAAGCTGTGATCGCATAGGTCAAAAAAAACTAAGCCATCTAAAACTGTAGAGAAAGGGAATGGTGCTGCTTCACAAGTATGTGAGTTTTTAGGGGACTTTCTTCACCTCTGGAGATAGGAAATACATCAGTGATGAAAGAAAGTTTATCTGCAATAGCAGGATGCATTGTTCACTGTGTACGTTTGGGCATCTGTAGACACTTACGCCAGCTGCAAAACTGAATGTTTATATCTAAAATGACTGTTCTTCAGTTTTAAATGACTTTTGAATCAAGTGATGCTGTTTTGTTTGTTCCTCCCTGCCAATACAAGATTGTTTTCTGCACTATATGCTTTTTTGCAAATGCTTGTCTCTATTTAGTTTAAAATGCCTCAACTGACAACCTCCATTTCCAGAAAATGTTTAGCTTCCAGTTTTATGAGGGTTTTTTTTGGTGGAATTTTCAAATCAGCATTGCTTTAACTCTGCTCTCTGTAATGGCTACAGAAGCCATTACATTTACAAGAAGCATTGGTCCTTGTAAATGCTGGTCCCTATTCTTCACTGTTCAAAACTCTTTCAGTTATGAAGACGAGATCTTTTGTTCTGTTTGAAATGTTACCTGCAGTAGCCTGAAAAGTGGTTTCCTTTGCTCTCTCTGGACTTACACCCTGCAACATTGCTGATTTCTTTTAAAGATTTTTTTTTAAGAGTTGTTTCACACTCTACTTTTGAAAATGGTGCTGAAGAAAAGGAAAAAGGCAAACAACTGTGCAGTAGGGAGAAAGTTACTGTAGTGTCACAATAGGATCAAAGTTGCTTCTCACCTTACGTGTTAATCTTCTCTTAATCTCTCGTTTTTCCTCCTGCTCCTCTTGCTCATTCCGGGCTGTAAAAGATTTACAAGGATCTCAGACTGTGGACTCATCAGGCATGCACAGTTTGCAACAAAATAAGCCTTTCCATCAGTATATTAATGTTTCAGGACCTCTCTGATGCACAGTACGTCCCTCCGGGGCTGGTGAACATCCTCGATCCGTAGCTACTGCGCTTCTTCACACGCTTCATAAAACGTCTACAGCTTCTTTCCTTTCCCTGTGTTGGCACCTCTTCATGTGTGTCACTTTCTAGAAGGGCTGGGCAGCAAGCCAGCTCTTCAAAAAATGTTATCTCCCTGCCCACAGGCCTGGCGGCCTCGGGGGGCTCAGCTACGATATGGTTGGATTCTGCAAGGTCAATGGTTGGAAAAGAAACACGTGCATTTTTTTTCCATCTACAGAATAATTTCTTGAGGCTACTCTTTGGAGAGAATAGAAAAAACCCCTTGGAATAGAGGTGCCAGGCAAATTGTGCAACTTCCCATGGCCTGAGCAGAGTTAAGGAGAGTGTGTCTTCCATCATGAGCCTTCAAAGTATCACACTGGAGCATAAAAGCACATCCTAGGGCAATTGACTTCCAACATTAAGCCGAAAGATCACGTGCTACAAGTTTTTACCAGAGCATGCCTCAACTCTTCTCCCTCGAGAGCACAATAACATTTGAGTACACTAACTGTTCTTCAACTTAGGAGCAGGCTGTCATGCATTGTCTTTGCACTGAACTTTACCAAAAGTCACTAAAATCCCAGGTTTCCAGGTACTCAGCTTCTTGATCAATTAGGATTTGTCTCCACTACTTCGCTGATGGTTGAAATGCTCCTTACTCCAATCATGCCGGCACATAATAGGTGAGAGCAAACACAACTCATCAGCTTTTCCAGTAAGTACTCTGCTCCTGCTGAGATCTGGTTTTTGCTCAGATAGGACTAGCTCAGGCAGGAATAACTCTCTGCAGGGGAGATTACGGACCTCAAAGGCCAGCTGAGGATAAGTCCCTTGATTTAAACTGTTAAACTTTGGACTGCACTAAACTCAAGGGGGAATCCCACGTTCCCTTCTGCTGATCTTGCAGATGGAGCAGGCGCCTCCTGCAGAGAGGCAGTGACAATCCACCAGCCATAGCTTCTTCAGCTGTGAGAGCACGAGCCAACACTCCCACTAGAAAACTGAGGCTTTCCCCACAGAGAAATGAGACCTAAGGAGCCTCAAAAACTAAAAGGCATGCGAGAAGCCTCTGAGCAGGTGAGGAAGGCTAGGCTGGAAGCCAGGTTTCTCGCTGCTCAGGACCGTAGAGCTGATGGTGCTATCACAACTGCTCACTGACTTTAGCAGGACTGGGAAATCTCTACCAAAGTGGACAAAGAACCTGCCAATGTTACGATGTTTCACACTACACTTCTGATCTTGAAGTGCCATTTTACCAAAAATACTGCTTATATTTTCAGAAGGAAGGAAACCAGTAGGGGAGTAGAAAGAACACAAGACAGCAGAGAGTCACAACTGTCTTTTAAAGCGATCACTGGCGTATCTACACTGATAAATGTAATTTTCCTCTTTCAGTGGTTTCTGTCCCTACTGGGCTGGATTCTCTTCTAGCAACTGATCCTCTAGCAATTTTTTTCTTCCCCTTGTGTCTCAAATGTGGTGGAGTTGGTCCTGCAAGTGCCTGCTTTCAGACACAGCACTAAAGAGAGTCCACACAGGGTGAGGGAAGAACTGCAAGCAGCCAAGGGGTTATGTATAAAACTTAGTTATAGCTAATCATTTTTGTCCTTGGCATCTGATGTTTTTCTCTTTTCCTCACTCTCAGCCCAGCCACCCACCTTCAGAGACAACCAGGCAGGCTTAAAACTTCAGGCAGGTAAAAGCTGGAAAATAGGAATACATTCTCCTTCCAAACTAGAAAGTGACTTTGTTTTAGCTATTTCTTTGAAGTTAAGTCATGCCAATCTTGTGAAGCTACAGAACTGATGCTTTATTTTATCTTACGTGTTCAGGAGATTCTCTGTTTCTCTAAACTTGTGTGTCAGGGTGAGTGGTTGGATGTAGGTGCACTTTTCATGCCTGGCTTCTGTGCCAGTGTGAAATGTCCCCCAGTACAGTTTGAGGCATTCAGAGCCTACCTAACCGTCATTTTTGTGCGGAATTTGTGCAACTCTGAATGTGCCAGGCTGACAACTGGACTACTTTTATCCACCTGGATATCCACTTTTATCCACCTTTTTATACACTTGGACAACAAGAATAACTGCAAAGTGTTCTTTAGTCTTCAAACTAACCCTGCAGATCTGGACTCCTCCCACTACATGCCTTTGACCTAAATACGAGTCAGTGAATGGAATATACTTCAGTGAAGGACCCTACAAGAACCAGTTGTCTCTGCTCTGCTTCCTTGCTGTGGCTGCTGTGATCTTACTGTTGCTACCAGCAAGTAGCGGAACTTGGCAACGGATGCTTTGCCCTTGTAAAGATAACTCATAATTATTGCAGCAGCACAGAGCTAGGAAGCGTTCAATTAATGGATGAAGACTGGCTGTCCAACCGTATTTTGCTTCATTTTTTCCCATCAGCATGGGCAGTAATGCAGTTACACATGTAATAGGAACATCATGGTACCAGACATGACATTTTCATCAGGGAGATTTCAGCTTTTAAGTGCAGAGAAAATCCTGTTTAGTCTGCTTGAGAGCTTGGTAGGTTTTCTTTTGTGTGTGTGTGTGTGTGCGTGCTGAGTTGGGCTTTTGCAAATTGCTTGACCTGCTTATGCAGAGAATTTACACTCTTTTTATTATCACTTCCTAAGTCTCTCTTTCCCAACACTCCATTATATTTACTATAATTCTCCTTCTCAGAAGTCTAGAGGAAGGAGACAAAGCGATGTACAAACCCAAAAATATTTATATTTACTTGTTTAAGGGTAGAGCATGTTTATGCTTTCTTTTTTAAATTATGTAACTATTTTAATTTTTTTCTTTCCTGCTGTGGTTCACCAAAAGTTGGAATTTTTGAAAATACCACATTACTCTTTCCTGTATATTGGAAGCTGTTTGTCTACCAAGACACATGTTTTGGGGCAGATTTGTGCTAAAGCAAGCTACAAAAATTCCATTTAGGAAATACAATATGGTTCTGGATTCAGGGTAATATTTTCAAACATCCATGTCATTGAAGAGCCTTTATTCAATTAAAAAATAAACCGATGTTACTCAGGGGTAATTCCTCTGAAATGTAAGACATCTTTGGGGTGCTCTGTGACTGCTGTGCTTGGCAACCTAACCTTCAGGATCGTCTGCAAGGCACCCAGCGTTGGAGGTGCTGCTCTGCTGATGCTGGTTCAAACACTGCTGCCAAAGCAGGTCCCCAAGACTCCACCTTCCCCAGTGACAGGGCAGTGTTTGCTGGTCACGCACTAGTGCCAGGTGGTGCCTGACGTGTTTGTTCATAGGTCCCAGATGACAACATGAGCTGCCAGAGAATTGACCTCTGTCCCTCTGCGCCTGAGCCTGGCATCAGTCACGTTGCAGGTCCCCCCTTCTCCAGCTGTTGTGCTACGCCCCTGTGGGACAATCACATCTGGATGTGCCAAATATTTCCCTGGGTTCTGCCTCTGACTTCCTCCAGCAGGCAGTCACCAGAGTTAGGAGTAGACAGTAGGAGCACAGTTATTAAGAGAGGGCTGGTCCCCAACAAACAGCTTTTCTGGCAGCCTCAGGCTTGCCCACGCCACTCTGCTGTCCAGTCTTTTCTCCTCTTTGCATTGACAGTAGTGTCTCTCTCTCTTTGTTTGCCACGTGTAATAACACGAACAGATGAAAAGACCCTGCTTGGCATTAACACTATCATTAATTTGCTAAGAATTTGATTTTGAAGTATTTAATAAATTAATTCTGCTGATTTTTTGAGAATTAATCTTCTGCTACCACATTTTTATGATTCTATACAATGCAGTTATTCGAACAAGAAAAGGTGAATTATGGGCCTACCTAAGGAGACATTATGTATAAGGCACCATTCAGGAATACCTTTTTCTGTAATAATTATTGAAAATTTTCCTGGAAATATGTATTTACTAACTTAAAAGGGGAAGAACTTGTTTCTTTTGTTTTCTGTTTCCAAAGTAACAACAACAATTAGACAAACAGCTTTTTTTTTAAAATATTCAAACCACTTCCCTACGAGTAAAGAAACTGTCATTTTCTTCCTGTTCATTCATGAGGTTATGAAAGTTGGACTCAGTCCAGCTTTCCTTGAAGTCAGTGGCAATGTATCTGCTAACTTAACTTGGTTCAGGATTTCTAAATGGTATTTTGTCCCTTTAAAATATCACATGCTGAGGATCTACCAGCAAATTTTTGGCTGATTTAAAGGAAGAGTTTCAGGGGAACATTTCAGGGAAATAACCGTGAGTCACACTGGATTCTTTTTAAATTGAATAAAGGCTCCAGCTAGTGTAGATTGCTGTGAAGATTTTTAGAAAAGCTAATCAAGCTATGTCCTAATGTCTTTACTAACTTACAATGGGATGCTCATCTATATAAGTGCTGCATAAAGGAGGCTTTTCAGGATGACTGACCCCCTGTTTGGAATGTCAGTCAGCATCTGGGGTTTTTTCTCCATAGGTTGTTTATTCTTGTAAATTTACTGACTTTGATTTTAAAGAACTGTTCCTGCAGATCTAGATGTTATTACAGACTTCCACGCTTATTTGCACTTATGATGCCCTTTATTTTTTTAAATTATTATTAGTGATGCTTACACAGAAAAGTTGATGTTTATAAAAAACACCAAATGTACATGAAATCTAACCCAAATTATCTGGCTTCAGTTTAAATGTCAGCAGAATCAGGACTTACGTTTCAGTATGTTCCTCTGCTCCAATTCTTCAGCAGTTGGCCTCTGGCTCAGTCGTCTGCGAAAAAAGTCCAAGATGAGTTTTTGGACCATATCATATTCTCCTCGGCTCTCTGTCTTGAAGAGTTACTTTGGAGTGTGAAAGGCAGAACAGAAAGCACTGACACTGCTCCATTATGTACTTGGAATGCCCGGACCATGCGTGACACACACCATGCTTCGCTTTCGCAGTTTCCTCTGTTTCCAACCCACGAAAGACAAAATATGTTATGTCATCTTAGGCATGACTCTCCCACCCCTACCCCAGGCAGAGCTGCTGAAAGGCTAAGCCACACAGATGTCTCCACTTAATTTCCTTCTTCCATGCCTGCTTCCTGACTCACACAAGTCTTTCTAGCTAGGATCCAGCTAACCCTCTCGCTGCCCTCTCGCCAGCCTCCTGACTGCGCCCCGTTTGTTCACACAGTTTGAACACACAGACACAGTCCACAGAAAAAACAAGGGACTGTTTGGCAGCACTGAGGGCAGAACAATAGCAGCCCTCCTCCTCCTCTTGTGGCTTTTATTAAATCCTATATTGAAGGATCAGTGTGATTTGCTAGTCAACCTGTACGTAACAAGGTCACAAACCCCACAATCTAATTACAAATGGGGACTCTGTACATAGGAATGATCTGAATATTCAGAATACAAAGCAAGCACAAAAGGGTCTTTGCAAAACAAAGTAAACCAGAGAGATGACATCAGAAGTCAGCACTGTTGGGCATCTTCATACTCTTATCCGAGTCAATGGGAGTTTTGTCAGTGATACCAATGACAGGACAGAGACTTTTCTTCCTTCAGACTTGGTCATTCAGAGACATTTCCAACTTGAGGGCCCCAGTCTCTGCCAGCTGGACCAGTTTCTCTGCACGTTACTGATAGGCACTGATAGGAAATGATAAGAATGCTGCATGGCTTCATCTTCTGCAGTGAATGTTCCCCCGACCCTGGGCACAGCAGCTCCCTGAAATGGAGCTGGCTCTGCAAGGCTGGATGAGAGATGTCTGACAATGGCTCCTCACCACACAGGGGCTAAGCTGCTGCTGCACACTCATCCTCAGCCCTCTCCAGAGCCAGGAGCTCATGTGTGTGTCAGTTCAAGACCCCTGCCCCTTACACTGTGTGCAGAGCACAGGGCTGAACAAAGCAAAAGCAGTGGGCAGGAGCCCACCTCCTACACCAGCTGTTTGAAGGCAGAAGCTTTACAGGCACCTGATTTTACAGTCTGAAGATTTCTACCAGCAGAGGTGATACCAGCCATATGTCCTTTGGGGGCACTTTACACCATGAAAACAAAACAGCAGAACACAGCCCTATTTCAGTGTAGAATTTGGAGTCAGGAGCTTTGTCCCTTTCTCATGGCAGATTGAACATTTATCTCATTAGAAAACTGTTAAAAGGGACAGAAACTGATCCTTAATTCCGAAGTAAAGAATGTCTGCAAAGTACTCTGAAGACAGAAAGTGCTATTCAAGTGCTTGCTATCACCATCTTTAAGATACAGTAGTTGCTGCTATAATGGGAGACTTTGCATTAGGACTATGAAGCAATGCAAACTACTTCATTTCTAGCAGGACATGAGAATCAAAAAGAAAAAGTTGCCACTCTTAGATCCACCATGTGTGTCTGCAAGAATTGTGTTATAAATGTTTTTAATCCCTTGCACCATGATGCTTTTCAAGAGGATGGATCAGAGGGATGTTCAGGATAAACTCCAGCCATCCAGCATGTGGATGGCTTCTACAGAAACAAACATCATAGTAAAAGGAGAAAGAAGAAAAAGCTCCCTGAAAAGTCCTCCCCTTTCCAAGAAAACAGGGATTGAAGGACTCAGATAACTGTTCTGTCATGAACAGTTCACACTAGGTTGTTTCTAACAGAAGGCAGAAGTTTTATCTACCTACAGAAGTGATTTGCAACAAGGATCAAGTCTTCCATGTGTTTAGTGAGGTACCTACCATGAAGTACATGCATTTAAACCAAGCTTTTACTCCATGTTACCATGCCATTGCTTCCACACAAGAGGACAGAGATTTCTTCCACGTATGCCCTTGTTATTATATGCACCCTCTACTCCTGTACTGCTCAGGAGCTATAGACCACGGGAGTCCTCCCCACATTGTCTGATAGAGCCCCTAGTGAAAGCCAGCTGAGGATACCCATGTTCCCCATCAAAAGTCAAATTACTTTGTAGAGCCCACTATCCACCCTCTTCAGTCTGCGGAGTGCTCCTGCCTAAATGGTGACCACCATTTTTAAGTGATGCACAGCAGGAAAAGCCATGACACTTTGGATAGATTCATTCACAGATTATAAAGCACTTCTGGAGTTTTATAATCCCAAGAACTTTTAATAATATGATTTAGGCAGTAGGAAAAGCTAAGGTATCCTTGTAGTGGAACGAAATCTTAATTAGTCCTTACAGTGCAAGTAGTAAAGCAGCGCTGGAGGATGAAGAAGGTCATGAATAGAAACCATGGAGGTCCCTGGCCTCCAGTACCACTGTCTGCTTTCATCTCCATGAACTGCTGTTACATACCCATTACCAGCATCCTTTGGGACTGAGCCTGCTCCTGCTCCTTCATTGTAAGTCCCTCCTTGATGAGCTCTTCAAACAAACCCAGCCTCTTCCACAGCACTTCCCTTCCAAGCTTTCACAATTATCTCTTTCCATGGTCTCTTGCTCATATAATTTAATTTCTTCTCATGCTGTTACAGTGACTTCTGCCCCCAAACTATCGGGGCTTTACAACCACCTCCACCAGCTCCTCAGAACAGCACCATTTTAGTTCTTGCTTCTTGCCTCCTAATTTCTGGGTTTGCCAGATGTTGAACAGCTGTTAACATCTCTGTTAATCTTTGAAAATCTTGATACTAGTTACAGATAATGTAAATCAAGAAATGCAAGCAGCTCTTGCTTTATTACTATGGCTGCAAAGACATGTTTTTTTCTTTCACACTAAATTTCAGTACACCATCTCCAGCATACAGCTCTGACCTTGGCAAACACCAGTGGTGATAGCTCCCCTCTTCTGCCTTCTTTCCTGTGCTGCCCAGCATAAAAAGTTGTTAATGAAGCCCACCTAGCTTGCAGAGGTTGATTTCAGTGGTTTGATTGCCGGCTTGCTGCTGTGCCTTACTTCATTTAACATCACAGGGACTGCATAAGGCAGCCAGGAGGCCACAGGTCAGCAAAAAGGTGTCTCATTAGCAGCACAATCAGAATAAACGGGACAAAATGGAGGTGAGGAAGGAACCTGGTGCCATGGCAAACAATGGATTTGCCTGTGCAAACTGTAAGGATGGACGGGATGTGTGCTGCTGCTGTTGATCAGAAAGGTAACTCCAGATGTTTCGTGAAACTAAGTGAGTGCAGGTGTCTAACCAAGGAACAGGCGAGACAGACCTTAACAAGTAACCACCTCTAACAGCACTTTCTGTAGTTAAAATCCCTTGTGTGAACATGCCTAACCTTCACTGTGCCATCCATACAATTCTGCACTATGCTTCAGGCATTCAAGAGGACAGGAAAGTTTTTTGTAATTTGTGCTTTACAGTGTATTGCTTGGTTTATACTTCATACGTTTTTGCAAAATTTATTACAACAGTTTTGCAAATACACTGTGACAAAGGTTTTACTACAAAGGAAACCTTCCTAAGATTTATGGTGACATAAGGAAATCCTTGCTAGGATTTCACTGAAAAAATCATATCCAAATGAGATTGGCAGTGAAAAATAAAAAGTTTGCTCACATTTACAAACTTGACAGCAAACCAATTTTCTGAATTAATTGCCTGCATGTTCAAATGCATCACACTCCTTGTGCTAGACAATAAGAGCTGAGCAGTTCTTCATGAGGACAGTGTATAGTGCGGCTTATTTTGTTGGGTGTTTTTATTTTTTTGTTTGTTTACTTGTTCTTTTAAATTTGCTCTGGGCTGGACTGGTCACATTATGGTGGACGAGTAGGAGTTTGGGGCCAGAAGGGACAATCATGCAAAATCAATTGCTGTAGATCTAAAATATTGGCTGGTGCGGGTGTAATCTCTTCAGGGAGCAACAGGAAAGAACGGCAGCATTTTTGCTGATGGATGCTACTGTTTGGAGCCTCCCCAGCAAACCGAGAACTCAGAATGAAAAGTTTCTGCTCCATGTGTCATTTCTGTCCATGTGTTCTGCAGGAGAAATAAAAGGAAAAACATCTTCTTGGGCACGACAAAACACTTAAATGAAGTACACAGTGATGCTTACTCTGCTCTGCAGTGTGGCCATTCCCTGAGGGCTCTCAGGACAGCAGCCAACCCATTGTGGGGCCTCGGCTCAGATTTTTGCAGCCCTTTGTCTGGCAGTACTTTTGAAGAAAGATGCTCCTGGCTGCCTAGGCTGTCCCCTACCAGAAGTCATGGGTTTTCTCTCCTTGATCTCTTGTTTTGCTGTGGATGAGCTCCAAGAAAAAGCTGGTTCATGCCATCCAGCATGTTATATGAATAGGATGATGTGGGATATGTGTTTCCTGTGTACCAGGAATTAATCTTTGCCTCTGTCCAGAGGACAATAAAATTTAAGAGCCTAGCATGGGGTCATACGCAAGTATAATGGCTGGATATAATACGGGGCTTGCCGGAAAATGGTTCCCCACACACTTGCCAGGCTTATTAACTGTGAGTGTTTGCAGACATGAAAGGCAGAACCTAGCAGCTCTCCAGTGCTTAAATGGTGACATGTGGTGTGTGTGACCCATGAACAGGATCGGTGGACACGACAGGGCCCACAGCAATATGGTGAGATGTCCAGAATATCCCCAAGGCATCTCTGAGCCAAGTCATGCTCACACAGTTGTTCCTCATGACTTAAGTCACCCTGATGTAAAATAACTTCTGAGCACAGTGGGGCATAACCTCTGGAGCAACTCCTGAAATTATTCTGTATGTGAAAATATCTTTAATCAGCTGTAACTGGGGTCATACTACCCTAGATACTGCTCTAACAGAGCAGTAAGTCTGAGCTGGGCACACAAGAAACCAGCTGCTACAAAGAACTACTTGTCACATTGCTCTTTAGCTGACAAAAATAAGTGTGACTGAAGCCAGTAGAACTGTGCTGATTTACATCAGCAAAATAATTCCACATGAGGAAAATTCAGTGGGAGTAAAGAGTCTTAATTTGCCTCGCCTTTCCCAATAATAATAATGCTGATAGCAAAGCAGAATTGATGAAGCAAAGGCTACCAGGGGCTCTTTGCACTCCCATGCCACATACAGAAAATTTAGAGAAAAAGGGAGAAGAAAATCTTGTATTTGCTTCTACCAGTTAACTGTTAGCAGAGGGCAGGAATGAACTACCTCCTTTCCTTACATCACTGCACAATGAGCAAAAAATCATTGCAAGCCTGGAGGTTCACTTTCTCTGAAGTGTCAGCCCAGATATTGCCAGCCAGACTGTAGAGTGTGTAGAGGACTGTCATTCTCCTAAACAGGATTTATAAAATGGGATTAAATACAGTTTTATCAATGAGTGAATAAACTGAAGGCATATTAAATAGAAAATCCCTAGCAAAAGAAGCAAGTGTAACAGTTTTATGCCAATAAAATTCTTGTACAAAGTCCATTAAAATGTTGGCTAATCTTTAGGATTATCACTTTCTTTAAGCTCACTCACAGGTAAGTGTGACAAGTCTCCTGGTATCAGTCATGATAATACGCTTTATAACTCTGTTTCCTGAGAAATTAGGGCAATAAAACCATAAGGAGTGCTTGCCACGATTCAGCTGTCATGTAATGACTGCTCTCCACTTCCCTGTTGATTTTAAATATTTAGCCTCTGGGAGATGGTGGTGCTTCTGCAGCTATAAAGAAGCCTGTGGCAATGACTAAATCAGACCAACGTGGGCAGAGATGCCTGTTCATCCCTAGGAAAATGGGTGAAGCATCACTGTGACAGAGTGTAGCAAAGAACTAGCTAGACAATTTCGTTAGGAGGAGTTTGCTTTTAGTGAACATCTAAAAAACTTCTAAGTGTCAGTTGAAGATAAAAGTACTTTCTGACAGTGCCTTACTGGCAAGGTACTACTTCTGCCTTAGTATCCTAATGTGTTCCCTAGACTGGACCATTTGATCCAGGATAGCTACAACAGTCCCGTATCCTGGAGGAGAGAGGCAATACTTTTGCTCAGCGTTAGTGCACTGCAAGAAATACAGAACAGTCTGGAATGTGAGCCAAGCAAATTAGAGTTCCCGCAACACATCTGCAGTTGTGTTTCCAGCTGGGCTCTACAGGAAAATCAGATTTGCAACTAAAATAATTCAGACTTTAATTCAGGCTCTAAGCAGTCATTTACTACCCCCTGAAATTATCCTTATCCCAGACTTGATTTTGTGTTGAGAAACAGCTTCAATATAGACCTTAAAGCTCCGATTAGTCTAGATTGCAGTGAGGATTTTTGGCAAAACTAATCAGCAAATTTTCTGCTTGCTCAAGCATCTGTGTATAGCGAAAAATATAACCAAGCTGGCCCTTTGTTTAAAAGTCTTAAAACTGACCAATTTGTTTTCCCATTCTTTAGATCATGTGAATCTATTCTTGAGTCATGGCTCAAATGATGCTGTTTTTTCTGTTTCAGCTCACTGAGGGTTTGAATTATTATGATTTTGATTTATTCTTTGGAAAGTTACAAGCTTCCCGAGAAAGAACTGTCTGCCCAGAGTAGGTCTCCTGGGAAAAGAGAATCACATTCAAAATGTAGATTTCGACAATTCATAAAGTTTACATAAGGTTAAAATCTTGTTCATCATATACAGAAAAAATTTTATTTAAAATACCTAAATAAAACAGAATTATCTTGGGCCATGAAGTCTGTATTTTGTTAAAAGAAATAAAGCAATGACTAGATAGCCCTATAACTCTGACTAGAAACAGTGTGAATAGTGACATACCCAAGTAATCAGTCTTCCATTGGACCACTATCACAATGCAGACACCTGCATTTTCCCAAGGAATCACTTCATTTCTTTTCTAAAGATAATGCCAAGCAGTGATAGACACAAATTCAGATTTTGGTCCCCTATTCAGAAATATTAACTGCTAAATGCCTACTGGTTTGTGGAACATTGCAAGATCATGCCTTGCACCTCAAGCTCTAAAATGGAGCCTCCTCTGTTTCATTACTGTGCTGTTCCATTAACGTCAAAGCTCTCAGCCAAATGCTGGCTGTTCACATAAAATATGATCATGTAAGTTTAAATGATTTTAAAAAAGGAGAAATGGCTGAATTAAGATAGTTATACCACATAAGCTTTGCAGCATTATTTCTCAAATCTCTTATCCCTAGTCCCAAGAACAAAATATCCAACAACTGCAGTAGGAAACAAAGAACAATCTTTTTTAGACGAGGGAATTTACTATGTATCTAATTCAAGAATGTATTTTTGGAACAATAAAAATGGGATATTTTTGAGTACTAGAAATCCAGAGGGAGAAATGTACTAAATGCTGCTTGAAAATCTAAAGCATGCCAGAAAAAACAGATGGATGTTAGGACCCATTGTAATAGAGAAAAAAAATGTTCTGAAATGTTAGCGATTGTCCTTCTGTTGTCTATACAGCATTATGAAAAGACACTTGCTTCACCAAATATAATAATACTGAATTAAAAGCTGATTTTACAAAGCTACAGAGATCATAATTCACAGTTCAAGGTCAATCTATGAATGACTTGAGTAAAATGGCACCAAAAATAATCAATCTGAGCTGAACAGATACGCTTGCTGTCTATAGGCATTATTGAATGGTTTGTTTTAAAATCTCTTCTCTCTACAGTAATGTTGTTTTGTCTCTGTGAACAAACATACTTACAGCAATGAGTCTTTAAAGATACATTTTTGAAGTAAAGATCTAGAACCTGAACCTGAGGCCTTAAGCTTTAGTTGCCTTACACCTCAGAGCAAGTTATTTTTTTTTCTGGTTAAATACAACATTGTTTCCCTCCAAACACTGGTTTTTGAAGGCTTCTCCTACCAACTTCTGCACTTACTCTGTTTTGAGGTGTAACCTCGTATTTGGAAGATTTGTAGGAGACCAGATCACCACTATTATATTTGCAAAGGTGTCCCCAGTCTCCTGCTGGTAAAGGGTTTCATAGAGGATCCTATGGACCACCCTGCCAAACAATAGACCTGAAGTGGGGGCCCAGACCCCTTCAGCTCTCTATCACCCAGCCAAGCCAGCTGTGACTGGAGTTGTGACACCACCCCTGTTGTTTTTAGCAACTTGGATTAAACAAATCTGGGGTGTCTCTCTGGTTTCCAGCACACAGGTGCTTCTTACCACAAAAGTTATACTCTTAAAAGCAGAGCTATCTCCAAGTATGAGTCAGAAGAGCAGAACCTCCTTCTCTGTCAGAATTTTCCCCACCCTGGCTCCTGATGCTCAGGGAAGCTTGGATGTTGGAACATATTCCATATAGGAACAAAGCAGTTATTCCTCTGTGTATGTGGCATGGCCTTGGGATGGAGACAAAAAGCAATGCTTTAGGTGGGAAGAGGTTCTGTGGGACCAGGGAAGAAAACATGGAGGGAAGCTGAGGGATGACAATGGAAGTACAGACCCACTCCCTAAAGCCCCTCACCTTCTAAAGCCCCAGTGATCTTTCCCAGCAACACTCTCTTCTAAGGATCCTCTTCTGGGAAATCTGCTGTCACAAACTCAAATGAAACCTACCCTGAGGAGCAGCTGCTGGCTCTGAGGAAAGGTTGAGGGGTGAAGCACATCATGGAGGAACCATCTTCCCTACATTTAGTTAGTTTGAAGATCAGACCCCCTGATGGGCCTCTGTGGACCACAGTGACTGCACATCCATGACCTGTGCTTTAGCAGATACGTTACACCTCTAGCACTGCCAACACGCAATACGTTTAACGAAAAAAGCAGCAGCACCTTATCTTCTTATTAGCATATGCACTAACGCAACTGTAACCCTAAAATATCAAGCCAGGGACATTTTAAACATGTAAACAAATAAACCAGCTTTGCTTGGCAGTCCAAGTAATCTGTGACCATCACGGAAAACCTCAATCCAAAATGTAAAAAGCTGTTCATTTTAAGGAAGGAAATCTGGGTGGGGAGCTTCACCAGCTTGCTGACGTCAATCTCAACAAATACATGGCCAACTCGATAAAGTCTCCTCTGTTACTACAGCAGGTACAGACCACTCAAAGAACAGAGAGAGGAATTACCATAGAATGGATTGGGTTGGAAAAGACCTTAATGATTATCTAGTTCCAACCTCCCTGGCATGGGCAGGAACACCTTCCACTAGACCAGGTTGCTCAAAGCCCCATCCAACCCGGCCTTGAACACTTTCAGGGAGGGATGAGACAATCCCAGCTTCTCTGGGCAACCTATTCCAGCGTCTCATTACCCTCACAGTAAAGAATTTCTTACTAATATTTAATCCAAACCCACCATCTTCCAGTGTACAGCTATTCCCCCTTGTCCTGTCACTACATGCCCTTGTAAGAAGTCCCTTTCCAGCTCTCTTGCAGAACCTGCTTCAGGCACTGTAAGGCCACTCCAAGGTCTCCCTGGAGCCTTCTCTTCTCCAGGCTGAACAACCTCAGCTCTCTCAGCCTGTATCACATAAACTCCCTGACCATATTAGTTTGTCGTAGACCATTTTATCAGTGCCAGCATGAAGAAAGGCAAAAGAACAATAGTGCAGAAATAAAATTCATCTCCAAATAGGCATTTTACACTGGTAATGTTAAAAAAACCCCCAACTTACACACTTTCTACTAATCAAAGGCTAAAATACTCAGTGACTTGGAACAGCCACAATATAGGAACTCTAAATAAAAGCTTTGATAACAGAAGTTGGCAGTGTTAGCAATTTAAAACCATGATAATTCAGTTTATAGTAGAAAAGATGCATAGGAAATAGTAAGGTGCCCATACTTTGTCTTGTTACTGGAGTGGAAAATTCCTAGAAGTGAACAAATTTGAGAGCTTTAAGAGTGATTAACTATTTTGTAACAGGGATTTCATATCCCCAGATTGTGGGATTTCAGATCCCTAGACTTCATGAAAGGCAGGTGATAAACAGCAGTAACCTTTTGCAAAGGGCTGTGCCTAAAATTTTCACTTGAAGATTAAGAATTAGGACTGGCTGAAATGTTTGTGACAAACACTAAAATTGCTGGAAAATTGAGTTCTAGAAGGTCAGAAACTATCTGCAGGGTGAGGTCAAACTTAATGACTAGTTTCAGCTGAAAAAAAAACCTCACTAGACATACTGTTCTTAAAAATAATAAAATTTAAAAAGCATTAAAAATGCACTGGAGAATTATTTAATTCTGACCTGAAATGCTAGTTTTCAGTGTGTAAAAAAAATTAATGATGCCTGTACTTGCTATTTTTAGTCCAGTTTTCCCTACACCACTTGTTAATTATTTTATTCCATTTGAGTACCAAATGCAAAAAATCCCTTATTCAGCCAAGTCCAGTAGACACAACTCTCTTTCCAATAACTGCTACAGTGATTGCAAGCACAAATTTACTGAGGTGGATTACAAGGAGAACTCTCCCCAGCACCTGTGTTGCAAACTTCAGTGCAGGTGCCTTCGTCATTCCTCACCATTTAATCTGACACCTGGTGGTCAGACCGGGTCTTTGCATATGTTTTACAACATTGATTCTTTCGTATCTGCATCACCAACTGCACATTAATTTCTCATCTTTCTAGAGAATGTCGTGTTTCACCACCCTATCCACAGATTTTCCCACTGTACAAATTCCCAGCTGGTGTGTATTTAACACCTTCACTGCCAGAGCCTACTTCTGCCTCTACGCATTAACAAAGGTCAGAAATATTTTTTTTTAAATCCTAGCATCTCATGAAACATCAATGAAAACATGCTGCACCAGAGACAGAAAATAGCAAAAATGTCTAGCTTTAAAAACAAAAACAGAAGAAATTATTTACCTGGTTAAAATTAAAAAACTCCATGCCTTAGGAAACTGCAAATTTATTATTTTGACAAGATATTAGATATGATTATTTCACAGTTATACCATTGCCTTTAGGTTCAAATCTAGTGGCCTAAAAGCATGACAAAATATTTTTTACTTAGGAGAATTCTTGTCCCATCTGCTTTTTCTTCTCTTGAAGTTACTGAGATGCACATAATTACCTGGAGGCTAAACTTGGACCAAAAAGTGGTAAGCTTTTTTTCTGTTGTTGCTTTGTACATATTTCCACAGCAAAACAAATGGAATGCTATAAAGAGGCTTATCACATCAAATAGGGAATTAACAGCAGGAATCAATAATCTCCAAAGTAACAAAGATCCTATTTCCAGGCAAATACTCTTAACTTCAAAATAAACAAACCCCCCCTTGTGAAACAAAAGACTTCCAGAGGGACATTCAAACTCTCTGTGCTATGCTGAACAGGCTGCAGCCTTTCTCTTTGTCCCCTGCATAGTGTGACATCAGCTTTTCACACTTTCTCCCCGAAGTTTTGAGGGCTCAATTCACCCCCTACTGAAGTTTCTCCACTCTCAATTTTCCGACTAATGTCAGGTGCCTGTACTCTTGCCTGCACATTCCCCTGTTCCACCTGACACTTTATCAATGTGAAAACCTGCTTCATTACCACAATCTACCTGCTGGGGTGATACCAGTATTCTTTAGACTATTTTTTTCCCTAAGTAGAGGTGATGTTGAACTACAGAGGGGGAGGGAATGCCCAATGACGTCTTCCATCTTCCTTATATAAAATAGGAGAGAAAACTATTCCTGGCCCTGTTGACCTAAAGAATCATTTCTCCTTTACACTTCAGACACTTCACTTCTTAAATCTCGTTGGGAAAGTGTTGTAGAGATCTTCCCTGTGATATTTCAAATGAGGGTGCTATCAAAATCCACACTTTTTGCAATTGCTTGCCCTCTAAAGAAAGACTGCCTTACATTGTGACTGTTTTTTGAGCTCCTTACTGAATAGTTATGCAGCTGGCATTCAGACAGAAAGGCTGAAGAGAATTAATATTTAAAATACTTTGTACTCAAGACGAGCACAGTATGTTTGTTCATGGCTGCTGACACGACATAAGAGAAGCCTGGATTTCCCTGCAGGGCACACTCAAATGCCAAGACTGAAATACCTCGGTCCTGGGCATTCAGTGCCCTGGTTTTGTGGCATACACTTGCTTCCTGCATATCTAGCTGCAGTGATGGCAAGGACAGGTGGCTTGGAAAAAGGCAGCAAAAAAAATCATCACAGTCACCCTGACAAAAATCCCCTCTGAGTATTTACTGATGATGCACAAAGTGTTCATAAAACTGGAAACTGCACCTACTGCTATGAGAAGCTGCAGATTGGACTAAAACATTCTGGCTAGGATGGCCTGGGCAAACAGACACAGTGCCTGCTTCCCAGTTCCGCTCAACTTCTTTATTAGTTTAAAACATGCAATTTCTCCTTCATCCACATTGAGCTGAAGTAAAAGGATACACCCTCTCAGCCCCTCCTTCCAGCCCCAATGGCCACAGCCATGTGGACTTGTGTTTTGTTTTACGGGCATCCTGAATTTACATCTGTACCCTAAAGCTTATTGGGTGGTAAGCCTACTCACATAACTGGAGATTATCTAGTGCTAATAACAACTTTGCTCAGCTAATGAACACCAGCTGCTAAGAAAAGGGAGGCAGGGGGAAATGTCTCACAACTACTACACTCTGTCAGCTTTTCAAACTCCTCTGAGCAGTGTTCTTAGCAAAAGGTGCATTAAATACACAGTTCCACTCTATTTTCTTCTTTAGAGACATCAGAACGCTGCTGTACAGTGCATTACTGGAGATCATCGCTGCTGTATAGAGACCACACAGCACCACTGCAGGCTCCTTGGGACGTCTGTGAGAGGACCAAGCTCCCAATTCCCCAAACTGAGAAAGAATAATAATTTGCTGATTGTTGTCTCTGGATCCACCCACAGATAGAAAGCGTTGAAGGCAGATCTTAAGATTCTGCTTCAGATAGTTAGAAAAGGAGAAGAGAGCTATACAAGTGTGCAGGGACACTGAAAACTCTTGGAAGGGAAACTGGGACTCTGTTCTTTGGGGTGGTTTTTTTGTTTGTTTTTGTTGTTGTTGGTTGATTTTTTTTTTTTTTTTTGCTATGGCAGAGGTGAACTAAGGGGATGGGGAAGTGCAGGGCTGAGAGAAATGCTTGTTGAAGAAGTTGGGTGTCTGCAGTTGATTTCCATGTGAATGCAGCATGTCTGTGAGAGATGTTCTTGTTTAGAAACTGAGTCCTGGTAACTTTTTCCATAGAGCAGAAC
Source organism: Rhagologus leucostigma (assembly GCA_013397725.1). Classification (NCBI taxonomy): domain Eukaryota; kingdom Metazoa; phylum Chordata; class Aves; order Passeriformes; genus Rhagologus; species Rhagologus leucostigma. Next base: position 173,735 of record VZTD01006008.1, read on the forward strand.
ACAAGGAGTTTGGTCTCAAGGGCTAACCCCACACTCTCTTGGGACTTAAGTAAGCTAGAGACTCTTACAGTCTACATGTCATAGACGGGCATTTGTCAGAGCTTGTGACCTGGCTAAATTGTCTGTGCTGGCACAGCCATTGTGCAATAACCCAAATCAGAAGAAATTAGTCAAGCGTTGCAGCAGAATAACTTTATGAAACATATTCATAGAAACTTTAGACGGCAGAGACTGAAGGGAATCAGGATTTGGGGAAGTCCGAGACAGAATTTGGTCAAAGGCACACATAAAACAACAGCCAATAATGTCGTACACTTCAAAAGCCAAAGATGTTGCTAATACACATTGACACTGTGAGTTCTTTTGATACCTTGTGCTACTGCAGAATGGTGAGTTTGGCAGGGATCTCTGAAGCCCATCTCATCCAATCCCTTTGCTCAAGCAGGACTGCCTAGAGCTGGGATTGTGTTCAAATGACTTTTTGAATATCTCCACAGAGAGAAACTTCACAATCCCCCTGGCCAACCTGTGGGAGTGTTTGGTCACCCTCAGAGTAGAAATAATGTTTCCTGATGTTCAGCAGGAACCTCCTTGTTTTGTTTATGCCTGTTGCGTCTGGTCCTGTCACCAGGCCCCACTGAGGAGAGCCTGGCTCTGTCCCCACTGTACCCTTCCTTCAGGTAATTATACACATTGATAAGATCCCCTGAGCCTTTTCTTATCTAGGCTCAACAGTCCCAGCTCCCTCAGCTGCTCTCCACAGGGAGGATGCTCCAGTTCATCATCTCCATCATCTTTGTGCCCTTCATTGGACTCTCTCTCATATGCCCATTTCTACGGAGGAGCCTTGATGATCCCTGTAGGTCCCTTCCAACTCAGAATATTCTGTGATTCTGAGCCAGAAGTGGCCTCATCAGTGCTCACTAGAGGTGAAAGATCATGTCCCTTGGTCTGCTGGCAATACTTTTTCAGTGCAGCCCAGAACACCATTAGCCATTTTTCCCCCACCAAGTTGCTGGCTTATGTCCAACTTCATGTCCATCAGGACTCCCGGATCCTTTTCTGCCAAGCTGCTCTCCAGCTGGGTAGCTCCCAACATATACTGGTGCATGGGGTTGTTCCTTCCTAGGTGCAGCAATTAGCACTTGCCTTTGATGAACTTCATGAGACTTTTGTCAGCCCATTTCTCCAGCTTGTCAAGGTCCCTCAGGATGGCAGCACTATCCTGCAGTGCATCACCTACGCCTCCCAGTTTGGCGTCACCAGCAAGTTCGCTAAGGATATGTTCTGCCTGTCACCCAGATCATTAACAAAGGATGTTAAAGAGGACTGGACCCAGTACTGACCCCTTGGGGTGTACTGCTAATTACTGGAGTCCAACTAGACTTGGTGCCACTGAACACCAGCCTCTGGACTGGATGGGTAAATGGATTGAAAAGTCTGAATGGCTGCGCGCATTCTTGGACACCCGAGGAATCTTACGGGAGACAACGTTGAAAGCCTTACTGAAATCTACACAGACAGTATCCGCTACTCCCCGGTTGTCTACCAGGTCAGTAACTTCACTGTACAAGTTCATCACATTGATCAAGCATGACTTCCCCTTGTGAATCCATGTTGACTATTGATGATTTTTTTTGTCCTTTACATGCCTGAATATGGTTTCCAGGATTAGCTGCTCCATCACCTTCCCAGTGATGACGTGAGGTCAACCGGCCTATAATTCCCTGACTCCTCCTTGAATATAAGAGTGAGATTTGCTTTCCTTTTTGTCTTTGAGCACTTCTACCAGTTGCCATGATCAATCAAAGAAATATTAAAGCAAATAAGGATGGCACCGAATCTTTAGTAATGCCAGGTCAAGTTCATCCTTTCAGATATACTTTTATGCTGCATAGTGAGGGAGCACTGCTCTCTGGAAGATTTTAACACATGCCCTAATTGTTAAAACATGACATGTCTAGTGACAAGTGCACAGAACTGAGAGAAAGGCAAGGTACAGTGATGGGCAGGTGGGAGAATCAAATCTGAGGCAGTCAAGTGTACAACAACCAGGGAGGATGCTGAGACAAGTGAGCTGTCATGACTGGTATTCCTCCACTGATGCCTTGCATTTCCCCATCTCTGTCTTGATATCTGCTCCAAAATCCTTCAGACTGAGGCCAAGTGCTGCACAGTATCTCAAACCAAGGTGGGGTGGTGAGGGGGCTACTAGCACTACTGAAATACAATGACAAGTAAGACAGAATAAAGACCTGAAGAGAAGAATTAGTCAAGACAACGAGAGATGAAAGTACCTCCAAAAATGTGTCATATATGATAGTTTTCAGAGGCAAAAATCCTATCTTTCCACTGCTGAGCCTTTTTTAATCTGTCATGTCACATTAGAAAACATGATGGAGCCCTTTGCTGGCATTAAACAGTGCAGTGCAGCATGCTGGCAGCTCTTAGAGTATTAGATTTTCTTTGCTAGTCAAGTCTGAAGGGGAAGATGAAATGGATGGTGGAATATCACATGGCTCTATGATGCTTGCAATTGCCCAGGTCTCTCTATCTCATCTTTTATGTCTGCTCAAATGAGGGAAGAGTGAATGGTCCCGGCACAACCTGAGGGTGAAGGACACCAGGCATTTACACTCAGTTGTTAACTAGGAAAAGGTAGAGTCTCAGGGGATGTTCTGGTCTTGAAACATCAGCCACTCCTTTCCCTGAAAGGAGCAGAGGGAGGTTTTGGGATCAGATGGAGAATCCCATGATGGAGAGATGTAAAGGCACCAAACTCTTGTCAGAGAAGTTGCTCCGCACTTTGAGACTGATGTGCAGCTCCAAACAAACCAGTTCCTGTCAGAGGGGCTGCCTGCCCTCTTTCTTTTATAGCTGAACCTTGGATATTAAAGCTTCCCTGGGGCAGGGAAGTCCTTGTATGGGGCTGCAGAGTGCTCTGGGAAAGCCAGAATTGGAGCAGAGTTTGGGTGCTCCAACTTCCCAGTGCAGCCAGAGGCTGAAGGAGCTTGTTTCCCACGCTGCTTGCAGGTTTAGCTGGAGGTGGGCCAGCTGATGGGTCTGTGAAAATACCTTCATGGCAGACGACCAGGAACCTTTCCTCTGTGAGGGGCTCCCAAGGAGAGAGTTTATTCACACTTTACATATAGCAGCCTTCCAGTACCTTAAGGGGGTCCACAAGACAGATGGAGAGGGACTTTTCACAAGGGCATGTAGTGACAGGACAATGCGGAATGGCTTTAAACTGACAGAAGGAGGGTTTAGATTAGGTGTTAGGAAGAAATTCTTTGCTGTGGGGGTGGTGAGGCACTGAAACAAATTCTCCAGAAAAGTGGTGGATGCCTCATCCCTGGAAGTGTTCAAGGTCAGGCTGGATGGGGCTTTGAGCACCCTGGTCTAGTGGGAGGTGTCTCTGCTTATGGCAGGAAAATTAAAACCAGATGATCTTTAAGGTCCTTTCCAACCCAAGCCATTCTATGATTATATGAATCTGTCACCTCCTGCATGCTCCCCTAAAGGGTCTGGGTGCAACCAAGCTGCCATCTGCCACCCCACCAGGTAACTGATGGTCCTGATCATGTAGAAGAGACAGGGCGCTGGTCCAGGAGCCATGCCTGTTCCCCATTGAAGAAGCAGGTTGGTGCCTCTGCAGCCCCTGATGTTTGCGATCAAGGTCCCTGCTTGCAAGGCTAGCTTTTAAATCATCAAAGCCAGTCGATTGCAGCAAGGCAGGAAGACCATTTCTGTCTTGATTACTGCAATAAAGGAAATAGGGAAGACTTTTCCAGCATGCTGAAAAACTCCAATATTCTGCAGGATAAATAGTCTAGCCTGACATTATAGATACTTGCTCATTGAGTAAATACAATATACTGAATGCTTATTTTATTAATTATTCATTAACCACTAGTGTTGCTGCCTCCTGAATTCAGGGATGTCAGTGAAGAATCAGGTTACTGAATTAATCTTGGTGCTAATGTGCTTTCCCTGTAGTTTGCTGGTTTGTTATTTATTATTAGAAAGGCAAGTAACGAATATTACAGGCTGCACACTTAGAGACACATTGATGTGGTCTACTACACATGAGAACACTTCCTCTTCACTAAAGTTATTAACATAAATGGTAATTTCACACGGTCAGGTCCGAGGCTAAGGACTTAGTTTAATTCCCACATATGGTCTGTGTACTGTTTGTGAATCCCAGTCCACTGTAACAGCAGCATAATTCTTATCCAAACCCGCCTCTAAAAGACCGGTTGTAACTTTTCTACACATATGCAAAAAAAGACCCCATTCATATCTAACACTATGTCTTAAGGGAAACATGCAAAATTCCAACATTACATAATTGTACCAGGTGTAATGGTAAGGATATTTGCTTTCTTGATACATTTGTCCAAAAGATATTTAGTTCTACACAAAACAAACACCAACATTAAATCTTATTTACTCCTCTTCAGAAAGGCACCTCTGTTTACTCACATGCAATAGCCTGCATGTGAAACTCCAGAGTTTCTGGATATAGATGGATGACCACACACGTAGTGAGACTTACTCCTCTAGCAGTCCTGCTTGTACTCACAGTAATAGCCACAGTGAACATACATGACCACATATATAAACACAGTTTTTAAATCCTGACTTGGATCAGCTTTTAAATACATGTTTGACTGCTTTACAAGGATTGCGTCTGTTAAATCTCCTGCACATGTGTTGCTAAATAGGCCATAATACACTGAAGTGCAGGGGAAATGCAAACTGTAACTTCTGAGAGAGGTTAAATATTTTGCTCAAAGAGCAATTTCTCCATTTTACAATCATCAGACTATAAAGAGAAATTTATTCCTGCCAGTCTGCTTCTTTTACCTACTTGTACTCCCATCTGATTTGTTTCCTTTACAGAAATTACAAGGTCATCCAAGTTAAGCAACTGTTGTGCTTGTGATTAACTACCTACAATCAGCAGGAACAAAATATGAAGATTTATGGTTAGATTTTTTAGAGGTGGAATTCTATGAGCTAGTTCTTAATGGAGCTGCCCTAAATTTGTCAGTATTAACCAGCAAAAGAAAAAGACAAACCCAATAAATAAACCACCTCTGTTTTTAAATCCAGAATATAACATTTTGAAAGAGGTTCTTCCTTGCTTGTGTTTGTTTCACCTGTTTTTATTAATGCCGTTCTTTTACTCAAAAGAGAGTACTGCACGGACTCCATGTGGCGTCTTGTTTACTGGAGAAATAAGACTATTTCTGTTACCAAAATATGTTACTCTATTACTGCCACAAGCTTTATTTATACCAGCATGAATTATTTTGCCCAGCAGAGAAATGTGGCTTCCTCTCATATAAAAGCTGACAGTAGTTTGACAAGTAAAAGCAAAACTGCAATCAATTTGGGGCAGAAAATGAATGATACCACACCCCACTGAAACTGCAAAGGAAATTAAGGTAGATTTTAATATATTTGTCTCAGCTGTGTTGACAGCCTGAATTAGACCTCAAATACAGACTGGGTCAGGGGGCTGAAGAGTATGGGAAGCGTGAAAGGGAAATTGTAACCCCATAATGCATTTTGCCTTGACTTCTGCAGAGAAAGGATGGGAGAAACAGATGTTGCAATGACAGGGTGGTGTGACTTGCAATGCTTCATGAGAGCAGAAACAGGAACAGTGACAGACCCCAGGAATAACAAATTCCTTTCTGGGCTGGTGACATTTCTGATTGAAATGAACTTTTGACACGACAAAAACACTTTCAATTTCATCAGTGGTCACACAGGTGCCTCTGGGGAGACCTTGCCCTCAAATGCCACTCTCTGCTGCCTGTTGCCTACCATTAAAATCATCCCTCTCCTCAGAACAATGTTCCTCCTCCTTTATAGTAGGATAAATAAAATGTCTCTGTACGTTTGGAGCTCCATCTTCTAACACGGAGAGACACATCTGCCCAAGGACAGACTATATCTACTCTGCAAGGCTTTGCTTCCATAAATAACGAAACATCTGCTGGCCCTAGCTGAGCAAAATTGATGGGGGCAGGGTTTCATCCCATCCCAAGGTGGATCTGCAAAGATTAAGGACACTGCTCATCCCCCAAACCAGGGAGTATGTAGAGGTGATGTGTTTTGTGGTGACACTGTCACGTCCCCTTTCCCTTGACTGCTCCACTGACCTTTTGCCACAGCAAATTACTCAGACAAAGCAAATTTGTGCTGTTTGCTATGAAATGCAAAACAACCATCAACCACCAAAACAATAGTAATCGCATCATGATGTTAGACATGCCTTCTTCTGTGATGAATGATGATGTTAGCCATGGAAATTCCTCATAAAAAGAGGTAAGTGCAAACCATGCACAGAAACGAGGATCCCTGTCCTACTGAAACACAGAGTTAGATGTCTAAAGATATGTTGGTATTGAGGTGGTTTTTTTGAAAGCACATAAACATTGCTGTCAATGAGAGTTAGTCAACTAATGGAATGTTACAAACTTCATAGGCATGTATGTACTTCTTGAGACCCCAACGCACCTTAAATAAACAAACAAACAAACATGTGTGTGTGTGTGTGTCTCTTTCAGTGGCTTGCCTAAGGTTGGAAAGCTGGTGGAAGATGCAGCCTTCTTGGAGTATTTTAACTACAAAGCCACCTTTCCTTTCAGCAGAGCAGAGCTCACCAGGACACTGATCACAGAAAAGAGGGCTGACAAGGGCCTTGAATGCCCATCTCCCATCTGCACCCATGCACAGAACCCAGACCAGTTCTGCTCAGAGTATTTATTCCCAGTGGTTTTATTCCCTGCTCAGAGTATTTATTCCCAGCCCAGACGTGTAATGATAGCTCAGTTTCAGTGTGTCACCCATAAATAATCACCTGCTTTTCCTGCCTTCCTCCTGAAGCTAAGGGCAATTTTGATAGCTCCCTTGGGGTTTTCCCAAATGAACAGCTTCCTCATGAAGCTAAACTAAAGGGGAAAAAATGCCATTCTCCCCAGGTACCACTGCAGCTAAAACCGAGGCTCAGCCCTTTGCTGCTTTTCTCCATCACCGCCATTCATGTATCTAGTGCTGTTGCATTGCCCCCTCTAATCCAGGATTTAGATGAGCTTGTTTACCACAATCTCATTTTCCGTGTGATTTATCCCCAGCACCCTGCATGCAAAGAGGCAAGCTTCACACACATCCGCGCGTGCGTGCTGCCATCAGGGATGAGCTCTTGCTTTAGGCACTTGCTTTTCTCTCATTACTGGAAGCTAACAATAAGTGTGAGAATTGCAGACGTCAAATGTAATTAGGAAGAAATTATTTCACGTTACCCAACAAAATGAGGTCTGTGAATAAAGCCTAATCCTGCTGCCTGCCCATTCTTTTTATCCCTAAATGACTCAAAGATGGGGAGGGCACAAAATGCCCTCCACAGCACTGGACGGGGAGCAGCCACGAGGAGATTCAGCCATGCTCAATGGGGGCCATCATGCTGCCATCCTCTGGCTGAATAAACCCTTTCCCAATGGGACTGCAATGCTGTTTAGAGAACTGACCATTTCAAACAGCTGAATCCCTTCACAGCCTAAATTTCGGTGAATAAAAATGATCGCTTCGAACTATTCAGTCCCCTCAGACCTCTGAAGGAACTGCTGTGTGTTTCAATGACTGTGCAAGACTTGCAGACTGACCCTTCCTCAGTACTGGTAATATTTGTCACCTTTATGGTGATGCTGATAGTCCAATCCCCTTCCCAAACTGTCCAATTTTTCTACTCGTCTTTCTTTTTCTTTCTAGTATCTGATATGAACAAGTCCAAAAACCTTGCAACAGCCTCATGACATTTTAAAAATCAATGACAATTTTTTATACTTGTGGGAATTCACCAAGTTCATTCCATCACAGGATTTCTGTTTCTAAGCAGCATTTTTCAGCACAGCTGAGGAAGACGTGGTATTGATCAGGGAATGCGTAGATTACCTTTCTCAACAAGGTCGTAGGTGACCATCATCTGTCAAACCTGCCATTCCATAAAGTTTTACGACTTCTCATGCTACATTTCCCAGTCACAGACAGTACTATTTCCAAAACATCAATGGGACCATAAAAACACATCTAGCAGGTGTGCATGTCCACATCTTAAGTGTGCTTATTTACAGCCATATGCACACAGACAGTGTCTCTGTGATCTATTGCCTCACGATCCTTGCAATATACTATTTATATTGCTTCAGATCACGATTTTCCGCTTGCTGGTGTAAGGACAGTACCCCTTAAGGTATTGTTGTGAATAAATCTAGGGCTATACAAAAAACAATGCAGAGCACTGCTGCATGATCTGGCAGAGGAACTTGCCTCTAATTCACTGCTTTAAAGCCAGCAGAACATATATAGTGACACACACAGGATTCGGTGAAGCAATCGGAAGACCATCCCTCAAAGTCACAAAAGAGGCAATAGGTAGTTTGTTACTTTCTTCTTTGTTTCTCATTTTACTAGTTAGCTAATGCGCAGAAGGCTGCTCCCCCACCTCATCTCTCTTTGCTTTCACACTGGGCATGATAAATATGACCCCTACAACTAACAGCTTTTGGCAGCAGCACAGCACAAACTCTTACCGGATTGCAAAATCTTACTGGCTTGCCTATGGCACCTTCCAGTGGAGGGTAGCAGTCCCTTGACAAGCACTACTGCCAGTGGACTACTGCCTTTATGCGTTTCCTCTGCCTCCTGACCTGCAGACAGTGGGTAGGAGTGTGCTGATGAGACAGACATTATACTGACCAGTAATAATACTGTGAATATCAAGAAGTTCCCTTGACACTGATTATTAACAACATGATGACAGCACACTGGATTACCAGACTTTTTGTGTTATTAGATCATCCATTTCCAGCTGGTGGGAGAAGCCAGGATGGAAACAATCAGGGAAAACAAATAAATACACCATGTTCTTGAAAAGCAGTGGACCAAAATCTCAGCTTTAATAGTCCCATATCTAATTGCTAATGAGCACCTTCACCAGAGTTGGTGAGTTAAGAGACTCAAAAGTATTTGAATACTTTAGAAAGCCTCCCTTGTAGGATGTGTGGCAGATCAGTCAGTCTAAAAACACACGTTGTCTCAGGGTATGAGGGAGACTTTGTGAAAGACACACAGTGAAACCAGGTCTTGCCATTCCAAGGGAGTGCAAAGTCCTCAGCAAAGTCTGGGGTTTCTGTAAAGGGCTCTTGTGTTTACTAAATATGTTGCTTGAGAAAGTCTGCATGGTCTCTTACGACCACCATTAGGATTCCTTGGTGACACAGAAATGCAAGGACTGGCACTGAAGCACCTGTCCCAGTACCACGGGACATTCCTCCAGTCTGTAGGAGACATGCAGCTCTGCTGTCCATCACCCATCAGTGCTGGCCCTCCTTCTCATCAGGGCTTTCTGACACACCTTTATCATTGCTCTGGGAAAACCTCCAAGTTTCACTGTCACAGCCTGGATATGCCCCATTCCTCTCACCCTGAAAGCTAAATCCAAGTCTTCTTGGCTGCTTCTCTAGCCTGAATAATCAGGGAACCTGTGCTTCCCAGCAGGTCCAACACAGCCAGTGAGACAGGCAGAAGTGAGAAGTCTGTCTTTTCCCTCCCTCTCCCTGTTAACTTTCAGAGTCCTGTTTTATCTCCTGTTTTCTCTTTTCTGTCTTACAGTCACACACACACACTTGAGCAGCTGTGAAGCTGTGCAGGCACCACAGGGATAAAATGGAGGAGGAGTCTGGGAGAAGCTGAACAGGGAAAAAAAAAAGAACACCATACCCACTTAAAGATTTACTTAGCACAGAAGGTTTGCATTTCAGAGTAGAAGTTAATGGAGTTGTAAAGGTTTTAAGCAGCCAAGAACATGGCCTCCAGCATCCATTTCCTATCCCCATGTCACATGTGGTTTTGAGCTGAAAGTTCTGCATCTTAATTCACTTTTGCTCCTTACTTCATAGTAGATTTTGGAGAAATCCATTCTGGTTTGGCTAGAGGAGGACGTCTTTAATCAATTGCCATAATTGCTATGTAAGGACTCCTCAGAAATGGTTTATGGTACAGTGGCCTATTCATGCGGCTGGAATATGATGTGGAATCTCTCGCCTTTGCTAGGACATATTTTGCCACCTTGGGCAAGAAGTTCCATTTTTGCTTGGGCTGGCACGTGCAGAACCACGATACAGGACACAGACCAGCGAAGCACGACATTCATGTGACAAGTTTCTATGACAGGCACAAAGAGTTTGTCTCATGGCTGAGCAAACACTGAGGTGTGTAGTGGGCCAGGTCCTGCTATAAGATACGGTCCCTGCAGCCTCACCCTTACAATTGGCCTGGTGTAAGTCAAGGCACTATTCTCCCCACATGGGAAACTGAATTCTGCTCTGGAGTCTCTCTTCCAGCTGGCTGATATAACACCAAAGTCATAACAATTTTCTGGGAATAACAGGAGGTTCAGAGGTTCCAAGCTACATTTAAACAGGATCTAAACAGACCTTTCTGAGCCAAATTGATTCCCGGTGCAACTCTAGTAAGGCTGGAGGAACTGCACCTGGGATGATTTTGGTCCCACACAATATGTCAATGGCCAATCTCAATATGCCTGGATAAAGACATCTTTGAAAAAGACATTCCCTTTATAGTACTAAATTCTGATCTGCCAAATGTGGCAGCCAATGAGCTCTTCCAAACTAAATACTGTGAGGATTATGCATAAATACTGAAGTATCCTAATCAGCCTCTTGCTGAAAATTAATTGATCCATTACAGACAATAACTATATGCTGAAGTTTTTATTCTGCATTTTTTACTTCTGTAAGTAGCATATGTGATTTGATTGGCTGGATATTTTAAACCCTAGGGGACCATTGGTGGAGCAGTACAAATCCCTCCGAAATCCAAAATTGCCAGCTGCAATTATAGTCTGCATCTAGCATCTTCTCTAAGGACTATAAATGCTTCACTACTTTAATTTTGCTTGGCATTTGCATCACTGTGTGACAATTACCAAGCCACAGCAAATGATGGATTCAGTAATAAAGTCTGGACAGTAAGGAAATACTGCCCAAATTGAAATATTCTCTCTATTTCAATCTAATATTCATCATTCTGTGCACATGGATACATCACATTTAGATATAAAGCTCTGGTAAGACAGGCACCTTTCCTTTTTGCTGCTGAAACGCCTGTGGCTTCTTGCATATTAGATACGAGCAAAATTGTTTTCTCCTCATATTTCTTGATTGTTTTCAACTACTCAAAAGGATGAGATACTAAGTTGCAAATACTAGTAATTAAAAGGTCAGACTGGCAACTATACCACTCCAGCTAAGGCTTGTGAAATTCTACCCATCTCAGTGATGTTAAGCTGATACAAAACAGAAATGAAACAGCAATTTCATTCAGCTCAGCTATATTTTGAACTCATATATACACAGTTTTAATTATTTGAACTGTTTGTGTTTGCCCCTAAGTCCTAGCTACATTAGAAGACAAGATCAAGCACTATAGCTAAAACTATTAAATTAGCAGAGATACAATTGGGGAAACAAAAAACAACATTATGAGAATATGCGACTTAGACAGGAAGGGGTTTGGGTACTGCCAAAAATAGTTTCCCTTGTTAAAAAGGCATATGCTGAAAAAATATTGTTTAGCAAGAAAAAAAGCAGGATTTGGAGAGGTGAAAAATAAAATACTTATAATGAAATGGACCTGGTGCACAGTGAGCTGTGCAGAATCAATGTTCGTAAATGACACTACTTTCCTTCATCAGCCAGGGCTGGAAAACTTCAGAAAGACCTAAGTAATTTAGGCAAATAGGCAACACAGTGGAAATGTTATTCAATGTCATTGCAAGGTCAAGCAGTGAGATACACTAAGAGACAAAAATTTAAATTTTTCACATGCTTCAAAATGGTTCAAATTTAATCATATAAGCACTGGGACCTTGCTGTCCTGTGCTGTTCTTTGGGACCCAGAGCTCCATTGCAGGTGCAGTCTAACAAGGTTGGAATAAAGCCGAATAAAGACTGAACTGAAAAATCGCTGTACCAGCAACAGTGTAGCACCATCTTACATATTTTGGGCATGTTTCCTGAAGCCCCTCAACAAGAATACTGAAGAATTAGACAGGTCTTGGAGTAGCCTGAGCATGATCCAGCACAAAAACTTTCAAAGACAGGTTGGAAAGGTGTGGTTAGTTTATTTCAAAGAGGCGATAAACAAGGCCATGCAATTAGAAGTAAATAAAGTGCTGAAAGTAGTATTTCCAGGAGCTCCTATTCTTCCTGTCTCCAGAACATGGTAGCAGTGTTTCCCCCTTATCCACCCACCCCCAAAATAAAAAAGTTAAAACCTTCAAGAAAATTCCCAACAACTGGCTGGTCATCTCCTTGTGGTTTTCTCACTGGAGAGCAACTAACAGCTCTGCATACCACCAAGTCGACAACACAAGAGGATTAAATTGATTACAGAAATCATGACATGCACATAGAAGGTTCTTAGACAGTTCTATCTGACCTCAGTTTACTAATTCTTGTCAGAAATCCTCCACATTTATGGCCACCCCTTTATATCCCATGCAACACAGAACACCAGAACAGCTGGTGAGTAACACTGTTATGAAGAAGAAAGTGTCTAGACAGGGTAAATCTGTCCAACCTGACCCAATAAAGGCAAGTACTAAAGGACTTAATATATTTTGCACCAGGAAAAGTCTCAGCTATTCACAGGAGATGTAGTCAGAAGAGAAAGTTGTACTTCTGACCTTCGGCCAAACTAATAGCTTATAACAGGGCACCAACAGCTACAGTCCAAAATGTTATCAAAGCTGAACATTTTCCAGTGAGGTGCCAAAAAGAACCAAACTCATGTAGCTCATGCTGATACTTAACACAACCAAAGTTCCCATAGCATATGCCAGGAAAATGAAATCAGGAGTTGTATGGGAAGCTTTATTGGAGCAGAAATAAAGTCTAGAGCCACTTTTCTCCTCTCCATGGCTTTTCCTCTTGAACATTGTAACCAAACAGATCTCAAATGTTTAAAGACTAAGGAAGAAGCTACATCCCACCACATATTTCCAAAAGCAAGAGTTAAAAAATTGTTTGCCTCTTACCTTGTTAGCTTTGTCCCAATCTGCTGCCTAAGTTCGAGCCTCTCTTCATCAGTCTGCATGGGGAGGATGTTCTTTTCCTCCAGTTCTCGCTTGGAAGGCCTATTGCTTAGTTTGATTGCTAAAGAGTCCTTCCTGCAGAGTTTCCTTGCCAGGGGGCCTATGGGAGAGAGGAGAGGCTCTGCCAAAGGAGGTGTCATCATTTCATTACAGCATGCAGCTGGCAAAGAAACACTAGCCAAGGGAGGATATGAGGCTCTCGTTTACACTGGTATGGACTATGGGAAAAGGGGTGTCATTAACTTCATGTGCTCAATTAACCTCAATTCATATCATAATAAGGAAAAGCTGAAATTAGTAGGTATGCAGGAAATAGAAATTAATACATTGCCCCATAGAGGGGACTGGGGAAGAAGGGCTTGTTTCAGAATTGCTAGCAGCATCTGGAGCTTTCTCTAGCACAGTATTTCCACATAATGGAATGAAAAATTCAACCTCAGAATCTGGGCAGGCAGCAGAGCTACAGCATGTGAAAAGAGAGGGGTATCTGAATCTCTCTTGCACTGTAATATCAAGACATCCAAGCCAGCACTAGAAGGAATCAAAAGTCAATCAGAAGCACCACAAATCTCTATGTACATTAACTGTTTCCCAGGCAGTGACAGTGGCAAAGACACTGTAAAAACCAGTGGCCTTTTATGCTCAGATTCGCTTTCTTAGGCTTGTGTCCAAAGCAGTTTGAGCAAGGAAGACAAACACAAACAGAGAGACACAAACATGAGAGGTTTTGGGCTTTTTCAGGAGAGTGTGAGATAGTGCAGTTCTGCCCTGTTTTCAGTTTAGGAGCAAACACTGCTTAATTTCACTTGCAGGGTAAGGTGGGGTTCTGAGGGGATGAAATATGCCTGTTTTACAATCTTCTTTCTGTGTGTTTTAAAAGGGATGTTTGATTGTACTGCTTCCAGTTTTCAGAAGAAAAGAAATGCAAGGGCCCGGAACTTCAATGTCTGGGATAACAAGCAGTTGTCATACACAAAGTACTGTATCTTGTCTTCATGGGAGAGTCCTACGATGCCACACTGAGGCAGGAGTTGGGTTTCCTTAGACAGGTCAGGAAGGCCACAGGCCCTTTCCAAGTCTGTAATTGTGATATGGCTATCAATTAACCTCTTCTTATCTGAGCCCAATCCTCTAATTGTGACCCCTTTCAAAGCATGTGCCCATTTATGATTCCTAAATGATTTAATATTGACTATATATAAAAGCTCTGATTCTCTACTTGTGGCACTTATTTCATCCTCCTGAAGTAACTATCGGGATGATCTTGACTTAAGCCAAAGGCAGGGCTTCTCTTCACCACGGGCACTTGAGAAAGTGAATCCAAAAGCCAGTTTGTAATTGAACTAATATAAGCCCAAACCTGTCATCTGAATTTGGCCTGAGCACTACCCAGAAAGCGATTCATGTATATAAAAGTTCATACTACTTGTTATTTTGAATTAGCATCCCCATGTAGTCAAGCCCTGAGAGATGTGAAAGCCACAGCCAAGAAAGAAAATACACAGGTCTCATGTTTCCTTTGTGTATTGTGAGTTCAGAGTAAAACTTAAGTAAGTGAGAAAGGGAAAATGGAATGAGTCTTACTTGTAAATAATGAGTTATCCTCCTCTTCATCTTCTTCTTCTTCCTCTTCCTGCCTTGGATAGAGGCAGGAAGAATCTTCATAGTCAGTTTCATGAGGCACATTTTCTTTATTGTCATCGCATTCGATCACAACAGTTGGCACTTGTCTCATGTCTGGAAGGCCCCCAGGTCCTGTTTTTGTAACACTGTCACTTGTGTGTAAACCAGAGCTGTTGGTAAAGAAAAGCAAATAAATAAGCTAAAGGAAACAGCTCAATGAAAGCCAGAGTTGCTTCTCTCACTGTGTATAGGAAAGTAGTGGTCTTTCATCCATTTTTGAGAAGAAATGAGAACAGAAAGATCTTCAAGAACAGCAAGATATCTAACAGGTTTAAACTGATTTCTTATTAGATTTAGGGTACAACACTTATTAGGGAGAGGTAGGACAGCATGCAGGCAGAAATACTGTCAGCCAGGACGAAGTTCTAAAGATCTGTTGCAAACACTTAGTGACCAGTTACTCAGAGTGGTAAGCACCAGCTACTCAGTGGTAAGCATGCCTTCAGCCTGGTGTCTGTGTGACCTCTCCACTGGTGTGCAGGCAGCAAGGAGGAAATGTCTCACCTGAGTGCAAAAGGTGGAGTAAGATGGGGAGGAAGGAAGTATACACTGTAGAGGACAACTGTAGAAAGGCAGAGGGAAAATACAGCTTGCGCTAGTTGGGCAAGATGATGTTGAGTGACTTGAGGGGTTGGCAAGAGCACAACGTTCTGACATGCAGAGGAGTGAGCATGTGAAATTGAGCTTGGAGAAAAGAGACTTTGGAAGCAGGTGAGAGTAACCACAGAGGTAGCTAAAACCTGGGAGGTTTGTCTGCTAATGGTACAGTTATGTATTGGAGGGTGGCCATGACGATACCCCTTCTCCTGCCCCAGCTCCTTACCCAGCCAGGTGCTGAAGATCAATCAGAATTGGCGCTAACATCATATTTCTTTTGCCACAGGTGTGATTGATTATTTTCTGCATCTTACGAGGTTAAGACCAGTAGTGAGGACTGCTATCATCTAGCTCTGTTTACGTGTTGAATCCAAAGCCCTTTATCAAATAACTTATCAAGTAGGGAAACAGGAATATGAGGAGGTGAAGACCAACGACAAACACAAACTGAAAGGAAAAGTCAGGAACAGAATCATGTTTCCCAACCAATTTTTATCTAAATAGCTCATGTTGTTTTTCCAGTGTGAAATCAGAATGAGAGACTGGCAGGCAGAAATGGTGGCAGCTCAGGATTATTTGTGAGACAGCAGAAACTGCCCTCTCTCTGAAGTCCCGGCTGATGCAACAGCTATATGAAGAATGGGGAACATTTGCCTGTTGGACACCCTCTCTATGTCAAACTCCCATTTCACTTTCCAGAAGAACTTAGGTGTGAAAGCAGATGTGCTGGCCAAGCTGACCTTGAGGCACACAAACTTGGATCTGACAAGTATTGAGTAGCCTCAATTGCCTTGAATATTTTATCCTGCTCTGAATACCAGAGGTATTCTGCATCTTGAATAAAATGTAGTCTTCTCTTTAAAAGATTTCTACTGAAATCTACTTAATCTACTATTTTCAACTTGAAACATTTTCTTTCTTCTAACCCAAAAGTTAGAATGGACTCTTAAATGGCTGCCAGATAACACTCCACAGAGACTTTTAAAAATGTAGTTCTAGGAATATAATGCTACTCCAAAATATGCTTAGGGATGAAACAGTAGAAAAGGCTTCAGATCCTGTGAACAAACCATATCATGCTGTTATTATCATCTTCAGCTTCAAAGAAATAATTTTGTTAATTCCAACATTTATTATTGCAGACTAACCAACAGTGAGATGCAAGCTTTACTGGATGCCTTGAAGAGAGAAACTCCATTTTCTTAGTGATAGTCCATGTTTTGTATCACAAAGTAAGAGAGATTCACGAAGAACTGGCTTGCAAATTTTTGTATTGGACTTCAATGAGTTTGACACAAAAAACTTTCTCCCAGATGCAGTTTTAGAACTCATCAGCTGAATTCTCACAATGACACATCAACACATTACAATTTTTAAAAACTTTGAACTAACTTTTAATTTATTGAAATGCTTTTGGAATTTTTATATTATGAACTTCATTAAATCTGTTTGTAAGCTAATTTTTGAGTAAGTCTTTTAAAGAGGAAAGGGAGGAAATTCAAAAGTCTGGAATGAAATTTCTGAGAAAAACTATAATACTGTGAAATTCTGTTAACATTGCTAAAAAAACCTTCCAATTGCACACACGTAACCACTGGATCATTCAGTTAATTTTAAAACAATACATACACGGAGAGTAAGTACAAATTCACTAAGCGCCTTCTGGAAGTACAAATGAAAGGAGCAGGAAGTAGTTCAGCATCCAGGACTATTAGGCGCTTCCCTGTTCTGTGAAGGATGGATGTAGAATTATGGATGCATCCTTACGGGTGTGTACATAGGGTAGCAGATATCAAAGTGATCCATCAGTTTAGGTTATCGAACAGATACTGGATGGCAACAAGACTTTCAAGTTACCACAGAGGATTTGTATTTGAACTAGTGATCTAGAAATAGGCAGCTTCTCATCCCATTGTAAGTTTTCTGAATCATCCACTTTCTTGATAATACTACTTTCTATTTTAAGCCCCTCATTTTTCCTAGTGTTTTGTGTCGTTCTTGATTAAAATCAGCCCTTTCCACAGCAATTTGACTAAGTCAGCTGTCTAAGCAAAGCGCTTATGAAATACATGCAGTACTGCAGTATACTTAAGAAAGACAAATCAAGGTCACTGGATATGTCCATTGTGTATAAATGACTCTGGATCATTAGCAAAACTCCCACATGGTCAGGTGGTCCACACCACAGAATTTTTTAGCATTATTCACCAAAAAGCACACTATTGTTTCAAAAAGCCCATTTTAAATCAGTTTTGTGTTTTGCAACAAAATTAGAGAACAAAGCCACAGTTAAGCAAGTGCTTGTTTCAAGAAGATCTTAACGCGTGGATTTGAACAATTCATAGCTCCCTAGTACAAGAACCTGCAATTACTGCTGCATCATCTTTACATGATCAAAACAGCAAAAAAGTTACACCACTACAGCTTGCAATGTTTCTAGGGAGAAAATACTTTAATCAAAAATCACAATTTAAGCATATGAGTGACTCATGGTACAGACAAAATAAAAAAAAGAAAAAAAGTGAAATACCTCCAGTAAAATCTAGTGGGAAAAACCTGCACATTTCTCGTCCGTTATCCCAGACCCTTTGATTTTGGAATAAAGGGTTACATTTTTATCAACATGTTTTCAGATCCACAGTACACTTTTCTGTACTTACCAGTTCAAACAAAAAATCTGAAAAAACTTCAAACCATTGTATATACGTTTCTACTACAGGAATGTGTGTGAGAAACAGAGAGAGAAGGCAGAGCTATAAATATTAAGTGTTTCTATCCTTAGGCAATTCTAAAATTTAGACAAGATGCAATTCTCTTGACAAGTTTTATGGAAGATAAATGTTTTCTGACTCAAATATGTTTCATAAGATTTACAAGACACTGGCGGTAATGTCTAATGCATCTCATTTCATAAATCTACAGTCTGAAGCTGAGCTGGGTGTCCCAGAGGAACTGGTCTCACACACAGTCTTTTTGGACATAGTGATTTTTCACTGCTCTGCCACAGAGGCAATTCTAGCCCGGAGTGAGATATTGCCACTTAACAGCTCTTTAGTACGTACGTTGAACAAACTGAGGCCTGGATTCATCTACAAACTGAGGCCTGGATTCATCTACATCCGCACCTGCACATGAACCCACAGAGTAAATTAAATTAATTGTCACCTTTCCAGACAGGCTGAGAATTATAAAGGCAAGGCAGAAAATCAGGCTATTTCAGATCAAGAAACTGCCTCACTAAGTCAAAATTAAAGACACATTTTGGTGTCACAAGAGGGTTTCTAAAGCTTCCTTAGCCACTGCTCGTGATGCACAGCTCTGGGGCACGGACTTTCTTCTCAAATTCATTTCAGCCAGGAGAATGAAATCTGCATATTTTGGTGGCAGGGCTTACCAGATTTTCATAAACTCCTAAAATGCATTCTCAAATGGTAAAAAACCAGTGTCCAAATCTAGAGTTTTACTTATGCTTAACACACACCCTTTGGGCTGAAGTGGAAAGTCATTTGCAGTAGGGCACAAACTGGCAACAGAGGTTGCAGAAAAAAGGTTACACGGAAATTACACATTTCTCTGTTTCAACTTAATCTACCATAAAACTGGTAATTTATCATGGAGAATAGAGGAAAACTGGCAGCAAAAATGACATGTCATAACAGTCATACTATGACAAGGGGCAGATTGCCCTTCTGAGAACAGGTTATGAATAGACATTATGAGTACCAGAAAATGTTTGCAATCAAAAGTGTTAATTGCACAAATGAACTTAATGTTCTATAATGTCTGTAATAAAACTGAATAAAAAAATCCAAGAATTAACTGCCATTTTAAGCCATAAGAACAACTGGGACTTGAATAGCTATTACATGCTTTTTAATGTACCTTAAGACCTTAACTTATTAATATGCACTAGATCTAGGTGAGGCAGTTACATGCAATCACTCCTGCAGAGGGGAAAATAGACATAGAGAGACTCAGTAGCTTTCTCAAGGTCAAAGACGGAAAAATCTGGCTTCCAGGTCTGTACAGAGAGAGAGCTCATTTTTCTCTGGCAAGCGTGTGGCTTGTTGGCAAAGCACTGATTTCAACTATCAGTCTTCAGATGTTGTTAGGCTATTCGAATTCCAGAGACCTTATCAGTGTAAGCAAAAAATCCAGATTGCTAGAAGAAGGGAATGTTTTAGCCTTTCATTCATTGTTCATGTCCACACTCAGAGACCTGGTGAAGAGGAGAGTTGTGAGGTCTAAGAAAAGTTTACTGGGCAAAATATAGATTTGATACAAACTGATTCAGCAAGTATCAATAGCGCTTAAATGACCTTGAGGAGCTTCCACTGCACTAGGACCAAAGAAACTAGATACAAGGAGGAAAAGGAAAAATTCCGGAAGGAAAAGAAAAAATTTAGAGCTGAAACCTGATCTATACTTGTCTATATGATCGTCCCTTATTAAAAACAAAACACTATTCTAAATAACCCCCCAAATTACCAGACTTGGCAGCATCATTACTGCAGCACCATGGCAATTATTCTGTAAAGTTGTAGGATACTTTTGACATAATGTCTGAGATCAGAAGAAAAGTGTTCACCAGAAGGTGCCTCAGAGACTTATCAGGCTCTCTCATCTCCTCAAGATTATTGACCCAAGAGCACTGGCCCGGCACACTGTTAGCTTGGAAGGAACAGCAAAGCGTAGGGTGTCACTCCACATCCTATGCATGCTACGGAAGTGAGCACACTACCAAATTTCAAACAGAGGAAGGAGATCTAGGATCTTTGCAGTTTTATTAGGACCTTAAAGAGTTTTGGGCTGAAGTGTGCAGTGACAAATACTGCAGTATAATTTCTCTTGGGTTTAATGCAGATTTTTACAATAAGGGAAAGTAAGCACTGTCAAAAATAGTAGAAAACAGTGGCATTTAGTGTAAATAATTGTCTCCCAAGTTAAATAAATACATTTTAAAAGTCTGCACAAATCTTCATGCAAACTTGGCAAATTTATCTAGATCACAATGTGGCTTGAAAAAGCAAATGAAGAATTTAACAGCAAGATCAGCTCCACAGACCTCTAAATGGTTTGAAATACTTTTACCTCTAAATATTACAAAAATAACAATTGCTGTTGCAGAGGAGACAATCATGACCTATTTTCTCCCTTGTGAATGCAAAAGTTATTGATTTGTTTTGGCAAGCAGCACAACCAAAGTACTCAATACATTAATCCATTATTTAAATAACAGTTAATCAACACAAAAAAGGCTGTGAAAACTCTGTCTACAATATCATGAACTAGGATTCATATTCATTTTAGATGTGAAATATCAGTGCCACAACCTTTTCTTATTTTCTTCTTACTAATTGCAAAGGGAAGCAATTGCTTCACATTGGGACATGAATCCTTGATTACTCAGTTTTTAACAAGCAGCAGAGCTTCAGCTTCAAATTAATAGTTAAAGTCAAGTAGCATCACCTTCTTTAAATTAGTTAAACATATTTGTAGACATAAACATGATGGATGACTAGAAAGTGGAGCATTCATTGCTGTGGGGCAACAGATGCCACAATGAAGTCATGCTCTGAGAGATGTCACTGGGCTCAAGACAACAAAGGGCCTTCTGCACACAGTGTGAGCCAGACATTAAGACATCTGACCTAAGCTGGGGACGGCATGGGCAGTGCAGCCCCAAAGGAGCCTTTGGGAGACAACAGCTACGCTCTGCGCCTGGTGCATTGAATTCTGGGGTGGTGCAGAGGCACGTGACCAGCCATGCTGGCAGTGTGAGAGGTAAATGGGTAGTCACTGGGCATGGCAGTGGTAAGCAACGTGGATACTCTTTCTAATCCTAACTCTACAGCTCTTTCACTGATGGGAATAGGAATCTCCTTCATAGCCCTAGTAGTTTTTCCCCAGCTGAGAATTCCCCCATGCTGTAGAAACATTAGCCCCATGATGTAACCACAGATGTGTCGCTATTCTGGTACTAAAAGAAGCTGGCAGTTTGAGACAGCCTCTGGTCTCCTGACTCTTTTTCAGGCAGTAAGGAGAATCTGCCATCAATAACCCAGTTGTTTCTAACTATGGAATATAATCAAGGTAGCATTATCAGAAAGAAGTACTGCGGTAAATCATTAGGCATTTTGTCTGTTAGACCAAATATTTTGCCTTCCTGTGTGACAGAAGGATGATCTGATGCTCCTAGAACAAGCTGGCTACAAAGCTGTCCTTGGTACTAAATAAAACATGTAATTTTTCAGACTATCTTCTCTGTTCTGGGACTTTCTCAGTTTTCCTCTGCAAGGTGAAATAAATTTTCCAAAGCTTGCTGATGTTGCAGTCTATGAGGGCAGTTTGCATTTATACAACACGCTTCACTTACTCAGACTACTTGGAGAAAAACTCAGAGATACTCATAAGTGATAGTAACAAAAACCAGCCCCATGTGGGTGAGACATTTCTGATCAAATGTGCTACCTCTTGCCAGATGCAAATGGCTAAGAAGGTAGCTGCTGTGGAATGGGTTAAATACTTATTTTAAGATCAAACATATAATTTAATTTAAATTAATTTAAATAATTTAAATACTGCATTAAAACCCTTCTAAGTGACTTGTAGGAAGTCCACATAAATTGTTTTCAGCTATTTGGTAATACTAATCAGATGCCCTGCTGGAGTGGCACACTGGATTCTAATTGCTCTTTTATGACTCTTCCTTTCCTTGCATTTAGCAATCCTCCACACAACCGGAGCTCTGCAGTTATGCCTCAACAGCACATACTGCGAGCCAGGCATGTCCTATTAAAATCTTCTCCGTTGGCTGTATTATCTACTTCCCTGAACAGGACAACGGGGTTCAGGAAATTTGGTCTTCATTTCCTTTCTGCCACAAACTTGTCAAAGAAGCCTGGAAAGGCTCTTCTCCTGTCTCTGTTTCTCCAGAAATGACTCTGCCTTGAAGTTGTTAGACCCCAGAGGTGACACCTCGTTCAAGTCCTATGCACGTAACTCAAGCGATGATATTGATACTCAGGCTAACAGGAAACAGTGCACACCAGTATGTAATTCTTAAAGTTGATCCATTACCTTTCTAGCCTGTGCATGGTCATGGCTAGCGTTTTGTTCAGTTCCTCAATCATCCGGCACCCTGAAGGGTGAATGGGCAACGTGCTGGACCCAGAAGGAAGGTGCTGGCTGTGGCTGCCGTACTGGAGCTGGTGCTGGTGAGCTGCTAACTGGGATGGCAGGACAGTGTGATGCTGCTGGGTCAAAGGCTGCTGGGAGCTCTTCTGCGTGGAATAGGATGAGAGAGAGAGGTCTGGCCCCCCTAAAGGCATGCAAATCATGACTTTCTTTGGAGGTAGTGGAGGTGACAGTTTAACTGGCATACAAGGCAGTTTCACAGGAGCGCCAGGATCTAAAAAAAAGAAAGAGAGCCCTGGTGTTAATTTTCATGTCAGTAAAATGGAGATGAGAGTATTTGCCTGGGTGAGCAGGTACTGAGCTTGCTATTCAACACGGGAGTGCACACCTTCCCTGTTGTGACAGACAACTCCTATTGCACGCTCAGCATGGTCTCCAGAAAAAATGCTGTTGTTTTGCAGCACTCCTGAGCCCCACAAAAAACATCCCAGGGCTGTGCACGCCCCTTAATAAACGCATTAAGCAATACTTAACAAGGCTTGTGGCACACTTTGACACTTTAAAGCCCTAATCCTCCAAAATAGCCCGGTGAGGTAGATGCAACTTCTTCCACTCAACAGGCACGCAAATAGGGGGAGAGCAATTAGGGTGAGAGCAATTCAGTGTCTGAAGTTACAGGATGACTCACTACCAACATGGCCAGAGCAAAAGCTCAGGGATTCCTGATCCATTTCAGCCACTGCAGTGCAATTACTACAAGTCACGCTTCTTACAGCTTTGTAATGTGCAAAACATCTGGTGTAAAAAATTACATTATAGAGAAAAAAAGAGAAAAGAAATAAGGCTTGAATACTAAACAGGACAGGTTTGGAAAAATGGAGGGTACATGAGGAGAAAAGTTAAAGGGCAGTAGATTGTTAGGACTAATGTATTCTTTTACAGAAGTGGCAGGCACTTTTCTCTGGACTCATGCACTGAATTTTACCTTTTTAACTCTAGTTAAAATGTTCACTGAAACCCACAGTTGATCAGCCAGGCAAAGACTTCCCTGACTTCAACGAGAAATCAGTGAGAGGTCCACAAGCAAACCTCTCTTCCAGAACTCAACTGCAGGATGGAGATTTTTGGAGTTGCACTGTGAAATATTTTCAGAAGGGAAAAGAAGTAATACGAGGGCTTGTAGTTGCCAGGATGGGTGGGGGAAATGGTCACAACATATGCTAAGAGAAAAAGAGAGAGAAAATATATACATTGTGAGCAACAACTCTGAGTTTGTCTCTAGGAGGAAGGCCATATTTGTCTCTGCAATGTAGCTCCGTGGGCAATGCTTGCATGACCTTTGGTCTCTTGCTGCTTCAGTCCATTCTTCTTGCTGCAACATGGTAAGGGAATCGCAGGGCCAGAATCTTTTTTTGACCTGAGGAAGCTTGGGAGTTAGATGCTGCTCTCCAAAGGTCATCAGTCTCCTGAGCACTATCAGATTTCTAAAGTCCTTTTCCAGATGGTCGTTTTTTAGTTTAAACTATCTTCTCCCCCATCCCCTTCATTCTTTCCTTCCTGCTGGCCTATTCTGGGTATTGCCTGTTCTTCTATATGTATCTAATAGCCAGGTTGATATGAGGAAGAGCAAGCAGTAACACTCCTTGAAAATGATTAAGGATCGTAAGGTGAAAAAAGACCACGAGCCAAGTCCAGATATGTCTCTTAACTTATTTCAGTGCTAGTCACATCTTCCACAGTATCCACTTGTTATTAGTGGTTTTGCTATGCAAGGAACAACACATTGACAGTGTAAGCCTTCCCCCTCTCCAGAGTGTATTTAGGCTAACAACGTAGAGGGGTCAAAGGGAGTGCAAAGATGAAATACTGCGTGCTAGTTTTGCCTGGGGTACAGTTAATTTTCTTCACGGTGTCTGGTATGGGGCTGTTTTGGATTTGTGCTGAACACAGGGTTGATAATATAGAGATGTTTTTGTTATTGCTGAGCAGGGCTTGCACAGAGCCAAGGCCTTTCCTGCTTTTCGAACTGCAACACTGTTGAGGAAACCTGGGATGCATGGGAAGCTGGGAGGAGACACAGCTGGGACAGGTGACCCCAGCTGACCAAAGGGATATTCCAGACCATATGAAATCATGCTCAGTATATAAAGTGAAGGTAAGAAGGAGGAAGGCGAGGATGTTGGGAGTGATGGCATTTGTATTTCCAAGTAGCCGTTACTTGCGATGGGGCCCTGCCCTCCTGGAGACGGCTGAACATCTGCCTGCCCATGGGAAGCAGTGAACAAATTCCTTGGTTTGCTTTGCTTGTGTGCATGGCTTTTGCTTTCCCTATTGAACTACCTTTATCACAACTCATTTGTTTTTTCACTTTTACCCTTCTGATTCTCTCCCCGATCCCACTGGTGGGGGAGAGAGTGAGTGGCTGTGTGGGGCTTGGCTGCTGGCTGGGGTTACACCATGATGTAGGCGCATGGACAAAAAGTGGCCTTTCCACATTGCAGAGTGGAAGAGTTATAGAAATCAGAATCCAAGTCTTTCACCTTTCAATGTAGTATTAAATTCACTTAACATGTTGTCTCTTGCAGGCAGAAAATCTTCTGATGGCTCTGCCAAGGCTGAAATTTAACTCATGAGTTTGCCAAAGCAGTAAAAGAAAAAAAACCTACTTTCAGCACATAAAGGCCTTCAAGTCACCTTGTTTTTCTTACAAACATGTTATTTGTATGTATTTCCTCTTTGTATCCTGCATAAAAGAACACACCTCCTCAATAAAAGGTAAATAACAGAAAGAGTAAAGAGTAAATTGTATAGACCCCTGAGAATAAGGCTCCTACGGGATTTGTAGTAAAAAAAGTGGGTTTTTTCATACAGTTAGGCAATACTTCAGGCAATTTCACTTCTAGAGCTTGTCCTGAATTACAAAGACTACACTGATATCTGCACTTCCATTTTGACAAATACAGGTTGGTTTAAGATCCTTTTCTGCAGTATGTCAATTAAAGTCTTCATTTGACAGTGCCTGTGCCTGGATGCCCCATCACTCTGTGGCAGCCATCCTTAATGGGATGGTGAATTCAAAGAGATCCCAACTGCAGGCATCTCTTGCATTTGACAAAAGAATAACTGGAAGTTCATCTGGGTTTGCTGCCTTTTGTGATCCTGAAGATCAGAGCAATATTGTATGTTGGAAGTGAGAATGACACGTCAAATAGCTCAGGTATAAAGCAAACAGGGATCCTTCCTTCTTTCTTCTAAATATAGTGAAAATGTCTTTTCTCATGCAAGCATTCACGTAGCAGAGTTGTGGCACAGGCACTGCAGCTCTGGAATTGCACAGGAAAACAAGTCTACCTTAATTTATTCTGAGTAGCCACATATTCATTCCATCATGAATCAGATGCGCATGCTCTGGTTTTGACTCTGCACAACAAAGGTATGGACCTTTAGTTTCCACTTAAATTTAAACAAACGCTTCACATCAACATGTTTTCCATGGTACCAGTGCTGGGTGACTCCACTGGACACTTGCCAAAAATCTTGCCCATTATTTTTAATGTCTTTATTCAGACTGACCGTGTTACACCCAGGTTCTTTAGCTTATCTGAATATGGTTCTAATACCAAAACAGATTCTTGGAAATGAACCAGAGGCATTAAATCTACTTGTCTGCCCTTCACCTTCAGGAGAATTCTACTTTGTTTAAATAAAATAGTTAAAAGGAGAATGGCTACAATGGGAAGAGAGTTTGATCCATTTGCTGGGAAATGTAACTGTGTATCTTCACTGCCACCAGTAACGGAGACCCTGGTACTGCAAGTTTTAACGTGTGGTCTGATAGGTGACTATGTTGAACAAGTGGGGCCTTGCCCAAATCCATGGGCTCCAGGCACGTTGTTGGAAACTGTGCTACCATCACCTACAGTAAAGGATAAAACAACTTCTCCCTGCATATAGGAGTGAGGTGACCGAGTTTTACAGTTCTTTCCTCTGTTTGTTTTAATTTCACAATGTACATGATTTATGAACTGGAGTGGTAACAATTATTGTCTTCAGCATGGAATATACATCAGACATGGGCATCTGTAGGTGAATAAGAAGCTGGACAGGGGAAATAAGAACAAGGAATCTATGATAAGTGTCTTCTCAGCGAAACATTACCAGAGTCTTAAATCACTACACAAAGCACTCGTAACCGAAAAGAAGCAAACCGTGTGAAGCCAGGTGTGCAAGTCTGATTAATCTTTTCTGGCTGAGGTTTTTCATGCTCAAGAGAATAATGAGCAATTTTGCAAGATGTTGGTTCCCAGTGGGGTTGTGACCACTCAGCACTGTGTAATAACTTGTATGCTAGAACTGATGAAAAACATGTTAAGACATCAACCTCTCCACTCTTGATGACAATCAATTACTTAAAAGACAGTCGTGGATGCCACAATATTTGCTACACATCAGACTTTTGACAAGCGGGCCATCCCTTACCCTTTCCATACAGATAATTTTGCTAACATCTATAGTTACTGCATTTCTTTTGGGGCTTTCATGAGATAAACATACGTTTATTTGTTGCACAGGTTTGCTCCTATATGGTTTTTCTGATGTGTTAGTGGTACACCAGAGCTGTGCACCAAGTCTGATGCTTCCTAGTCACTGAACACGGCTGGAGAATTGGTCAGCACACACTGAAGATAAAACTGCTGCAGATGGGGTGCTAGAAACTCCTGGATGTATGGCAACAAATGTTGCTGCAGCAGGGGTTGTAGAAATGCTCATTAAAATCTTCAAATTCTGCCCCAGATCAACTACTGCATGGAGAAAGAGGACATGCCTGGGAATCGTGGGCTTGTGGCAGAGCTGGCTGTTTGCTATACTGCCAGTAGCAGCAATGCTCTTTCTTGACTCCTTGTCAAACGTAAGCCAGCGTTGTACCCTGACAGCAAGGAAGGACAAGAGACTCCTGGGTGGTACGAGAAAGAACAGGAGATCAAAGGATTCTTCTATTGATAGAAGGATCCTCTTCTATTTACCAGTCCTTAGACTGTATCTAGACTACTGCAAGCTTAGTATCCACCAGGAAAGATATCATAAAACCAGAATGAGTCGAGCACAGGGTCACTGCAGTGGCTGGGGGCTAGAGCACCTGAGGGACTGAGGTGTGTTCAGCTTGCAGAAAAGACAGCTTGTGGGGGGAAACTTAACAGCAGCCTCCCAGTACCTACAAGCCAGGTTACCAATAAGGTGATACTTTTCAGTGGTGTGTGGTGGGAGGAGGAAAGACAGTGGACAAAAGTGAAACAAAAGAGGTTCAAGACCGGATTATAAGGAAAATGTCTTTCCTGCCATGAGAAGAGCCAGTTAGTAGACAGGTTGTACAGCTGGCATCCTCTGAAATTTTCAAGATCCAGCTGGTCAAAGGCCTGAGCAACCTGGTCTGATTCCATACTTGGCTCTGCTTTGAGCAGGAGGTTGGATTAAAGACCTGCTGAGGTTCTTCCTCACCTGCATGACCTTATACTGCGACCTTTGCTGTACTATGTACTACAAGTAATTTGCTGTACTTACTACAAGTAAGACAACTTGTCATAAAGTTAATGAGATACTCTTTAAATTCCTTCAAAGTAATTAATTCTATAAAATAATGTGCAAAAAACTCCCAAAACCCAACAAATAGTGAAAAAACCAGTGTGGCCCATTGAGGGAGCTCCATAGCAAAAATGGGGTGATGTGCCTGATATTTGCTGGCACCATTTGGACAAGTAGCTTTTACTTTTTCAAGTCTTCTCTCCTGTAATCTCTTGTATCTAAATGGTGGGAGTCTCTTTTCTTGTTTCAATGAGTTTTTGAGCAGATTCATAAAGACAAGTCAAAAACTGTTCTAAAAGATTTTCCATGCATCTCCTGCTGACTACAGCAAGATCTGCAGCCATGTCTTCAGGGGAAGATTTGAGACAGAAATTCTTTGCTGTTCTTCTGTACCACATATGCATCCAAGGCTCACATTGAATTTGCAGAACAAAAACAAGACATGATTAGCCTAAAGGTTGAGAAGTATAGCTCTGCATGAATTCCTGTGCAGGGTCTTGGAGAGGGTTTCAAAGACGAGAAGATTTCCTGATGCTTGTATGTGATAGGTACTCCTCTCCAGGAAGCAGCACAGAGAGGAAGCACAGAGGGAGAAACTGCATCAGGGTGCGGTTTCCCATGAAAACCTGGTGAAGGAGAACTGCTTTTGCTCTGCTGCTTCTCCCTTAGAGCACACAGTGAGAGAACTGTCCACTGCCCCCACATGAATGTAACCTGTATTCATGAATGTAGCCTGCCACAGCAGGCAGCTGGAGGTAATGTCACAGTGGAGGAAGCTCATGGATTATGTCTTGGGCTCATCTACAGAGGAGTCTTCTGACACATATGTGACTACTGCATTATAAAATACTGCAGAGTATTTATTGGACAAATTGTAGTTGCTAAAACTTTTATAAAGCTGTCACTAATAACCAGCTGCTGCAAGGCAGCAGGACCCCAGGCATTCTTGTTCTCAAACCTCATTCTTGTCTTGTCTGCATCGTAAGAAGTAACTTTTGGGGACTTTTAATATTTCCTACCTTGTTAAATGCTTGCCTCTAATTATGAATTAGTTCAGACTCTACTCAGACATAACTAGAAAGCACAATATCTAAAAATAAACTAAAAATATGCTATATGTATCTTCAAAATCCTGAATGAACAAAGCAAAAGAATGCAAACTGCTTAAATGCAATAGATAAGTGGCCAGATACAAACAAAGCTACATCTTGTTCTAATATTAGGATAAATTTGGGCTCAAATACAGTCAGGTGTTACTGAGATCCCATCTTAGTGGCACATATTTTGTTCTCTGATGTTTTAGGAGACTTTATGGGTTACTGGTGATTCAGTCGGAAAATACCTAATTAATTTCAGAAAACATTATCTGCGGTGGTGAAAATTAACAGCTTAATGAATCAAGATCAAAGGGAACTTTACAACACTGGGGTCTATCAAATCAGGCATGCCTAGTCTCCTGTCACTTGGCCATTAAAGATTTTATGATAATCTGGGGACTTTACCCCAGCACCCCAATTAAATTTGGTCACAGGTGATTATTTCAACTCTTCCAAAATTTTCAGGGAAGGAAGCCACAAGTGTTGTCCTACATGCCTGGGTTCTACATTGGATATTGGAGAAATAAAACAAGGAAAGAAATTCTGTGTGTGTGTCTAATACTAATCATGTTTGAAAACCAGTAGAAGGCTCACCAGGGGGTGACTGGCCAACAGGACATGCAGAGCAGTGAAACAACAGTTAAGGCTCATGTTTTTCTCCTAGAGTTGCCTGTGTTCTAGGGCTACACAGGCACTTCCACACCCAGTGCTGTGACAGGAACATTCCCTGTTGAGGCAGCACCATCAAGACCACAGGACATGGTGTGAGGAAAAGCACAGAGCATTTTCTGCAGCGGTGTTGGCACCACTCCCAGTGGCTGCCCTGCAGTCTGCTCTTGGCTCTGGCCCTGTTTCTATACTGTCCCATCCCTACAGAGCCTCAGCCTGGAGAAGACGCATGCCAAGGCTGTGTGATTTATATTTGCTAGAGGCAATTCTCTCTTCCTTCCATCTTTAAAATGGACTTTTTTTCTTTTCATTCTCCACAAAATTAAATGAGCTCTTACGTGTTTATTTAGGCCCGATCTCTTATGTGCATTTCTTGTCAATTGAAAGGCCAATCTTTGTCTTGGCACAGGGGGATAGATATTTGAGACGGTTCAAAATGCTTTCAGAGGAAAGGAATGTTTCTTTCCCATTTCTAAAACCTGTAAAAAGTTCTTTGTCAAACCCTGCAAGTCAGTCTGCATAACTTTTTGAAGAACTCTGGAATATTTTCACAGCAAGAGGTGGTCTGACCTCAAGGTTTGTATTTAAAATATTTTTCCTTTTCTTTTTTTTTTTTTTTGCCTCTGACCATGTCTGTAGTGATTTTTTAATATAAGTTCATACAAAACATGTTTCTATTAAATAGATACACTTACATACACATACACATATATATATATGTAGCTAGAAGTTGAGCTGCTTCTGCATTTTCATATGTGCACCTGAACCCTTCACAGGATCACATCTCCTCTCACAGTCTCTTCAACAGAGCTACCAGACCATTAAACCTCTGTCACTCTCCACTACCATGCCTGGTATGTCTTAATTTGTCCTTCAACCTTTGCAAGAATTCTTCAGTAGAAAAATGTGTATGCAGCACAAACAGAAAAGTTTTCATTTTGAATGCCAGAATTCAGATTTTGATTGTTTTCTCACTCACAAGCTGAGGAAGTCTCTGGAGTAATTAGAAAAAGAATAGCATTAATTCTGCTTCTCACTGAGGAGGATGCTTCATTAGGATTGATTGCTCATTTCCAAAGATTGTACATGGCTAATATAATTACCAGTGGAGAACACAAGGCACTGAGCAACACGTATATCCTTTGGACCACCAAAGTAAATGGACCCTTAAGAACAAGCTGAATACTTTTATTTATAAGGAACGTAAAAATGAGGGTTTCAGTTCCAGCAGGAATAACTGTCAATTGAATTACAGCTCTATGACTAAATTTGAATCTCCGTTCCTTTACCCTGAAGGTTCTGTATAGGCATGTACAAGAGCCTGTCTACATGCGCATACAAGACTTTATATAGGACTAGATGAGACACCACTGAAGGCCACCACAAAGTAAGAGATGTCACAGTTCTGTTTCACTGTCATAGGAAAGTCACCACCATCAAGCAACTCATTTATGCTGATAATTTGAGCCTGATTCTACTTCACAGAAAATTTGCAGGTGCAAAAAACCAAAACTACTCCAGAAGCCCTCATCCTTTGATTCTTCTGTTATCTCTTACAAAAGAATGGCTTATGAATCAAGGACATTTAGTACCTGAGGTTTTTTTCCTATGCTATTCCTACATTTTTATTTCTGCCATGTTGGCCTCATTTCTGAGCAACTTCTTATAATTGGGACAGAGTTTTATGAGAGATCATAGGAAGCTGGTTTTGTCCTTAGGTGAAGCCATTAATACTGCTGCCTGGCCTTGCAGGCTGCAGGACTGCCCACTCAGTTTGTAGCAAAAGGCAAAATATTAACCATTATGTGCAGATTCTGGCAGGTAAGAAAGTAAAGAAGTTTCACATAAAATGTACAAAATTATACAGGACAAAAAAGTGTAGTCATCCAAACAGAAACATGAAGAGACTATGTAGAGATGAGAGAAAACCAGAACATGTTCTTTCCTAATGAGGTCTTTCCTGATATAGATCTTAAATCTGAATAAAATGGGTATTAACTGTCTGGAAAAAAAATCTACAATATATAAATGTGGGCAGACCATTTCTCACATCAGCTCTGAAAATATCAGGGCAGCATTAAAACAAGATCAACCCAGGGGGATGACTGGTAGCTGCGCCATTACAAAGACGAACCACACATCATGTTCAACTCAGGATTTTGAGGTGCTGCCTCCTGCTGCAATTACGAGCAGACTGTTCAAAAGGTGCAGGCAAGCATTTAGGGAACCTATCTTGGTCTGCATAAATATAGCCACCCTTTGCTTCAGCAGTCGAAATGAGAGACTGGGAGGAGGAAACACACCCATCCTCCTTCCACATCTACCTAGAACTTTGAATCCCAAAGAGCTTGGACACTTGTGAAAACACGCGGAACACAAAACAGAGCCTGTGTGTTTACTGTTGCTACCTTCCATGCAGTGAGAGCTAAACGACAGCATAAAGCACAGGACATCAAAATCCTGGTCATCAGGAATTGGAGCTGGACTCACCAGTGGGAGGGAAATAGAGCAGGGGTGGAAAGGGGGAACAGTTTGGCAGATACTGTAAGCACTGAGGCAAAATGGCAGGAAGCCATGGGACAGAACTGCCTGTGTAAGGATCAGGAGGGCAAGACAAACATATGGAAAGATACAGGGTGTGTGGAGGGGGACCTGCCATATGGCAGTTGAGTGGACAAGTAACAAAAGGCAAGAGGAGAAATCAAAACTCTCTCTTTCCCCTCAACTCTCATGTCTTTCCTCATTAAGGGCATTTAAAGATATCCTAGTATTTTTCTGATACTTCCTTCCCATCAAAGCACATCCTGCAATTTCAGTGGTGATGGTAAGTCTTGATGAATAAGAGTGAGGAGGGTTAGGAAATGCCACAGTGATCTCAGGTGATTATAGCTGAGAGGGGAAGTGCCCTGGAGCAACCTTGATGAAGGTGCAGTCCGAAGATTTCACGATCCCTGCGCTGGGTACGGCACGTATATTACCAGCACACACAACAAGCACAAACAGCGTTACAGAAAGAGGAATGCTGAGAACCTTGCTACAAAGGCAGCTTTTCCTATAAGGGAAATGGTGGTGCTGAGGGTCCAGGAATACCTACTTACCAGTTAAGTGGCTGGCAATCCTGGCAATAGGTTTAGGAGGCAGGGCAGGGGGCTGTTTGAGGAGGGACAACTGTTTCACTGGGGTGTCCTCATGGTCTCCAGGGAAAGCGGCAGATTTTTTGGGGGGAAGTAGCAGGACTGGCTTAGCTGTAGGATCTTGGGACAGGAGGACGCCGGATTCATTGGATGTGGGGCTCTCTTCAGACACTGGAGGACACAACCACATCATAGACGCAACAATGTTACGAGCAAAGCAGCAGCGGATACAGCCGAAGTCAGACAAGAAAAGCAGCGCAGCAATGCAGGTTAGGAATGACTCATAGATTTCACTCAAACATCGTATAACATAAAAAGGAGGAAAGAAAGAAAGAAAGAAAGAAAGAAAGAAAGTAAAAGAGAAAGAGTAACACACATCTACGCAACAGCCAAATTTCCCATTACTTCTGACAGAAGCCAGCTCCCTTATGTCAGGCTGGGATGTACTCCCACATCTGGAACACAAACCAAGTTTTATAATGTCAGATCTCTGCTCTGTCACCACAGCTTGCCCAGGACCAGATATGTTAGCAGGTGGCCTGTAAACTTACCCTGTTAAAAGTAAAAAGCACCTCATGGGGCCTACTCTGTTTCGAAAAGGCTGCATAGCTGTGCAAGATCATGGATGACAACTTCTACTGCTCACTTTTCCTCATTTGACCTTTGTCCACAACTCTCAGCAGCAAAAAATGATGCAGAAAGAGGAGCTAACCTAGATGTAGAGCATTTCTGTCTCTCTGCATGGGCTGGGGAAGAAGAGCAGCCAGCCTCACCCAGGGTAGGGCAGCTGATTGTGTTAGTTACTGACAGATGTGTGGTGTGAACATCACCCAGCACCACGCGGCAGATAGAGGGCACGATGTTGTACCCCAGGGTTCAAACATGTTGTCAGCTCTCTGCTCTAGAGCTCACTGGCACATCTGAGATGTAGACAGAGAGCTGGAAACCTACTTTTACATGTTCAGAAAGTGTAGGGGTTTTGCCTTACTCCAAGAGAGGTTACTTGCTTTGAACTAGAGGTTACTTTTACATCACGTCAGTCAAAATTTCTCGTGGAGCATTCAGTGACAATCTCTATGCTGTCACCTCCTTCTACACCAGAAGACCTTAATTTTGACAAGGATTTCTCAGGGCTAAACACCAAATGTTAGAAGTCAAAAACTTGTTTCAAACAGCCTTGAGTATCTACGTCATAACGTAAATGAGATGTTACCTGTCCCATCCATGATCTCTGTGGTTGGGAGCACCTCATATGAGCAGGGTTCCACAGATGTTGGGACTGACTCCAGTTCTGCTAGGGCTGGCAGGGACACCTGGCTGGAGCTCAGCCCAGAGCCCAGAGGCTGCCCATTCTCCAAAGCTCCTTCTTCATTTGGTATGGAAAGTTCCCCATCTGTTCATAGTTGGAGGAAAGAAGAATGACAAAAAAGAGACATAAATAACATGCAGACAGAATTTTAAATGAAATCTATCTCCATTAGATTGTTTTCAAATGAAGAACCTGGACCGAGACCTTCTATGTATATATACACTGGGTTTATGTGGACAGGTTTTGATAGCAGGGTGGCTACAGGGGTGACTTTTGCGAGAAGCTGCCAGCAGTTTCCCCCATGTCTGAGGGAGCCAGTTCCAAGCTGGACCCACTGCTGGCCAAGGCTGAGCCCATCAGTGATGGTGGTAGCATGTCTGGGGTAACATATAATTTATGTCAAATATCTGTATTGATCTTTTGCTCTATGCTGGGATGGTCATTATGAATCATGGTCTAAGCTGGTTGGTTCCTGACCATCCTTGACCCATGCGGACCTGCAGTCCCCTCCAAGGCAAAAAAAAAATCTATTTTCCCTCTCTCTGTTGAATCTGGGAAGTCAGGAATGATAGTGGGCTGGAACTGAAGATATGAAGCTTTCTTAAAGAATATTAACATATACCATATATAATATAAAATATTTCAATACCTAGAATTATTATCTTTCCCTACACCAACTTTTATGCTATAAGGGACACAAGCAAAACACAGTGGTATGCCCCTATTTTACATACAAATAACCACATTTTATGTTAGAGAGAGAATAATTTTTATAGTTGCCTGACGTAAGGTCTTGATATTGGGATATATCAGATTCCATTTAGAAAGACTGTTTTTATAGTTACTAATAATATCTCCTCTATCTGAGCAAAATTTCTGTGACAGCAGCTGGCATTTTCTTTCCTATCAAACACCACTTCACATTAGAAATAATAAAGAGCAGAAGAAAGGATTCAGATTATTCTCTAGAGTGTCAACCTGCATGATTTTCATCTGTGAACTTGTTAAGCACAGCACTCAGGTACCTGGAGGCAATGACTACATGGACATCGCAATCAGACTTTTATAAAGCAAAATGTTCAGCCCCTATGGTTACAAATGGAAGCCTGAAAATATAACTGAAATGTGACCTGTTAGACTAAAAACCAGCAGGCGGATAAGCAGAACCTAATTTTTCTAAGCATTTAAATTATTTTTTAAAATGAAACTCAGGATTTCAGAATACGGTTTTAAACTTTTGGGCACCACTGATCAGCCATATTACTGCTCAGTGTACTGAGTGGAGATGGATCTCAGTCAAATGAGGGCGCGTCTTCCCCTCACAGGGCTAAGATGTGCAAACCACTTTGGAAAACAATACTGAAAAGAGAAAAAAGTTAAGTCTCATTTTAGTGCTAGTACATAGCAGTTAACAAGTCTGAAAATACATTAGCTGATAGCTATTCAGAACTATGTTTCTACCATTTAAAGCTTCTCTACAGCGCGTGAAGATGGTCTCTTGTTTATTTTGGAATTATTATAAATACCAATGTCTTGACTTTCTTGGTTTTGTTGGAGGCTTTCTGGAGACCCAGAGAGCTATTATGGTAATGCAGTCACAACATACTAGACTGAAACCTGACCCATGGCTTTGAGAGCAATCAACTGAGCTGGCTAAAAGGTGGCAACACAAATCAAAGCTAAAGGCTTTGCCTAAGTGTTCACAGCACGGCCTCCATTCTAACTGCTGTGGTCATTCTATACAAAGCTGTTTACTTCCCTAGGCAGCAAAAATCAAAAAACAGTTCAGCCAGTATTTAAGCTGAACATTTTTTGACTTAGCTGTTGGGGTAGAAATGCTGTGTATTCTGTGCTGGCTCTGTCTCCCTTTCATAAAGACACACACGTTTAGACCGTTGTTCTCTCAGTTACCTGGTTTCACGAAAGAGCGTGACTGTTTCTTATGTAGAGCATCTGCTTCTTGAACGAAAGGCAGTGACTGTGTCCAGCAATATATTCATTAATTCAGTGCATTAATTCAGACTAAATTTGACTGTAACTATGAGAAAGTATGCATGACAAACCCAGTAACGTTTGCTTTTTGGATGAATGACTACATATTTTTCATGATGTGAGATGCCTATTGTAATATGCTGAGCATCATGAAATTCTACTGTCTTAAATGTGCTATGTGCTTCTCAAGGTATATTAGCATGACTTAAGAAAACATTTGAATTATTTGATCATTTGAATGTTCCATGAAGACTTATGATGGCAAAAATTGTAAAATGTAAGACAAAATTTTGGCTTTTACCTTTTGTCATCATACTAAAGCATGGCAGCTTTCTGTACTGACAGCATAACCTTTTTTAATCTCACATCTGAATATCTTTAATCTTGATTTAGAGTCTAAAACTTGTCCTTGGATTTGAATGAAATCGTCAGACACGGCACAGAATCATGACTGAAATATACACCCTAAATCAGGTATTGCTTAAGAAGAGCTACATGGGGAGTTGCTCAAGTACAGCAAACAGATCAAAGATGCGGAAAAAATAATTTGTAGAGGGAAGAGTATCTTAGAGTGAATTAATCCTGCATCAGAGATGCTTGACAACCAGATATAAAAGGCAAATTACTTATTATTTTTAAAGTATTAAAGCTATTCCAGTTGGCTGACATACAAATGAAAAGAATCCTGATAATGCAATTATTACATATACATGGATGAACTGATCTGTTTTCAGGAAGTGGCTATGAGTTTAAAGTTAATTTTGCACAGTGATAACATATGTAATCTTTTGTTCTCAGACTTGCTAAGTCCTTTGCTGTTTTCAGAGTCTGGTGCTACTTAGTGGAGAATGACTTCCCCTAAGTCCATGAGCTTTAATAACATCAGCTGAGCATGAAACTGGACAGGTCCATGAGGGAGTAGCTTGACCTCTGCAGCAAGAGAGCACGTGAAGGCTGCTCTTCTCTTACTCAGGAGACTGCACACCTGAAGTCACTGAAGAAACAGGACCTCAGAGGAAACTCTCTGATGCAGAGGACTCTACCCAGACACTTTGATTCACCTTAGCATGTGAAAAGAACAGCACGGGGAGAAGGCCCAGATACATAGATGATGTGTTCAAAACCTGTGGCTCCTAGCATGGTTTGTACTCCTGAACACACCCATTTCCACCCTCAGGTACTTAAAAAACACTGCCTGGTGTGAAGCAGCCCACAGTGCGTCACGCTGACTGACACAGACCAGTTCTGTTGTGTTCCTCCTGTTGTAGCTCTGCCTACCCTCTCACCGTATCTTTTACTCTGAGTACCTTGGACTATGCAACTTTCTGCATATCTGAAAAGTGCCATGCTCATGCATTCCTTCTACAGAAGAATGGCTCTGGAAGTCAAAATGGACAATTTGAAATACTGGGTTAATTTTTGGATTGGGTTGTCTCCTTCAGTACTTGTCTGCTCTCAAGTAGACTGTCCAAGCAAGAATTCTTCATGGCAAAGGCTAGGAAGGGCAGAGTAAAATTCATTGTCCTTCTCTGCCATGACCCCAAGGGTGGGGAATGGAAAATTTGAGTGTTCTTGCACGTGGTCAAGACCTGCCCCTGGAACTGTTTCCTAGCCTTGGCAACTACCTTAGCACAGCAGCTGGGATCCCCCACAATTTCAGTCCCTAAGCAGACCCCTGATTTTGTGGGATCCCATGGAGTTTGAGACAGGCTGTTTCCGGAGGAGTTCAAAACCTCTCAATGTCACTGCAGCACAACTGGCTCTCCAGTGGCTGCCATGCTTTCCTCCTTGCTGCATTACCAAAGTCACTTCTTCAAGTTTGTTCTCACATACTGCCACAAAATCTGCCTTAGTGTGTAAGTGCAACATGTCCAAATCCTGTCAGGACTTAGGTTACCTGAAATTTAAGTCTAAATCCCTCATTTTGATTGGATAGAGCATATAAAAATACCAGAATATAAAAGATGAAGACTGCCCATGTTTCCCTGAAAAACTATTGCACCATTGCCTTTGGAGTAAGTAATCGGTACACACTCATATTCAGAAATTTCTCACTACAGGCAATCTCATCTACATTCAGAAAGAAGAAGAGGTATCAAAATACTACAAATAGACTTAATTCTTTGACCAGCAGCATGAAACAGTGTGCAATTCTAATGACAGATGCTTTTGGGATGGTTACACCCTCATGTCAAAATCTAGGTGTGTACCTATGTGTAGGAGCAATGGCACAGAAAAAATGTGAGTTTTTCTAAATGTTGAGGTGTGTTCTGTGATGCAGGTGGAAGAGGTATTTTTAACCTCTTAGCACTACCTGCCCACAAACTATTAGAACAGCAGGAGCTTCATCAGATACTTCTTCAACTTACTATTTTCCAAAAGTACAGAGTATTTGAAAAAATTATAACCTTTGCCTACATTTGCAGAATACTCAAGTCACAGACCCCTGGAAATGGAAGATAACAGAAACTGATTCTGTCAGGAGCGTGGCCCTTAGCAAGGAAAGAGCTCTCTGCAGTTCAGTCTGGAGCAGCTCCACTTGACTAATTTAAGTGTGGGCGTCACTGAAGTGATAACAGCATTTCTTGTTTTCCAAATATAGCAGCTGGACTGTGGGGACTCTTCCATGTGTGAATACTGTGACTTACTGCACTCTGATAACTTTCACCTGCTAGGTGACACAAAGTCCTCTGAAAAGCCAGCAAATCCTGAAACAAACAGGTCAGAGTGTCACCTTAAACAGCAGGCAAACAAACCAGCTAATTATGCTTTTCTTCAACATAGAAGATATGACAAAAGCCAACACTAAGCACAGGGCAAGAATTTTTGTTCTTGGGTCAGTCTGTCCGCACTGTTTCCTTTGATCAGTATGGGTTTTCAAAGAAAGAAAAAGCCAAAACTACTCACAGGCTGATTCTGTGAGTAGAATACAAAGAGATTTACACCTACTGTCTGTGCAAGATGCCTCTTGGCATGGAAGGTGCTACCATAATCAAATAAAGCACCTTCCTAGCATTTCTGCTAGGAAATGCTAAAGGTCTGCTGTTTTCTTGAAGGATTAGAGGTTACCTAACAGGAATTACAAAGAAAATGTTACTTCCAGTTAAGGTTCTCAGTGAGATATATCCTTTATTAGAATTACTCTCAGATTCCTACACCATTGAAGGAAATAATGCTTTTGCTCTACACATCTTGCCTTGTCCATACCCTTGTATCATCACAGCTATTAGATGACTGCTGTTATTCTTGTGTATTACCACTTCCTTCTCTGCCCTACCTCTTTCTTTTCATATCAGCTTTGTAAAGGTGAAAAATTACTATAAAGAGGAATTAATTTCTTTATTTCAAATATCTCCAGACAACTTAGTATCTGCTTCACAAGATGAGACAGAAGTTTACAAACTACATCATTATTTGATCAATAGAAAAAACTGTAGTGCCTTAGTAGTAATACAAGAGGAATCTCCCCAAATTTCAATACGGATGGCAGAGTCAGACTTCACAGAAAAGATTTTTCCTGGGGATGCCTTTAGGTGTATGTAGGGATGGTTCAGAAGGCGGCTACATGTGGGATGTGAGGCAGGGATGAAAGAGGTCACATCCGGGACAGAGGTGAGACTGAAACCTGTCTTCTGAGCTGGCTGAGGCACTTATCTCTTGGTGTGACAGCATGGATCACGCCTTGCCAGCTGCGGGTCCGGTCTGAGTCACACTATGAAACGTGGACAACACAAAGCAGTGAGAAGGGCAAACCTATTGCCAGGAGTTGTTTTTACTCTGAAGTTTTATCGAGGATGATTTCTAAGCCAGCAGGTCATTGTGAGAGCACACTACAACACATAACTGGTAGAAACTGTAAAATTTAATGATAAGCACCTTTTTGCTGTTATTGTTTGTTTTTCACTTAAAAAAAATTAGCAGTATTGGTTAGTAAATTTTAAAATTCCTAATAAGCTAGAATAAAAAGCAGGTAGCAGATTTAAATGCTCCTGAATTTACGGAGCTATATTTCTTTTGGCTACACTTTAGCCTAATTTAGGCTATAATTCTAATATCTGCGAAACTTCCTAACTTCTACTGATTTCTACCAGATTTTGTACTGCTATTGTCAAAAACTTTTAGATTTCAAATTAATGAGGCTTTAATGCATAAGCAGAAGTTCTACTGTGATTAAGAGGTAACTTTATTATCTCTTTATATAATTTGTTGAATTAATTGCCTTAGTTATTGACAAGGGAAGCAGCAAAACAAATAAAAGCTCCACTCAAACATATATGTAATAGATGTCAACTACGTATTGTGTTATCAGTGTCAAACAACGATGTTTGTAAAACAGTGGCATTTTGCGTAAATAAGACACTACCAACTCAACAATACCAACTCAACAGATTAATTATCTTGAACAAGGAATTATTATCTCTTCTGAGCTGTTTCAAGGGAAAGTACATTGTTCTGTGCTCATCAGGATCCAAAACCTTTAAATGTTTCCCTTTTCCACAACAGTTAATCCCAAAGTGACTCAACCAGACAATGGCAACACACAGAAGCACGAACCCACTACATTTCTCCACAGACTGGATGCTTCGCGCTTTTGCAGTCAGTGACTACTGCCTATTGCTGTGATTTTTATTTCTATTGCTTCACATTTCTGATTAGTTTTCATTTTTATTTGCTAAGTTACTATCACATGTATCCAACAGAGAGGGCCAGACCACGGCAAAGTCAAGAGAAGTGTTCAGAGATCTTATTTTGCACAGTCTTGCAATTCAGACCTCTATTCCTGGTTCCTAGTGTTACAATTATGTAATGTCTGGCCATAAAACTATATGGGATGTGAATTTACTGTTGTGAAAAGAAGAACACTTACCTTTATCAAAAATTTCTTTCAGCACTCCTCGTTTTATAAGCTCCTCTCTGCTTTGCCTCATTGACATTTTTCTTTCCAAAGCTGTAAGCAAAGGATAAGGGTCAATATAAAGAGAAAAGAAGGGAAATTATTGTTTTAAAAGGCTCCATGCCTTTTAAAGGCATTTAAAAAAATGCTCTTTCTCCTCTTCAAATCAGCAGTAGTTTAGCATCTCGAAATAAAGGCTACCAGCAGTCCAGAGAATCTGTCTGCTGCTGTAGTGTGGCTGTTAATTGACAGAAATGGTGAGAGATGGACTGATTTGAGGGCATGTCTGCACACCCATTGTTTGATTTTGACACATTTCTGATTTCTGTGGAGAATTAGAGACAGCAAAGGGAGAAAAAGGAAATTAGTGCAGAAGCTAGAGAGGGAAGGGTAAGAAAGAAGGCAACACAAAGGCTCAAACCAAGGAAAGATGTGGCCAAGAACATGGCCACGGACTGTGTCCAGGCTATGGAAGGGAATGGAAGCCAAGGGTTCTTTGCCACTTCCTCCAGTGAGGGCAGATCAAGGTGTTCGGGACATTGCAAAAATGAGCTGTTTAACAGAGCCGTCTCTTCCCTGGAGGGGTGTTTTCCCCTTAAGAAACATAAAGGAGGGAAACTCCAAGAGAGCCACTACAATTTATACCAGATCTCAACAGCTCGAGTTCTGTATTGGCTGCTTAGAGACTGCGGTCACTGAAGCAGCAAAATGACAGATAGAAAATACATGTTTCTTTAGTGCAGCAGTAATTAAAACAATGTCCAATTAACCAAAACACCACAAAGGACACGCACGCAGGCAAAGACCTGAAAGCCAGCAAGCCAGGGGCGCAAGAAGTGATGTGAAGGAGTGGCTGCGACTGCACCCACTCCGTGAGAAACATGCCTGTGCCTGCCAAAAAAGAGGCACAGTCAAGGGCAAATTGCTTCTGCCATATGCTCCTCTATCAGACCCAGCACAGATGCACGCACACACAAATGAACTGGGACTCAGCCTGCCCAAGGCAGATTTAAAGCAAAAGAAGCTTCGAAACCTTCTCCCCTTCCTTGAAAACAGGAGGGTGCAACCTTTCTTGGTACTGCTGTGTGTTGACTGCTCCCACACGGACACACGTATCTGGTGAATTAGCAATGCTTATACCGGCACACTGGGCTCATTGCAACTTATTTGCTGCCGGATACTTAGGGCTCAGTATGAATAAGACCAGCTCTGCTTCACTCTTCTCCATTGGATAAATTTAGGCTCCCCTGCTTTTAAAATCAGTTTTGAACTGATTCTTCGGGACAAAGATGACCAGTATGTACAGTCAGAAGCTAATTAAAAACCCTGGTCTCCCCAGGGAGAGACACACTCTCTGAACTTCAGCACGGATCAGAATTAAAGGCACGTCCCTTTGCTGAAGCACAAGGCTCCACACCCATTAACCA
The DNA here is from genome assembly GCA_013397725.1 of Rhagologus leucostigma. NCBI lineage: Eukaryota > Metazoa > Chordata > Aves > Passeriformes > Rhagologus > Rhagologus leucostigma. The sequence continues at coordinate 216,446 of VZTD01006008.1, forward strand.
GCCACATGATGCAGTTTGATTTTGGAGATTGTTAACACAACAGCCACAGCATTTTCCGGAGTGCCTTGAACACATTTGAAGAAGTGCTTTAGGCACCTCAACTGACTTGCCATGAAACACCTAATACGCTTTTGAAAAAAAAGGTCCAACAATCAAACTCTTGAGTCACACTGCAAACTGCTCCCCAAGCTGCCTTTTCCCTGTGCTGAAGGGGTCTTGTTCTGGTACAGCATTTAAAGCTTTTTCCTCTTCCTCCTTAAGAATAGCTGCCCTCAGACCTTCCAAAAAAAGCCAGAACAAGCTGCAGCTAATTCCTGAGCCTTCTCCCATCAAAGAAATTGCTAAAGCTCTGACTGAGTTTAAAGAGCAATTTGGTGGCACCCAGCACCTTTTCAAATAGGTCTTTTCAAAAATTACACAAAAAGTGTAATTTTCTGTTGGAATAAGCAGCAAACCGAACTTGCTCCTCAGTGGGAAACCAAGCTGGGAGAATCAGCAGCAAAGCAGCAGTTTCTGCATATAGACAGCAGCACTACCCACAGAACAAAGGCACAAGCAAATTCTATTTCTCTACTTGACCACAGATAGCTAAGTAACAGATCCTCATTTTACGCACAAATTCATTGGCACCGACCTGGGTGCACTGCCTCACCCTCCTGCTCAGTCAAGAGCTGGTTATTCAAGGTAGCAGCATTACTACTGACTTCATGGCTAGGAGGTCCCACCTGTGTAAGAAACACAGTAATTTTGCAGACTGGAGTTAAGGCTTTTGGGGAATCAGGTGCTAAAAAGGGCTATCAGGACATTTAGAAGAAGCGCAGGAGCATCTCTTCCAAACCAGTTTCTGAGGAAGACCCTCCAGTAGTGACCAAGACTTCTCAAAGTAGTGGACTATTTTTGCAGCGGACTGATTTTGCAGAATTTCAAAGATAGAATATCTTTGGATATATTTGGAAGACTGTATATAAGCTTTTCAGATACTCCCTATTGTAATCTGCTTGTGTTCAAGAATGAAAAACCCACAACCCTCAAGCTGAAGTTCAGACAAAACCAATTTTTTCAGTTTCTAAATCCTTTCTAAGTAGGTACAGGACTTATAGTATTAATTATTTTCCTACTAAGCCAGTTTAATTAATAAGATATTTAGAAGAAGGGCATGCTGGGCTAAGAGCAGCACTGAATGATAATAACAGATGTTATACTAAAACTATGGAACGTGCTTCCTTTCTTCAATACAAATCTTCCTCCTAAACAAGTGTCATGCATTTAAATGCATAACCTGCTATGCTACTGCTGATCAGATGGGAAAAAAAATACAAGCACTTAGATGCAGAACTCATTAGGGTCTAACAGCCAGAGCAATGAAATGCTTTACTCGGTCTGGATTTCTCTGGCAAAGATTGCCAGTTCTTTTACGAAGGGTTTTTCTTTTCAAGCAGAAAGCTGGTATAAAATAAATTCATTCACTCTCCACTGAAAAGGAATCCATTCACAGCAGAGGATAAATATAAACCTTTGAATTAATCCTTGATTCATGAGAACCGTGTAAATTCTGTGATGGGAAAAAATGAAATATAATTAATATTTAAGAAAAGATGTATTACTTCATTAGTGATTTTCCTTGGTGATTAACCTCATTTTTTTTCATTTGTACAACCTTCCAGGAGATTAGAAATAATCATTAAGCCCTCTTTATGGGATCTACTTATGCCAGAAACTAGTTACTGTAACAAATTCATCCACTCTCCAAGAAACTCTCAGTTACTAGTTTATAGAAATGAGTCTATGTGTATTTTATGGTAGAAGTGTACAGATTTTGCCAGTGTGCTCTGCAGTATGCTGTTTCTTTTATGCTTTGATGAAGAAACAGTGGGAAATGTTTTTATTAATGTTTCTGAGCTGGCATTTTTGAACTTGTCCCTCAGGAGCAGCACCCCTCTGCTGTTCAAGCAGAGTTTTTCTCTGTGGCAGACCCATTAAGATCAGTAAAGTCTTCACAAGGTCAGGAGGAGTTCCTGCCCCTCCATTCTGGAAATCGAACACAGTTTTGTCTTTATTCCTTTAATAGGCTGCTGTGCTCCGTGATGGCAGTGGTTGTGGGTTGCTCCTCCAGCTGAGAAGGCAAACCTCACCGCTGCCTCTGTGCCAAGCGCTTCTGCTGCTCCATTAACCAGCCAAAGAGGCATTTATGCAGTCAGGACACACAACCTTTCTGTCCTCCCATCCCTCCCTCCAAGACAAAACCATCTCAGATGAACTATTCCAACCCACATCTATATGAGACAATAATAAATTAATAATAAATATTATTATACAAGATAATAACAAACTGTCCTCCTTTGCAGCAATTGTCACATTGCTGCTTAAACCTAGGGGTGGACTGAATAAATAAGTCCTGCTCTTTTCATCTGACAACTGAAACTAAATCCCACTCTGTGCTGGCCAGTTGGATCTTAACCTTGCTTTTTTATGAGGTTGTCCTTGGCCTTTGTCTTAAAAAGCACTGGGGGATGCTTTGCATGAATTCTTCCTTTCAAAGGCCACTGTAACTTTCATGATGATTTTAGAAAGCAAAGGTTGTTACAGGATGAGGCTGAGAGCAGAAGCTTTCTGGTGCATCAATTATACTTGCTTTCAGTAAGAATCTGCTTTACTCATAATTCAGATCTGAATAATTAGAAACAAGCAAACCAATTGCTTTGCACAGTGTTTAGATAAACAACCATCAATGTTTTATTTAGATTTATAAGGAAGAAGAGATTTTCAAATGTGATGGATTATGTATTAAAAAATGTTACATCATCTTGAAATTTTCCCAACTATGTAGACTTAGCAATCAAATGGAGCAGGATTCAGGTGATACAAATTATTACAGTGTGGGCTTCTGCCTCTGAGTTGGCCTCCTTATATATTAAGAGCAAGTCTTGGGCATGATTAACCTCAGACTAATGCAAGAATCTAAACATGACTGCACTGCACCTTAGAAGTGCCTGTTAGGCTTCACTGACTGTAAAGAAAGCTAAGGGTGAGTAGCTGAGATAAAGATGCATAAAAGTAGGGCTGAATATACTCCTGAAATCAAAACTGACTGAAGAGAGTAATTTTAAGAAAAGAAATGCTGCTGCAGATGAAAGTCTTAGACATAGCTGAGGAAAATGTACATGTGCCAGCTCACGGAGAGCTCCATTAATTTTGGGATTGTTTTAATAGCTGTGGCACGACACCCAGCACTGATGCTGTGAGCTTGGGGTAAGACCAATGCCAAAACATAGCTTGGTTGAAATAAATGTATTGCTTTGCTCATTGCTAAATATGAATTTTGCTTGGCTTCAAACATGCACAGGTCTCTTGAAGCCTGAGTAAAGTAAAAATATTCCAAACGGTTTCTGAATCTTTGAGATTTAAAGTTCCTTACAGAAGTTTTGAGTATCTCTAATACCAGGCTGGGTTTTCCTGCAACAGTACCATCTACAAAATCTAATTCAGACAGATTACTACCTAGACAGGATCAGGAGCCTCTTTTTGTCTGTCTGTCTGCCCATGACATTCCTTGTTCTGACTGTAGCCTAGCACTGCCATTCTATGAGATAGCACAGTCTCCTTCCGAACATCAGAAGGAGAAAAACAGGCTGGTATAAAAGGTTAAGCTTGATTTTAAAAAGTGTATAGACGTACCTCTCCAAATCAGCTGACCAAATAAACCACCTTCAGAATGTGAATCGCTTGGAAAACCTCTGTGGCGTGTGCTATGAAACAAACTAATAACACAGAAAAACCCCACAGCACTGATGCCACACTAATGCGTAACTAAAAACTCTTTAGGCGAACCAGGATCATCTTTATAGAGGTGGAAAAGCGAGGTACAGACAAGCTGAAACAACTTGGCGCCTCACCTGCTACACCAGTAGCAAAGCATTAACAGCACCTGTTCTGTGACCAGGGGCCAACACTTTAGGCTAGGAAATGACCCTTCTAGACTTAAAATTTGTTACTGTAATCAAGGCAAAAAAGATAATAGGAAAAAGAGGCAAAAATAAAATTAAACCACTCCCTCCCAAGTGATTAATTTTATTTTACTTCATTTCCAGTCTTGCAAATACAACTGGATTTATTTTATATTATGACTATGTAAAAGCATAGAGAAGATGATGTCAGGGCACCCTGCTTCCACTCAAATTCAGACCAGCTCAAGACAATGGTCCATTTCCAGTTAGCAGCACTGGACTGGGAGCATGATAAACCTTCATTTGTGACAGGTAAGCCTCTGAAATAACACAGTAAAAATATACACATTCCTTTAAGAGTGCAGGATCAAATCTAAAATTCCTAGTTACTAACTGGAAGAGTGTAGGAGGTGTAACAGTCAGCACACCTGGTAACTACAGATAAAAATTCAATCATCTCTTCCTTACTGATTGAGACAGAAAGTAAAACTGGAGAAGAAGTGAAAGCAGCCTTAAGAAAACTCTATGACTTATACTGACCATTACTACACTAAACTACCAGAGGATAGACTTGGGAGGAAAGTGGATGCAAATTCAAAGTAGCAAACACAGAATTGCAGAAGCTAATCAAAATACTGCAAACCACACTAAGTGAGATCACAATACAGGAACACAACTCAGAAATATGGCATACAACCAGAAATTCAGCAAACACAAGGAAAGGCAGAGAAATTATATCTGAACAACTCTACCATTATAGTTCTTAATTCCTTCTGTACTAAAGAAATCAGAAATCTAATCCAAAAACAGGTGGATTGTATTTTTTTTCATACAGAAGGACTGAAAAATATCAATCAAAGAAGGTGTCTTCCTAGGGAAGGAACTTCACTTCAAGTTAGATCCAAAGAAACCCAACATAATGGATTTCACAGGCCAAGCTGAGTGAGCCTGGCAGAAAATGAATGCATGAAAAGAGGAGATAAAACAAGAAATCTTGACAAACATAACAAAAGCTGCGTGTTTGAAAAAAAACCCTAAGAAGGTGAATTTGAAAAGAAAACAAGACTGTAGACTCCTTAAGAAAAATGTTACCACCCATGGCTGCCCAGCTAATAAACAGCAAAACAGAACTTCACTGTGTCGGTGAACTGTGATAATCTATCAATAGGATTTTGGAAAGACTCACATTTTTATACCTTTTATACATAACTGCTTTTCTAGTCACACTTGAGAAGTCAGAGAGACACTCAGAAAGCCAACCAAAACGAAGAAAATACATTTCTTCTGTTCTTCCCTCTGAATTGCTGCACAGGGTTTTCATGAGTTTCTAGGTAGTACTAGCTCAAGAACTGGAAAGGTAAGCCACCAACAGGTATTGCTTTCCACAGCTTAATGAAAAAGGAGATTCTGTATCTTAATTAAAGAAATTTGCAACAAGGTAACATAGCATATCTTAACATACACCTGCTCTGCAAATACAGTGTGACTGCAGAGTGGAAAGCCATAACTTAGCACTCTGAGACTTCTTAATTTAGGCATCAAAAACAGTAGTGAGGGGGTGGTACTGACTTATTTGAAGGCTTTCATCTAAGCAAGAAACCTGGCAGGCTAGAATAGCCCCTGCTTACATCCATGCTGCTACCAGCACTGCGTGCAGCTATAGCTATGTTGAAGTAAAATTCACCATAGTTTAGATGACCAACGCAGTTCTTACTGCAACGAGGTTATGTCCTAAGCACCAGCAGAAGGCAGCCAATGCAATCCTTATGGTAGGAGATCCATTTACATTTTCACAAGTGATGGTTTCCCCTACAGGCTTCCATGTAGCAACACGGAAGTTGCAGAAGTTGTAGTATCAAACGAACGCTAAGAATATGGGTTCAACACATCAAACCTTTGCAACCAGACAAGATGAGTGGTGTAATCTGAAAAAAATACGTGGGAACATCAGCAGTAGTTGTACATCCCAAGGAACGGCTGCTTTTTACTTTTCAACTTGCTTTAGGTACCTTGCAGTCTCAGATTTCTGTACATACAACAGATAAAAACTATGCTAAAAGCAAATGGGTGAAGAGCTGGATGACATATCTGCAAGGTGTTTGTTTCCTTTACCCTGAGAAGATGGTTCCCAGAATGATACTGCAGAAGGGATCTGTAGTGTCATCTGCAACAGCAGAAATGTCTATTTGCAATATTCTGCAACATAATAGTTCAAGGGACCTTTCTCAAAGCAAAAACCATGGTGGGCATTGCTTGAATAAGATAATGGCTCCTGTGACTCTCTGGAGAGTTCTCTCCATAACAGATTTTACACATGGCATATAACTACCCAGGCAAGCTGCTGCTTTTGGATTTGCTCCTCATCAGACAACACTTCCAGATGGCAAAATACAGAGCACAGTTTACATAAAGAAGTCTAGCAGATGTCAGGAAACTGGATTCTCCAGAGTAACTTCTAAAGGTGAAGGAGTCAGCTTTCTTGGGATGCAGAAACGGGGAAAAACTTTGAGATAAAACCAACCGTGGCAGGCTGACGATAAGAAGGCAGAAAGAATGCTTGGACAGACCACCTGGAGATGACAACCAAGCTACTGGCTAGTATTTGGTCCCCTTGTTTACCAGCTGGGAGGATCACGTTGCTGACAGAGACCTGTACTCGGTAAGACAAGCAGCACAACTCTTTCTATAGTAACAGCCAACTGCTGTGTAGTTTTACAGCTTGAGTTTACCTTACAGCTCTAACTTTACAAACACATGTTGCCTGGTACCCACTGCCAGACAGATGTGTAAATCCAGTGTTTTACTCCCTAACAACATCCTATTTTGGCTACACTGAAAAAAGCCTGCTCTGCTGGATGTTCCTATTTCACCAGAAAGGGATTTGAGATAATTTAAAATATATTCGCACATCACTCAAACACTGTTGAAGTAAATTACAGTTTTCCACTTACACTGGAATAATTAGTACACTGCAGCCTCCCAAACTGACACACAAAATAGATGGGGACTTGTTTATCTGTGTCCCCATGTACCTCTACTAAAAATAAATGATACAAAGCACAGCTTGAGACTAAGAAATACCTACTTAAATCGGAAGTTGACTTAGCACCGTTTTGAGAGAGATGTTATGAATATTTCATATACTTCTCAGAAATCATCGCTACTGTTGTATACCCAGAAAATCTTGACTAAGCACACACAAATTAAAAATCCATTTGTTATTGGAATGAACCGGCATCAACCCTTCAACACAGACCTCTGTTAGGAGCCAAACAGGAAATCATTCATTTAATGCTTGATTATAGGAGTGACTGAATCACAAAGCAACAAACACTTCCCCCAAAATAAGAACATTCTTGAATTGCAGCTGTCACACCATCCAGCAATTATATTTGGATGATATTTCCAGCTTGTGCAATGGCACTAGCTGGCTGGTACACAATGCTGAAAAAACCCCAAAGTGTCTTTAACACCAGCATCTTATCTCCCAAAATAGTGCAGTCTGCTTTCTGTCTTGGCAGCTGATAACAGTTCAAGCTACAGTAAAGGCCCACCATACAATTTCAGCATGTTTTACACGTTCAGAGTCCTGGTCTGACTTTTTTTTTGCTTCTTTGGGGTGAAAAGATAACATTCCCAGATGGAGGGAAACTTTCCATTATACATTGCAGTCCTCTGGAATCAACAGACTGACAAAAGACCAGACTGTGATTTCAGTTACAGTAACATGCATGCAGAACAGCTTCATGAGAATTTGGCATCCACCATCCTGCTTCTAGTAAGAATTATTCCATTATTTCAACAGGAGATATTTTTAAAAAAACCACCAATGATGACATTGTTTTATGCTCCTCTCTAGCAAATGTTGAAGTTATCTGAGAAAATAAGGCATTTTTAGTCTTATGTTATCTTAGTGCTTTTTGTGTGTGTGTGCAAAAACATAGTCCTGATGCTTGTCTGGGATGGGGAGACAGAGATGAAGAAACGAAACATGTTTAGATGGTAACAGTTTTGAACTGAAGTACTGATATAAGAAGCAAATTTGAAAAAGAATAGGCAGGAAGGACAGTGAAGTGAAGGAGATATGATAATAGTCTGGACATTTCTTATGGTGTAATCACATAAATGTAGATAATACTGTCAGTCTCATATCTCAGTATTCCAGCGTAAGTGTCCTTGCTTTCCAGAACCTAATAAAGTTTTTCTGCTCATTGTGTAGAAAAGCAAACAGAAAATTGGTAGAATCATAGATGATCTAAGGTTAAAAGCGATGGTACTGAAGGATAAAGGCCATGGTAAACAAGCCAAATATTTTTCACAGCAGTGCTAATCCTGAAGAGCTTCAGCAGAACTGCAGAGGGAAACTCTTCTTTACAAGGAGCTGTGGAAGTCTTTCTAAATGAAGTGTCACTTAGAGAGCTTTTTAAAGAAATCAATAAAATGGAGAGCAGCAAACTGCCAAGACCAGACAGTTTTCTTCCTAGAGTTCCTCAGGAAATCAAATATGAACACAGTAAGTGTGACATGTAACCTAGAAAAGATAGAAAAGTGGGAGCTGGCAAATAGAAGGCTGCTATTCTTTAGAGTCTGAAAGTCATTGGGAATTACAGACCTGTAAGCCTGGTTCCCATACCATCAGCCTAGCAACAGTTATATAGAATAAAGCTAGAAATTGGAGAACTAGAACAGAAGAGAGACGAGAGAAGAAACATTCCGGGTTTGAGGTGGGAAGTTCATAGAAGTCAAGGAATGAAGATGCTTGTTCCAAGTTGGCATCTTCAGAGTTCCAAAACTAAACAAATGTTAAGGTCATTGGAAGAATTAAAATTGCATTAGATAAGGGTGATTATCCTCTGGTGGAATAACAACATGTAGAAATCAAAAACGAATGCCTCATACATAAGCAGAGCGATGTAGCACTACTCACTGTCTTCTCCATAAAAACACAGTTTAGAAAGGTTGACAATAGGGAAATGACAATTTGCTGACTGAGGTCAAAACTAAGGCTGACTGCAAGGAGCTACAAGAGTTCTTATGATACGAAATCAAGTGTGACAAAATTCAACATTGATAAGAGCAGAAAAGACATTTGGGAAAAGGCAGCCCTAACTCTACACACTTAACAGCTGTATTAGTCATTCCCACTCAGAAGATACTGCTTGGAAACTCTGCAGAGAATTATTTGAAAACATCATCCTAATGCTTGGGGCAGTAAAAAAAGGCAAAAGAAATCTGAAATTACTAGGAAATAAATACAGCCCCTTTGTGCTAGTTTAATAGTTTACAGCTAAAGATACATCAAAACCAAAAAGATACATCAGAACTAAAAAAGTTATGAAAAAATGAAAAAAGCATGACTAAACAGATGGGTTATCTTGCAGAGAAATGAAGAATAACAGCAGAACCGCATTTTTTTGTAATCTCTTCTTTTATAGCAAGGTCCTGGTTCCCCTGATATTCACAAAAGTACATGGTAACTGTCATCTAGGCTGTGCACTGCATAAACCAGACCACTGCCTTGGAGGAAAATCAAGGCACAAAACAGGATAGAAAACATCAGTACACAATTCTACACACCCTCTGGTGGGAGCTACACCAGACAGGGCTTCCTTGGTTGGCATTGCCTTTCAAAGAATCCCCACAGCCCTCGCATGCTTCCAGACCCAGAGAGGAGGGGAAACGCATGCCATAAGGGCTTTTGCCTCCTGAATGCGTGAGGAGGCCTTTGGCAGCGGTGTGAGCTCCTGCCCTCATGCAGTGTGGTCACGACCCGTTGCTCCAGGTCGGGGCCATTGCCAACACAGAGAGGTGCACAGCCTGCCCCTGGCACCAAGGGCCACGCTGCAGCAAGCACTGCTGCAGCAAGGACAGAAGTCAACAGGGAACACAACAGAGGTTAACACCATGAGCAGTCATTCACTCATTCATGAAAGGTCAGAGGGTGCAACTGCAAAAAAGGTGCTTCTGTGTACAGTGGCTTTTTTCGTTGTGGAGTTGTCTGCAAGAGATATCCATTAAGGCCGAATTTGGTTCCAACACAAAGGATAAATCCACATGGCTTGATTTGGATGCAGCTTTTCGCTTATGAATTTCTGAGTGCTGCAATCTGATTTCTTAAGTCAGGAGTCAGATAAATAGATGCTTATCCTGCTTCTTGCATGTAACATAACCATTGAGTACAAGAAAAGATACTGGACTACCATGAGTAGTTTGAGCTACTGTGTCTGTCCTGGAGTATATTTATTTTTAAAACATGTGTTTAATGAATCAGGAGAAAACACCCTTGATCCCAACACACAAAGCTATTCAATTATCTAATTGTCAGGAAATGTACAAAGGCAGCTGACTTGCCTTCAAAAGAAACTTGAATTTTATCTCCTTATCGTGCATGTCAGGGGATTTTTCTTGCATGATTAAATCAGACCTGTTAAATAATACAGAGTTCAACATACTGACATCTAAAATTACAAAAATGGATTCAGGTTTCATGGCCTGTGTAGCCCTGGTTGCAAAAGTAGCTTACTAGCTAGTGTGGCATCTGGGCTTACAAGCCTTTTTCATCACAGGCTTCAGGAATTTTCACTCATTAGTTTCAGAGAATACTGAGTTCTTTTATTTCACTTTGTTTCTTTCAGTTCTAGGAAGTACAAGAGCGTGTGCTGTATTTCATGTTGGACAAATCTTAATTATTATTAATTGCTTTCTGGCAATGCAATACGTGAAGTGACAGTGGAATGTGAACCTGAAATCTGAAATTCTGTCCAGTGTTGGGTTATGACCTGACTGTAGATGGTTTTTTAACAGAGAATATGGTTGACTTGTTCTGCAGATTTTGACAAATACTTCACAGAAGAACCACAGAGATACTGCAAATAAATGCTCTGTGGCAATTACAAGTTTGATCAAAGGTGAAGAATTCACCTAGGTGAATTCATTCTAGGTGAATACCTAGAAGTATTTTTCTGAAGATTATCAAAATGCCATTATGTTGTTATAAATACCTTAATCAAAATATTACTGCTGTAGCTTCAAATTTCAGATATAAGTGAAGAAAAAAATAACCATTTAGTGATTAACTCTACCTAAATAATCTCCTGTTCCAACTTTATCCTGGCCTTTTTTTACATCAGTAAGATTGGGATGATTTATTTTTGTGAAATTTCACTTCTTTCTGTTGCATAATAGCAATAGATGTCAGTCTATTTCTACCATCATAATTAGTTGCTGTGGAGATCGCTGAAATATCATGAATTATTATAATTGCAAATGAGGAATAAGCAGCAGGAAAAGATGACATTGATAATGTGCAAATATTGCAAGGTTCCTTGAAACTAGTTGACTGCAAGATATTTGAATTTGCCATAGTAATGAGGAGGCTTACAGAATAAGGGGGTGGTGTATATTTCAAATGAATACACTGTGAAGAAACACGACAGTTACATATGATGGCATCTTAAATTTAGCTTAATGCTAAACCAAAATTATCATACAACCCACACATCTAAAGGTTTTGTTACATATAGTTTTTCTTAAGGCCTATAGAAAAGCCATTTGTGGTATTCACCTTTATTACTATGAGGCAAAAAAACCACAGCAGTAATCCATAAAATCAGTAGGTGTTATCCTGAACTAATCTTCTTTGGCAGATAAATGAAGGAGAAACAGGTGTTCAAGTATCTGCATGAAAAGCAGATAGAATTATCCCTTTGACATCGTTCTTTAAAAGGCAGGAACCACACTCTATCTTCCACTGGAGACTAATGAACCTCTAGCAGGGAGAAAGGACTAAGTAGACAAAAATAAAATTCTTGATGTACTTTTTTATAGCAGAAGTCCTTTACGTTGTGTTGTCTTTTGTTGCAGGGCTGCCTGGCAGTCCAATCTCACCTCAGAGCTGCATTTAGTGACTGAGTGTAATGATGCTGCCTTCATACAGACACTGTGTGCACTCCCAAAATGACAGCATTATTAAATCTTCGCCTTTTCTGCCTCACTAGCATGAAGCAATTGTCCTGAACTGAAAAAAAAAAATCCCCAAATGATGCTTTTATGAAGAAACAAACTTTTAAAAGCTTGACTGAGCTAAATATTGAGTTAAATACTCTCTTATGTGTTGTTCAGAGCTAAGATGTTGCATTCTGAAATATGAAGGGAAAGTGAGAAGCATTAAGGGAAAGTGAGAAACAGATCTCTGTAAAACAAGATTTCTTACCCTTTCTGAGCACAGCTGAGTGATTGATATCAGAAATACATTCCCAAGATTTCCATGCCATTATTTGGATAGCTTTTTAAACACCAAACAAGTCTCCCGGCAACTTACGAAGACGATAAAGACAACTTATGTGGGCTGACCTATAGATGGTTGAGCTCCAGAATATCAACGTATTTTTACTGATTGAGCAACCAAATAGCAAGTGTTTTTGGTATCAACAAAACTCTTCAGTTCAAAGACACGGTAATGGATTCTGTGAGGGTGAACCAGTACTTTCCATTCTGACCTACCCTATGTTCAGAGAGGAGTTCTCACCAGCTTCTTTACAAGGCAAAATCTGAAACACACTCCTCTGATGTCTTACCCATCTATTGCACCTTTTCAAAGCACTGTTGCTGATGCAACAGTCTGATAATTAGGCTAATTTGATGTGAAACCTCTTGCTTTTAAACTCAGTAGTTAATTAAACTGCTTAAAATTAAAATTAAATTAAATTAAATTGAATTTTAAAAATTAATAAAATAAAATAAAAATAAAATAAATACAAAACTGAAAATACAACTAGTTTGGAAATTTTCTTCTCTGTGTTGGTCAAAGTAAAGACCGCACATCTCCCATCCTCTCATAAACGCTGGGTAGGATGTGCAGTGCCTACTTTTTACTTCTGCATGGCAAATAAAACCATGACAAACAGCTGCATACTGCAGTATTACACATCGATACAGTTCTGAGGGATGCTCTAGTAACACTGAGAAAAGAATAGGTTTTACCCAGAACTTTTTATACATCCAATTCAATTGAGAATTATAAGCCTCCAATTGTTACATATAAGAAAAATACAAGAAGAAAAGACAAGAGGCAATGGACAAGTTGCAGCAAAGGAAATTCTGATCAGATACAAGCAAAATAAGTCCTCACACTAAGTGTAGTCAAATGCTGGAACTGGTCTTCCAGAGCCTTTACGTCTGTCCCTTGTAATATTTGAAAGTTGATTGAGAAACCTACAGAAGTTCCAGAGACGGCCCTGCATTCAGCAAGATTCACCCAGATGTGCTCCAGATATCCTCCAGTCTGTATTAGTCCATCATCTCCATTTAACAAAGACTGCAAAGTGCTGTTGCATGCAGAGAGATGGCACACTGGTGAATCATGCTGATACCACGGTCTGCTGTTGGATGTAGTGTGATAGCAGCAGGTCCCACTGCTTTGGCACTAAAGGCAAAAAAGCCTTAAAAGCTGCACTGCTATCCTTGTGTTTCTTTGCGTACAAACAAAACCACATCACTTCACTCCAACTGAAATCAACTCAAGTTATGTTTCTTTTCAAGTCTGAGCCTTTTCCTGCATTGCAGCCATACTGGAGCACACCATATGCATCCCAAAGGCATCACACCACAGACCCCTCTTGTCCTTTCAGCATCCCTGTTGCACACAGTAGTGACAATCTGGTGCACTCTGCTTTATAAGAAGTCCAAGTTGGTAATCTTAGAGCAGAATATACATAACGTTTAGAAAGGAGAATATCTTTAATCTCAGTCATTGCAAGTTTTAATTAGGCCAGGTTTAAGCCTGATTTGTGAGCATGAGATTCAAGCTACTATTTTAACAATAAATCCAGTGAAAAGTAGAAAATCAAAAAAAGATTTTTTTTTTCCCACCTGGAATTCAGATGACATTATTGTGGTTTTGAAGGCTGTATCTGAGAAGAAAGCCAAGGGCTAAACACGGTGGAGGAGATGAATGTATGAAAACCACTGTATAGTTACTGCGTGGGCTTTTTTTTGTAGGCATCTCTTGTGCGTTGTTTAAAAAGTAAAACTCCGTAGGATTTAAAATCTGCTTAGCATTATCTTAAATATTTCGGAGCTCAAATAGCCTTTTTTATGTTGTTTGTTAGACCTCAAGGAGGAGTTAGGAAGGTGTGTCTGCTAATCACAGAATTGTAGAACAGTTTGGGTTGGAAGGGACCTTAAAGATCATCTAGTTCCAACTCCCCTGCCATGGGCAGGCACACCTTCCACCAGATCAGGTTGCTCAAAGCCCCAAGTACCACTGAAGGAAAATATTGAGTCAGCATTATATATGGAGTGGAATAGGACATATTCAGAACAGGCTTACTGTCTTGGCAAAGGACAGAAGATAAATAAATAATTATGATTTTATATTTGCAGAAAATTATTTAATGAATCTGCATTTATTTAGTCATTTGATAGATATGGATATGCCAGCTGGCTTCCCCCCATCTCAAAATATTATAGTGAATTCTGACTTTCTTTCAAGAGCAAAAATAAAGGCCTGACTTAGGTAATTAATTACTACAATCACAGAACCAAATCTTGCTCTAATTACGTTTTTTAATCTTAGATGAAATTATTCACTAGAGTTCATGTGCTTACTGCAGATATAAATCCCTGCAGCAGGGTGCCCATATTTTTGCATTACTTAATTTACTCTAAACAACAGTGTAAGTTGACAGTTTAAAAGATAATTTAAAGAACAAGAATCTTGTCTTTTAAAAAAATCAATTTCTGTTGCTCGCCCCATTTAAATTTTTTCTTAGTACATAAAAAGTTCTGAAAAGAGATAGAGGCAATCAACAGTTTCATACTGTTTGTTTTCATTTCATTTCAGAAATATCAGCTAAAAAGGTACTTGTTTAGCTCTGGTTTTGTTAATGACCTTTAAAGGGATTGAAATTATATTTGTTGTGTAATGTAACTGGACTTTGTAAATTTGCTCTCTTTTCCCGAAGAGTTAATCATACATGTTTGATTGATGCTAGGAAAACCAAACTTTTGCACAGATTTGGTAAACATATTTTGCCACTCTTTTCTAGAGAGGACAGAAGTTGAACTACTCAGAATAAATGTATTCCGGAGCAGATAAAAATTGGCAGTTTATATATGCATGAGAAAATGCAAATATAAATGCATAATAACCTCCATCTTCCTTGTAAATGTAAGAAAATGGAAACAGAAGTCCTCTTCCCATTGAAGGTCACTTTTACCAAAGATCAGACACCAGAGCTCAAAGGAAAATCTATGATGCATTTGATTTCCCACATTCATTATAAAGAAGAGGCAATTCTTTTTTCAAGTGACTTTTTGATTGTGTTCTGATCCATCCCTTTCTTTGGGCCTGACGTGCTGCAAGAAGAGCAATCACAGTAACATAAGCATTAGGTACAGGCTGTGACAACCAAATCAAACTTTAAAAAAAAAAAATCAATTGACAAGTTAAAATTGCTTTTGGTATTATATCTTTCATCAGAAGGACAGTAATACGTCCTGAGCCTATATAAACAGATTACTCAGCCACCCCTGAAGTGCAGCCAGGGGTGGGAAGCAATAATTGTGATGTGCTAGCAAACACAGCACTGCGACTCTCAGGGGAAGGAAAAAACCCATCATCAGTTAAAATTTCAGGGGCAAAGAACAAATGGGGAAGGCTGAGATAAATGCCCCAGGTGGAACTTGATCCAAAGGCTAAGTAAGTGTTCTCGTTTTTGAGGAAATTTCGAAGTTGTCTTCACTGACTGAAGTAGTTCTTAAAGCCTGACTTCCTCTGAAACATAATCCTTAAGAGAATGATTTTCCTTAGTTTGTAGTTTAACTTAGAGAATACAGTGGATTCTGTAGCCAGTCACTAACACTTTCCAGAGCTCTGATGGTTTCCCTAGAAAGAATATAAATCCCAAGAGACAAAGAAACACGAAGAACCTAACCTTCACTATGTAGTAAGAGCAAAACCTTTCAGAGAAGCACAGATCCTGCATTATAATATCCCTGTGTTGAAATAGGATACCATGCTCCTCTTCCCTATGGCTCGGACCTGAACAAAACCAGTCTAGGACTGGACACGCACACTGATAGCAGCTGCAAAGGAATTTTTTACACCAATGATGTACAAAGGTAAGTGCACAGAACAAATACCAGAAGTTGGGAGAAAAAGAAGACCAGGTCTGGCTTAGATATTTTTAAGAGCTTTTAAAAATAAAAGCTGTATATGAATTTTGATAGAGAAAACAGATGAGCAAAGCCTGTCTGGTGAAATCCTGATTATTTATGAATTTGCCCTTGATAGAATTCATCAGCTTACCATGCTCGGAAAGCAAATATCTTGATAACACAAGAAAGTTTTCCGAGCTTTTCCAAAAGTGTGTGTGTAGGAAAATACGATAAGAGTTCAGCTTTCTAGAAACTATGAATAAATAAATATATAAATACAGGAATTTTCCTTCTGGCCAATTTTGCTAATAGACTATTTTGCTTTGCATACTGCTATAGTCGTTTAAACGTATCCTCATAGTCACATGGAACCGTGTACTGTAGCTTTACTCAAAGTGAGTAATGAAGAGCACCAGCATCAGTGGGAGTTCATTGACTGTAGGCTAATTTTTTATAAGAGAAACATGAGTCTGCTTATTTTGCAGGGTGCAAAAGGAATATGGAAGAGTTGCTCATTAACTTAATCACAAAGGTATGGCATAGCGCCAGCCTTTCTCATACCACCAAAACTGGCAGACTTAACCACACTTCCTACAGTGGACAGGTGATGTTTTCTACAGTATCACAATAGTTATGTGGCTTTGTAAAAAAAAATAGAATTATTTCAACATTTTGCTGAAGAATACTTCCTCAAGCCAGTTTTTATGAATAAAATAAAATACTTCCTTTAAACTGTAAAATCCTGCAGCTTTGGAACCTGACAAGAGGATGAGTCTGTCTTAAAGGCTGATTGTATCCAAACAAAATTATCAAATCCCAGGTGAGCCAGGATCTTCCTGCCAGGAAGACCCCACCCAAGAAGAATCATTGTTTCTTCTCTCTTTGCTGAATTTGTATTTTTTTTCAGGAAGATGTTCCTTTCTCATTCTTTGATTCCTTTCCTCTCATTCACTACCTGAAAACATGCAGTAACTACATACAGGCTGACTGGAGAAGAGGGCAGGAAATTGTCTTGCCAGGCTGATAAAAGTAGTTGCTTATTAGCTTTGGTAAATCTGGGCTTGCCTTCTCATTTTTTTCCCCAGACTCTCCAGTTTTTGTAAAGTTCCATGGGGTTATTTTGCAGGACTCATAAATTACAGCACAACCCAATTCTCTTACTCTGTGAGGTGCTGTACTGTAATTAATAAATCATTTGAATTTCAACAGCAGCTTCTGTCAAGGAAGATCAAAGAGCCCAAATATTAGAGTAGTGTGTTAACATTCTCTCTCTCTCATACTATTCCTATGGGAAATCTAAGGCAAACTCCACATCTGTTCTTTATCTACAGATGAAGCTCCCTCACCACCCTTCAGCAGCTAATGCCAGAGGATGGAGAAGCCTGCCCTCCTGCCCCACAGATCTTGTAGGATGGAGCATCATTGCTCTCTGCCCCATAGATCTTGTAGCAATAAGCACCAGGATGACTGCACAATACGTCTGCCCCCCACAAAGCCCTCTGTTCCTCAGAAAGTGGGAATACAACTTGTATTTTTACTACTACTTCCAGCTGATAACTTGAGTTGTGATTCCCATAATTTCCTGCGGAAGAAGGAACTGCTTGTACTGGTGGAGTGGTTACCACCATTATCTGATCACTTTATTGGCTGGATCCATAAAGCTGGCCAATAACTCAAAAAAAAATAGGACCTACATCTCCAGCCAAACTAGTTCCATACACATCCCAGAAACTATGGGTTTGCAGGAGTAACTCTTTTGAAATGAAAGCACTGTTTCATTTGAAATTAACTGAACTTTGATATGTAAAAATATCAGGCTCACTCTGAAAATATTACAAATGCCATCTCTAAATGCACAAGTAAAACACAAATCTTGCTGGGAAAACTGAAACACGATGTTTTTCACATGAGTACTCATTTAAGGGAGGAAAATAAGCCTTTAGCCTTAATAAGTTCTGTTGCAGCCAGCTGAAAACTATCATCTTCCCCACAGACTTTAACATTTGTGATGACTTTGCTTTCTCCAGTAGAATTTAAATGAGGAAGAAATGGCTTCAACATAAATAAATAAAAAGTTTAAAATGTCTAAGAAGCTCTTATCATCAAAGACAGTTGATTCAAGAAATACCTTAGCAAGCCTCTTTTTAATTAGAAATATTAACCTTTCTGCTTGGAAATAAGCAAGCATATTACAGTGATACCCTCAGATAGGTCTGTGATGAGAGGTTCACTTAAGAGGAACCTAGTTTAAATGAGACAAGAGATAAGGTATTGTCCTAATATGAACTGCTTTCCTTTAAGATTACATTGCCTTCATCTAACATTTTTATTTAAAAAGACCCTGTCACGTATCTCTGTCTGAGTATGAATGCTCAGGGCAAATGCTCCCACAGTGTAATTTACTACTGAATTTAAGGAACCGAATAATGACAGATTTTATTAGTCCAGCAGAACAACCTTTAGACGGGTTTAGTTATCTGAACTCTGTTCATCAAGGACATTTTGTAAAGTGGTAGAAGGTCAAACTCCTTGAAGGCAACCTCCTTTCACTGGGAAGAAAGCACTCATTATTTCCCTGTCTGTAGCAGTGTTACCGGGGTGGTTAACAGAAATACTCTGAAGCATTATAACCATGTTCAACTGGACCAGGATCCAAGTCCACCAAGACAAAAATAACTAAGCCCAGCTTTCACCTGATGTCCCCTATGATTTTTTTCACTTAGAAACAGCAGACCTTGCCGATTATTAGCTACAGCCCCTTGCCTTGCTTTAATACCTATTAATGAAAATATCTTAAACTTATTCTAAACTTAAACCCATGCTATTTTGAATAAATTTATTATTATCCTTCCTGATGCAATGAAGGCACACAGTTCACATCAACACAGCTGTTGCAATCCCTTCTACTGTTGAAATAAAAGAATTCAGGAAAACAGAATGTTTTGAAATCCGGAAAGAACGTTTCTCAAAAATCTTACCAAAACATCTCTGGGACAAAGGCATTTAAGGGCTCTGGAACTTGCTTTTACATTTTTATTATAAATGGCATCTTCTAGTTAAACACCATAGCATTTATCTTCTGGACTGAGCTGTGTATATCTGCACTAAAGTTTGGACAACAGGGAAAGGGCACTAAAGAGAACAAAAAGAATCTGAAATTTTGTCAGCCAGGTTGAGCCTGTCCTAAGTTTTAGACTACCTTTATACAAAGATGCTCCTTTTGCCTTTTCAGTGCTGGCTGGTGCCTGCTGGAGCACATCTGTTCAGCTGTGTCCTCTTCTCTAGTTTTTTACACTTTATGGGTGAGGATGAAAAAACTAACATGTGTTCATTGCCTGCAAGAGGCCACAGACCTGATTTTGCTCCAGGACACTGCTGCGAGACAGGCACAGAGAGGAAAGAAGTGACTAAATCTTACATGGCTGTGTTGGTGGAGCAAATAAACCCTAATAACCTTCTCCCTGCCCCACATCAGGAATCTGCTTCTAAGAAAGTGGACATAAGCTCCGTCCCATACTCTTAAGGGTCTCAGAGAAGTAGTTGGAAGATGAACAGTGCTGATTACAACAAAGCTCGGTAAAATACTGTTGTCTTCGCAACTGGATCATGATGCCTGGTACCTGGAACTGTAAGTTTGAATCTCCAGTGCTTGCACTGGGAATTTACACTCTGCAGCCCTGAAAAGGCTAGTAAATTTGTTTATTAGTAACCTAACATATTTTGAGGAGAAATGTATTTCAACATAAAGCACAATACACTGGTGGTCCTGCCCATTGGGATGACTGATCATGGATTTGATGATTTACTAGAAACACTACTAGACTTACACTTTTTCAAATGTTTTCCATGGGTCTTGAGGGAAACAGGATTAAATAGGGATGAAGGGAAGGTAGCTACTGACAAAGCTACTTTAGAGGCAAGCTGTACTTTTGTGAGACTGTACACACATGTGAGACTCCCCCCTCCCATCTTGGTATGCCTTCCTGAAACAATCTGCCTTTAAAAAGTGACAAACAGCTAAGCAAGCATTACATAAAAAGATGTTGGCAGACTGCTTTTTTTTTTCCCCTGTAAACTTTTGCCACATAATATTAAATACAATTATAAAGCATTCTCCAGATTAAATGTTAAAGAGGTCTAATGCTCCATCTCTTACTTCTGGCAATGAAGAGCTTAATCTAATTAAAGCCTTGAGCTGAATGTGTCTTCTGGTTCTAATCCTCAGAAGTTTTATTGTTAGGTTATGCAATCCTAATTAATGATAATTTTAGACAACAGGAAATTTTAATGAGAGAAAAATATACACAGTGTCCTTGTGGGTCTATTTAAGAATTATTTTTAAGGTTTATTTTTAGCCAATCATTTTCCATATATAAGCTACAACTACATTGCCTCAGAGAAATCTCTCATTTTAATATTTGCTATTGTAGTGCTGTCACTGTATGTTTGCAGTTTGAATGCTACTACCTAAAATCAAGACTCACTTCAGTGCTGTTCGGTACATTAAAATACAGTGATAAAATACACACAGCCTGTGCTTCTTGATTCTAGAGTTCAACTTAAAAGGTCTTAATTTTCAAAAAGTATTAAATATCTACAGAGTCTTATAACATTCTCTGATAAGCCATCTCACAAAATATGAGTGCTCAAAAACACTGTTTCAGAAAACCTAAACCAGAGAAAATACATTACAGTTTTATTTTTAGGAAGTGAAGAAAAATGTCATGGAATTTCATCCAAAGCTAGCTCTCAACACCATGCTCTCCCTGTGGGGTGCTGCAGAAACAGTAATTTTGGTAAGAGTGACAGAATTATTGTAACTGTCAGGGAAACACTTTAGTCCCCTACAGATGCCTTAGGGCACTCAGGAAGACCTAGCTCTTCGCCTGCAACAATCTAAGACTGCAGCCAGAACAGAACCAGGGGAAATGAAGCAGGAGATGTACAATTTCTCTTCCAGTACACCAGCATTATATTTATAAACTGAACAGGAGTTCAAATAAAAGTACTGACGAAAGTTGAGCTTGATGTTATTATTCTGTGAATGACAATCACAGCTGGAGATAGGGATCTACCAAAAGAGATTCTAGATGGGGAGTAAGGGGGGAATATTTGCCTAATTTTATTGTCCATCATGGTGAGTGCGTTATTGCCCAGAAAAGTAGCTGCAGGGACTGTGTCCAGCCCTTTGAATTCAAAATATAAGCGTTACTGGCCTTAAGGGGGTGAAAGTGCTCTAAGAAGACGAAACTGTCCTCTTGAATTCATTTTGTCCTTCTATAGATGCATGGCAAAAACTGTGTCCTAAGAGCATGCCTAAAGCAGTCAAGTTTGCTGCTGTCTAAACTTAGCTCACATGGAGATTATAATATTCCTATTAGCCTACACCTCTGAGTACTGGGGGCTCAGCTGTGAGAGACACCAATTCACGATGTGCCTCCGAGGCACAGGCACAGCGGGATGACCCAGCTGCACGCCCCGATCCAGGCAGACACTCCCCTGCTGCTGCTGGTTTAATCCCTTTGGCAGCACAGGAGTGGCGAGCGTTGCAGGCATTTTTGTGGACAAAGGAGGAAAGGGAGGGAGAAACTGCTTGAGGAAGCATGCATAAATGAAGAGGAGAAAGCAAGAAAGAGCAAGAGCCAAAGGGAAATTCATGGTCCAGTTTGAAACGGCGAGGCAATACACAGTTAACTCACTCGCCGGCACAGGACCCTGTCCAACACGTTACTCTGCTCTAAACTCACACAAAGGTTTCACAGGAAACCTCTAACCTTGCACAGGCTTTTAATGAAATTTTTTAAGGCCAGCTAGGTTTAATATGAAATGAAGGAAAAGCTTTCTCAGGTTAGATTCAGTAACATGAACAGGTCTTTTTGTGCACAAATTTCTAATCCTAATATGTCTGCATTTTACATTAAGGAAGAGCACACACCACTGCCATGCTGTGGATTCCCTGAAGAGCTGATGAATAAAGCAACAGAAATTGGTGAGATGCCTACAGTAAATCATTCGCGTGCCTTCCTGGTTCTCTAGTCAGGCAGACAAGAAATCTGAGCTATTACAGTGGAAGACGTAAGGCATTTCAAAAGATTCTTTTTTTTACCATGTATTTCTACAAGTAACATCCTTGTAGGTGTTCTGTCATAACCAATGCCAATAATATTAATGTTCTTTTCAGTGGAAGGAAAGCTTCAAATTATAATAAATGCAACTTACCTATTTAAGATTAATACTCTAAAAAAAGAAGTTCCAATTTATTTTTCTGCTTTTGTCTTTGACCTGGTCATCTTCTTTATGTCTTGTTGCCAACCTCAGGATGTGGGAGGCAATTGCCTGGCTTGAATTTGAAGTCAAAATAAAACTGTAGACTGATTCTTGTCAGATGCTAGACAAGAATTGAGTCTAAAAATCTGAATTTGAAAGTCAGGTCTATTTCATATGGCAAACATATTGAACAGTGGGCTTTATCTCATCACAGGTTTTAATTTGTCTTTTGTGTCACCTTTTGTGACTACCATTTTATTATACTCTTATGGGAACACAGCAAATAAAAGCTTTCTCTTTGTAAGACTTTGCAGGCATATGACAAGATAGAGGTGGGTTACAGATAATTGTCTGTCTGCATTTAATTGCATTACAGCTACTTTAATGATAGAGACTAGACTCCTTAGATAAATAGCATAACTAGGCAGTTACAAGAAATCTGCTTGACCTTTCCTATGCCTTACTAATAAAATGCGGCTGGGGGAAGTTAACCAAGGTTTTTGCTGACAGGGTTCCCAAAGCCTGCATGCTTCTCTCTCCTTCTGTCTAGGGCTCAAGCACTGAATATAGTCATGTCAAATATTTTAGCCTTAACTCATTTTATACTCATATTTAGACATAAATTTTCAGTTCAAAAAAATCTCCACTTAAATTAGTTCCAAATGGGACCAAGTAGAAATAGCTTTTGATTAAACAGGCATGTTCTTCTCATTTCTTATAGCCAGCTGCCTATAGCTAGTTTCTCTGCCAATCTTGGAGAGGACCTTGGGCCTTCAAAGACTTGTTCAGTGACTGAGCAACTTAACCAGCACTTAAACAGCTTCAACAGAGGCTGACCAGGTTTTGCCTTTTTGACAGAGCAGGTCACACAGCTGTTTTCAGTTCTACTGCATGTTGAAATGACTGGATGAAGGCTTACATTAGTGTTCAGGGCAGCAAGGCTGAGGAGCAAGGTTTACTGAACAAGTCCTGAAAGGTCCGAAAGGCTAAGGTGACTGCTGGGGATGAAGGTCTCGCTTTGCAGAGAGGCATGGTGATCTCCAAGCACACACAGAACATGACACT
The DNA here is from genome assembly GCA_013397725.1 of Rhagologus leucostigma. Taxonomy (NCBI): domain Eukaryota; kingdom Metazoa; phylum Chordata; class Aves; order Passeriformes; genus Rhagologus; species Rhagologus leucostigma. The sequence continues at coordinate 239,881 of VZTD01006008.1, forward strand.
GGGAGCAGCAAGCGAGCAGCCTCAGGCTAACACCCCACTGAACACCGCTATGGCAAACCCCCTGCCTGCCTCAGGCAGGCCTCACGCGTGGAGATCTGCAGAAAGGAAGAGCCGCTCTGCACTGCACAGCAGATTGGCAGCAGAGCTCAGAGCATAACGTGGTTTTCTGATTCCCAGCCCAGCTGCTTAGTCATCACTCTGACTTTAATCAACTTCAAAGTACAATGGTGAACAAAATTCAGAAAGTCCCACCCCTTGCTGCAATTTCTGCCAAAACTGAACTTCTGCTACAAATTTAAGCAGTTGTGTAAGTGTGGCAAAATGCCTTTGGAGCAGACAGTGCAAACTCTGCAGAAAGAGAAGGAAATGACTGATGAAAGAGCCCTCTTACTGCTTTGTGGGGGTGTGGGTAGCACCTACTGACCAGAGCCCAGCCCGAGAGCAAACAAATACGCTTTAGATCATCACCTTAAACTTATACATGAGAATAACTGAGCTCAGCTGAAGAGGAAGGAGATCCCAGACAACACAGGAGGTGTCCTGACTACCCTCCATTTGCCACTAGCAGGGTTCCAACACCGGCTTTGACTGCTCTTCTTGTCTACTGCTCTCCTGGGCTCCCTTTAGAACTAGCAATAATAATGACTAGTGTAGCCACCTGAGGGAGATTTCCTTGCTGAATTTCATCTACACAAAATTTATCCGGTTAAGATGAATGGTTTCTCAAGAGCTATATTCTGTACCGAGCACGTCTTAAATACAGAAAGCTGAACACCTATCATGCACTGCCTGGATAAAACCTGCAAAAGAAAATGAATCTTGAAAATGGAAATAAAAATATCTCCAGTGATTTAGAAAGTCTTGCTTGTCACTGTTATTTCTACAGCTTACATATATTTCCTACATATTCAAACAGAGCAAACAAAACAAGCACACTGATTGTTTAAAAAATTTATTGAAGCCGTCTAGTATCCTTGAACTGGTGTGACTGAAGTTCAACAAATCTTTCCCCTTCCATCACTGTCTTCATTCTCCATTGAGGTGTAAATTATGGAGAAGTTCATGCAGACCAGTACACATGTGTGCGTTGAAGAGTCTGTGCTGGTGTAGTAGTCAGCTGTGATTGATCCCATCACCCAAATGCTGGTGAGTCACACAATTATTAGCAAAGGGGCTGTTACAAAAATGAGGCTGAGATATGAATTAGGTCGGTAACAGTTTAGACTTAATTTTGTTTCAAACAGCCTGCATTATATTAGGTGTGAATCAGATCTGTGTGCAATTGAGGCTAAGGCTCTGGTGACAGGATTTGGTAAATCCTGTCCATTTATGTTACTTCAAATATCTCTTCTCATATAAAATTATGGACACATTATCCAACCAGCTAACTGCTTTTTTATAGGTAATCACATGAGTGAAACTCGACTCTCCAAGTATTTATGTAAAGAAAATGCCAGTAGTCAGATATGCATGACTGAAATGAATGAAAAATCAAATAAAGAGATGTTTTTCTTGACAAATATTTATGAAAACTAGGTATGCAAAACTTTAACGCTAAAGTAACATATCTATGCTTCTGCTTTAGGAAAATATGATAGTAGGAAAATACCCTAAAGCATGGCTTTATGACATGAGGTGCTCTTTAATTTTTGTTCATTATAAATTACTTAAAGACACAGGGGAGTATTGCCATTTGTAACACCAAAACAATGTCAAAACCCCTTGATAAGTTTGGATCAAAAATTTTTCCTCAGTGCAGAAACTCTTCTCCCCTCACCCTCCAACTTTGCTCCATTTATGTCTCTGAGATCTCCCAGTAGATCTTGTTTGAGAAATGCCTAATACTACGCAGTATATACTTTGTACCTTTGAAAATGCTATATGAAAAAGATTAACCCATGCCCAAACAGAGCACATTTTAACACCCTTCTTTATGGCTTCAGCCGTAGCAGCTTTGTGCAGGACAGCTGCTACGGAACATGGCTTGTTCAAGCTCCCAGCAGGAGTCCCTGAAAAAAGCAGGGAGCCAAGCTGCCCATCCCAGACCAACAACTTATACAGAGAAAGGACAACTAAAGCATGAGACTTCACTAACCAAAAGTCCTTGCAGAGGACTTACACTTGAAAGTGAAAAGCAGGAGGGAGCAGTGTCCACCAATTGTAACTTTTTTTCTCAGTTTATTCTTTGATCTGCAGGGCTGGTTCTCCTGGCTCTGAATTTCATGGAGATTTCTCCAAACAAGGTTCAGAGCAGTCTTAATATGCAAATGCACATCAGCTTCCAGAAGCTTAGATGAAGATATTACAAAGTCCAATCATGGTATTGCCGCTAGGTTTTCAGTCCCTAGATTGTAACACTTTTATCTGAGAATGTGCTTAAATGGATAATGCTCAGTATATGAATTTATGAGTATTTGTTTTTCTGGTCTGTTCAATACCAATTCTGCACTGTCATGAGTTACACAATGAAGAATAACAATACGACTACAGTTTTCTTTGCAGTATCTGCATTATTCTGACTATACATCAAAAGAAGTGAACTACGGGCATAGTTGTAACACAAACACGAGAATTTCCAGTAATATTCAATCAGGTATGAAAGCTTAGTGGTAACCAAATACCCAGAATTTTTGTACATTCCAGACCTAGTCAAAATGTTGTATGTATTTCATTGCTAGGAATTTAGATGTGAACTTCACCAGAGTTCAAGGAATATTTGTACCCAAACATGTGATCTAGGCACATTCGTAGCTAACAGCATTATTAAAAATTAATCTTTATAAATACATAATCATATTTCTGTGTCAGGGTAACTTAAGTGGTTTCTGATCTCCTGCTGTTCTTCATAAAATGCTGCAATAATACGTTTTGTCCTTTTCTCAAACAACCTTACTGCTGGTGCTGTGGATAACTATCGACTAGTAATAAAATAATACAGTTAATAGGCAAGAGTTGTGAGGTGTGTGCACACACAGATGGGTAGAGAGAAAGAGTTGGAAAGAACCATGTTTCGTAGGTGAGAAGTGTTGCATTTTTTTCTTTTAAAGAACAGTGGTTTTTGTCTTTCCAGTGCCAGTCTATTTTGTTACTAAGCGGTTATTTGCCTGTCTTGATGCAAGCACTCCATATATCCCCCAAGGTGAAGAAGAAGCACGGATTCTATTGCGTATTTTTCTAATTTGAGTAGAAAATTGCAATTATTTTGCCAAATCCTCTAATTAGCAGATGGTATTACAGCCACTGTCGGTCAGATACTGCTCTCAGTACACCAGAGCAATCCCTTTCTTCTCAAGCGGGTCACGGAGATGTAATCAATGACAGTCTTTCCACTTTACTCTCCTGTAATTAAGTAGAACAGAGTGAGGAAACCACATGACAAATATAAGACCACTGTTAAAATGTTTGAAACCCTGAAACTGTTTTGCTAGCATTGTGATAAAACCAACTCAGAAAAAGCATTATGGATTTTTGGATGTAGCATCCAATTTGCCTATTCTCATCTTACATACATTTGCCTGAGGTTTGGGTACACCTGGAACATGGCTTTGATGAGAACTGTCATATGTAAAGCTCTCAAAGAATCTCAAAAGCACTTCATTAACACCAAAGTGATCTAATTAACTATACCTACATCATATACCTCTAAAAACTGATGCCACAAAACCACACCTACAGGTATATTTTTAAAGACCTGCTATTCTCAAACACGAAGGCAGTCCAAATATTAATACTGCCAAAGGGTTGTTAGCTCCTTAAATCCTACCTTTGTGCTCACTGAGGCAAAAGCAGACTGTTAGTTTATTCCCTCGCCTTGGAATCACCAGGAACAGGTCCAAGTAGCCACATCTTCACTACAAACAGAATCTCTTCAAACTGGCTCTCTGCTGTAAGCAGCACACACTAGCCAGCAGAAGTGGGACAGGTAAACACAGACACATCAACAAGACATCTGAGGTGCACTAAAATAGGTTTATCAGGATTTACATTTCCCAGGAATCCAATATTTAACGTAAGAGTTTCTTTACCTGTGTCTGTAAAAAAGATTGGTGCCGGCAGCACTGAAAACGGTGCCTTGACTGGTTTTTTACGTTGACTCTTTTCAAAGAATTTACTCCATTTCCACCATGCTGCTCCACGTTTTGTAGCTTCCTTGAGCTTAATGCACTGTGTGCAAGTCTGACAAGCTATTCTGTCAGATCCAGTTTGTGCAATTTCACCTGGCTGAATGTTCCCACCAAGGTCTGAAGTCATTCACAACCCAATTCATTTGCATTGCCCTGGCACTTCACTCAGTGATGCTCAAAAATGCCCAAGAGTGTCCTGAGCCCCTCTGAACACTGTGGTGTGAAGCAACATCCAGACACACAAAACACTAGGAATTGGGGTGAAAATTTTCACTTCTCATAAGCTTCCTGGCCACTAAGCATTTCAATTGCAACTAAATCCAATAGGAATTGTTAATCTGAAATTCTTGATGAGCTTTGGCAATCCTAGAGAGAAAGAAAGAACATATGCCTGTGCACATTAATGTACTGCTGAAGGAAACATGGTATTCCTCCTGAATCTCATACTGAAATAAGGAGATGGAAGAATTACGCACCTTCTTATACAGATCCAGATACTTCACACTCTCTTTACATCTTACTGGTATTATCACAGCTGTATCACTAAGAGCCCTGCAAATCTAGTAAAACATTTTACTTTTAGAGACTTCTCAGTGTCTGTATTTTTGGGGAGCATTAATCAAATAAGAAAAAAGAGCCTAAATTACTCATGTCTCATTTCAAAGCTAGAAGAAGCTGAAAACAGAAACCTATTATTTTTATGTGCTCCATTGCTTTTACTTCTGCTCAGGGTCATCCAATCCTTAAATTCAATTCGAAAGTAACATAAAATATGCATATGTTTACATAAAAAAGGCTAAAAATGTTCTACAAATGGCAAGAATGGGAATGGCTTCTAAATTACATTGCAAAAGTAAAAAATTAAAATAAAACATGGATAGTAAGAACTAGAACATACACCATTTTATGCCTCTCCAACTTGTTCCAGCTTACTGAGTTATGCAATATCTTTTATTTATATATCTCTCTACATCTATATATACTGCCCTTGAACAAGCTGCTCTGGAAGGTTCACTCCCTAAATTGAGTCATTACATGTTTGTTAACACACTTAATCTCATAGAATAGCTGCTCACATCAATCCACACCTAGCACATGCTGCGAAAACATAATTTATGAGCTACATGTCTTCAGTATATGGATTTTGACTAGGTTTTTAAGACTAGAAAGAGGAAAGTTAAGAATGAATGCATGTGTAAATGTGCAATAATCACATCTACTCATGCTTGTTTGTCTTCCTGCCATCTAGATTCAGCCTCTACCTTTGTTCCTCAGGTAGCATATTGTCTGCCTCATACTTTTTATCTTCAAGCACCGAGCAGAGGTTCACTTCAAGTTAGGAATCAGCTTGATAACTAAAAGGCCTGTACCTGCACAGAATAAAATGGACTGGTAGAACAATGCACTTTAAGGCAAAATTTATGCTTTTCTTTACAATGCCAGTGTTACCCAACCTGATGGATTTAATAGGAAATACCTAGACATAACTGCAAGCAAAATTAGACCTAAAATAGCTGAAATAGGGGTGTAAAGCAAAGTACAACTTGATCTTATGGCAGTAAAAGTCAAGTGTTATTTGTTGCTTTGTGTTATCCAAGTGACATTGGTGCTAACTATTAAAAAAAAAAAAAACTGGAAAAGATCACACTGCAAAATAAAATGAAGTGAAATCTTAGCCTAGCACTGCTCTGTGGCTAGCATGACTTTAAGGCAATCTGTGCTTTGTTTATCCTCTCCTTGCCTGCCCACTGGGCTGCAGGATAGAAGACAAGCTGAGAAAATACTGTGAGCCAAGGAGCTGGCCTAGATGCCTGCCTGAGATACCTAAAGGCAAGCTTAGTTTTGGACGAGGCCCTGCTGGTTGTCTTTTACAGTTTCTCTGTGGGAGTTATTCTCTGGGCAGATCCAGGACTTCCGCAGGCATTTTACCTGATGTAAAAGGGCTGAAATGGGAGTCAGGAGTCACACCACGCCTCTTGTGCGTGCTCTGTTCCTGCCTTGGGTAAGGTCTTCTGCTGTCAGAATACTGCAGTGAACATAATACCGTCAGTATCTGTCTGGGACATCTCTGGAAGGAAGAACTGGAACCTCAACTTATATTGCACTGAGGAAGCTGCTATCCGACTTAAGGATTCTCCCATGATATGCAGCATGGAAAAATGAAACAAAATTCTCCAGAGGTGCACTGTGAGCAATCTCAAGGCAGACAGCATTAAAAGGTTGGAAAATAGCCCAGGTTTTAGTAAACTGCAGTGGGCCACTGGCTGCAGAGGATATCCTGTGGCACAAAAATGATTGCAGGCAGTTGTCAAGAAGAGACAGGTCAGTGCGCTCATGTTAGCTCAGGGTTGATTCCAATTTTTAAAAATCTTAGCAATTTCCTAGCCTAATACTTAGTGAAATTTAATTAAAGTGGTGTTTGGATTTAAGTATTTCACCATAATATCAGCGACCCACTCAGTACAACACTGCTCTCGTCACAGACAGACTGATTGTGGTTTATACAGCACTTGCTGCTTCTCCACAGAGGGCTGATTGGTCCCATGATGATCATGCTCCTCCTGATTTCCAGCTGTTACATTTCATTAAGAGACAGCTAAAATTGCATCAGTGGTTTTCTCATATTACTTTTCCACATAAGCAGTTGGTTCCATTACCATGGGACGCCGAGAAGTCAGGAACAGGATGAGAGGGTGGCTTGTGAGAGTCTCTTCCTACACAGAGGTAGTCCCACTTGAAAAGACTTTGGGAAACACTCTCCTGAGCAACTCACAAATGAAAATGCCTAAAGATCTCCTGGAGACTAATGGGACCAATGCATTTACATTATTCAAGAAAAATGAAATAGGAAAAATTAAGTAAACAATGAGAAATCAGCATTTTGTAAACAATCTCCTATGTTATTCATCAACATAATTTTGTTCCACAGTTATCTCCTCTAATAAATGTGTGTGCGTTTTTTGTGTTATTCTTTCCTTGAAAGCATTACTTAAAATAGTCTTCTCACTATCTGGAGTGCCATAGATACACAGCAGAAAGCCTCCTGCAGAAAGCCTTCACTACATTTTTTACAGAGGGTCAGGCCTGTTGTCACTGAAGGTGATGAGATTTTACAACCGAGTTTAACAGACAAAAGGATGCCCTATATCATCCACTGCAGGCAGGCAATGTAGTGAGCTCGAACATCTGTATAGATTCCAGGGGAAAAAAGTAGGACATAAGCATATATACATATACAGGCTTTACAGAAATAGCAGGTGTTAGATGAATAGGGAGACTCTACCCTACTTGCTGCAAATCAACTATAATATGGATCTAGGGCTCCTGAATATTAGCCCTCTTTTTATCCAGCTTCTCTGCAGCACAAGAGGCATCATTAGACCAGCAGCAGCAGTACTTTGCTTAGCCCATACCTTGCCACATATGCTTGAAAAAGCTATTGCTTTGCTTATCTTAATCTACAGGGAGATTCAGACCAAGGACACACACCAATTATTCATAATATGCATACTGGTACCATGTTTGCTCTGACACCGGCTAAGACAGAGCTCTGCTCATCTGGAGATACTGCTGGGTTTATTAGATAGTGCAATCCTCAAAGCTCCTCTTCTGTTTCTCTCATTTATCTGTGCAGTGAACTATGATTTGGCCTATTTTCAATTAGCACAGAAGGGGATCGTCTCAGCTCTCTTCCCCTGTGGCTTTTCTACCCTGTGTATTTGCAATGTTCACTTTTATAGCCTTTCCTTCTAGGGATGCAGGAAAGAAAACAGACCAGTATAACTCACATTGCAGAGTGGGGCAACGAGGTTGCTCCAATATACACAGTATTTCCTGGATGAAATGATGTTGCCAAGACAACAGATATCACATGTAAAAGCCACTCTTCCTCAGGGCACATAATTCCACAGATAAATTCTGAAGATCTGGTCAAATACAAGTTCTTTCTTTCGGTGGTCATTTTGACGATGAAGACACTAGGAAAAAGATGTCATGACTATGTTGAAGAGCTCATAGCCAGCTCAATTCAATAAATGAACCAGTGCCAGAAGACAAATAAATTGTGAAACAGTTACTGGCAACAGGGGCTCCAGGCCTCTGGAAACCAGTGTTCAGGTGTCAGCACATGGGATCTCCAATGGGATGCTGTTAGTGGTTCCTGACTGATGGGAGGCAGTGGCTGGGGGCTGGCTCATGACCTTCGACAAAAGCAGCTCAGCTAACTCCCTCTCAACAGATGAAAGAATACTAAAAATAGTACCCTGACCAAAATGTGAATTAGCATTAATTTTGTTAATTCAGTGGCACCAATTTAAGCCTCAGCTGCCTGCATTCAGAGGGTGCGGCATTATGAATGACACAGCTGAGGCTTGGCTTGATCTAAGTGCAGTCACTCAAACGAGGGCAGCTGAATTAAGCCAGTCTCACAACCCTTGCAGTGAAATCAGAAAACGGACTAATCTGCTAGACTAACAAATGGGGGGATTTTGATTGGTTTTGTCAGCTTCTTGCGGTGCATTTTAGCCTGCAGGAATGTTGTCTGCACATTAATGCCAGAAATACCACAGCGTCACTGGCCTCTCATTTCAGCACAATGCCTTTGCAGATTCAGATGCAAAAAATCAACATCAATATTTAGAGGTAGCCATTCCAAACTGGAAGCTTTCTGGGGCGTAAACATCACATCTAAATAAAAGATAGTGCATGGACTTGGTTACTAACAGGGATGAGTACATGTGCCAGAGCTCCTGCATTGCTGCTGCCAGCATGAGAGACTTCTGTGTTACGGAGATCAACAATGGATGCCTCCCTGACTGTATGGTCAGATCCACCACAAATTAAGAGTAGCTGTCGCTGATTTCATTCTTTTAATTTATAAACCAATACACATAGATTTTCTGTAATAATCTTCCCATGACAGTTCTGCATTTGCCTGCCTGCAGAGAAACCTCCAGATCTCTCTCAGGGTCTGATCCAAATCCCGTAAATGCCTGCAGTGTGCCCTTCACACCCTGGCTCTTTCCAAAGCAAATGGAAGCATGAGGACACACAAGGATTCTCCACTGATCATAAAATCCCAAATTAATTCCATAAACAATTTCTCAGAAGCTTCTTATTCTGAAGCTTATCTTCCTTACAGAAGTATATTTGATGAGAGATGTTGCAGATATTTTGGAGTTAATACTGAGGTTGTAAGAGGATGCCATGTGTGCTGCCTCTCTTCTAAACTCATTGCCCTACCTAAATCAAGAAGAGCCAAAGCATCCTTTTCCATAGCAGCCAGCCAATGTCTTGTTTTCTCCCATCCCTTCCTGCATATTTTTAGCAGAAGCAGTGGCTTCCTTGTCTTTATCTGCCTTCATTGGCAATTCCACTACCTCTTTCCAATCTTGGCAAACTTTGGTCAGGACAAAAGATCATAAATTTGTAATATTTCTAAAGTTCTGGAAGGCTGAAACTTGATCCAAATTTCCATTCCTAGGCTTTTGATCAGACAGCAAAAGGTTCAGGAAGCAGCAACCCATACAAAATTGTGTTTCAAAAGTTCTGTTCCTCATGGAATTATTGAGTTTTTTTTCCCCACAACTATAAACTAGAATTCTTGAGATTGAGGAGTGAGATGATGTACAAGAAGCCACTAGGTGGTGCGAAAAAATGCTACCACTCAGGCATATGCAAACGGTAGCCCAAATGTCATCTGAATATTTCACTCACAGCCAACTACATCTTTTTTTAAACTGATGTTTAATCTACCTGTAGCGTATTTTCTTATTAGACAGGAAACTGGGAGGAATGCTACTATGACTACTTAATACAGACTTGATCCTATGCCCACAAAAACCAGAGAGAACCAAATGATCATTTTTATAGGGCTTTTGATCAGGTCCATAAAGCACACAGGCTATTAGATGTACATGTACAGTTTTGAAAGTGCCAGTACAGAAGTGTAAATGCAGTATTGATTCTTGATGATAGTGATAGAAATTCATGGGCTTCAAAATGTCTTGAGGCAGAACTTAACTATAAAAGGGTGCTTTTTTAAATATATGTGCACATCCTGGAAGCATTCTGCCAGCAGATATTGTTTATTACTACAAAGAGCTGAGCACCTACCGAATCCCACAGTCTTCTTTTGGAAACAGCACCTCAGAAAGGAGACTGTGCAGCTGGCAGAAGCCTTCCTGGCCAGTCCGTATGACTGAAAGCTTTTGGTATTCAGCAATTCCTGCCAGGCACCCTGCGCTCAGTGAGGACAGGGGCAGAATTTATCAGCTTCAGCAGGAAGAAAATCAAACTCACTGCCAACCATTTTCAGCACAAATACGTGTCACTGCCTTCAGGCAGAAGCATATCTGGGCATTCTTTGGTCCTTCCTCAGAGTACTGCTTATCTGTGCACATTCAGCTGTCACCCCCACGCTACTTTTAACTAAGGAATTAATGAAGAGCACATGGAGACCAAGAGCTTCCTGCAAAACATAGGGAGGTGAGCAACTGGTGTTTTCAGATTCAAGTGGTAGCTAGTGGCAATCAAATTCCCCGTAACTTTTCTTCTAGAATAGGCAAACAATGTTGGTTAAGTTTAAAAAGTATGATTCACCACAGCAAAAGGATGATTTTTACTGCCTGTTTTGATAAATAGAATTATTTGGGATTGCCAGATTAATTTGGAGAGATGCAAATAGAACTCTGAGGATATAAAGGACCAATAGTGTTAATTACCAAATTAAAACCTTTTAAAGAGGAACTAAGGTCTGTCCTTCAAAAATGCACACGCACATACTCATCTGCAAAATAAAGAGACTGAGATACTCCATTTTTCAACCTAGAAACACATACCAGCCACTACTCCAGCAAGAACAAAAGTAATAGTGGGTCATGTTCAGCATCATGGATCTATTCTACCACTACTTTTATCTAAAAGTGTGGGATATCCTGTAGATAATCAGCAATTCAGTTGCAGTTAACAACAGACAGCACGTCTTCAGCTTACACAAATAGTAACCAAAATTAGTCTTATTTTTAACTACTTCTTTATACAGACATGATACTGCAGAACTGAAACATTCATCTGAAAGTGTATCAATAAAGCAAATTGTTAATATTCAAAAAATCAGTATGTTTCTTTAAAAAGTGAGTTTAACTTCTAAAAGGAATGAGTAGTTTTCCCCCATGCTTTTGGTTTCCAAGATTTTCTTCTACATTTTAGAAATCCTTTTTATTACTGTAATCCAAAAGTCTCTCTGAATTACTTGCCTTTGTGAGCTGCAGATCTGAAGAAACTCTACACATGGAAAGACTGACCACCAAAAAAAAAAAAAAAAAAAGAGACCTTATCACATTGCAGTTAAGTCCTGCAATACTTAAGAGTCCAGTATCTACAGGTGTTGTTCGCCATGACTCATGAATGGAGGGTCTTCGTCAGACTGGGTCCTTACAGGGATGGGTTAGCAGCAGAATTTGGAAGAGAACACAGCAGCTTTCTCTCTTCATTAAACATTCTAATCATCACCTTGGACTTCCTTTGCCCAGTCCCTCAGGCAGTCCAAGTAGCCAGGTGCAGCTTTCACCAAACAGAGCCTCTAAAACCCATCTCTTGTGGCACCTCAGGTTATCTGATCTACTCTTTCCTGCACATTAGCTCCTGTACTTACACGGGTGCTCAGGAAAAGCAATCTGAATTGGTAATTCAAGGAGGTTCACCAATACCACATTAAACACTTATGTGGACACTTTAATTCAGAACTAAATTTGCCTTGATGAATTAAAATAAAATGAATGAGTTTATGAACTGTATAAACATCCACCCAAGGGTTTATGATGTTATAACTAATCTGTTTCATATTTATGGTTTAAATAATTCAAGTTACAATGTATAAACAAGCCCTTGAATAAACAAGACTTAGACCAAGATTTCTATGAAACTGTTCTTCGTCAAGCTATCTTTGATTTCCAATTCATAATCTGTGTTCCTATTAAACCCTTGTACACAGGGCAATTCAGTTTCTCTTTCTAGCAACTATTTATTATTCCTCAACATACTAGCCTCAGCATCCCTGGAAAGAGCTCATGAAGCTAATGGTTTTGTCTGGGTAATTGCCATCCGTGTTTCAGATCCCCGTGGACCTGGAATTCTCATCTCTGCTGCCAATACCCTATACATCTGACTGTATGTGCCTTTTTAATGCAGCTCATGGACACGGAAATAAAGGGCAACTACTGTGATTAAAATATCCCACCAGATTAGACCCACTGGGCTGCATGCTCACATGACCATACCAACCCATTTCCCAATCACAACATGGGTCACATGTCACAGCAGGACTCACTCGAGGTACTGCCATGCTGGCCTTGGGGATTCCTGCTTCATTTCCCCACTGCGGGAAACACTGAACGAGAGCAAAACAGTATTCTAGGAATAAAACTTCCTCAACAGCACTTCTCAGTGAAAATGTCATTGTGAAGACAATTTCCTCATGGCTTCATGTCACTGTGAAATGTTGTGATTTTCTCCTGTGCCTTTATAGAGGCAGTGAAAACCCAAAGAACAAAAGCCAACAGTCTGAGAAATACTAATTAATATCCATGCTTCACATGCAATCTAAAAATAAAAAGCAGCTTTAACACATTTTGTTGTTAAATGAAATAACTCTAAAATAACCTGCAAGGACCCAGTCCCCCAGACCTGTAAGGTCCCTGACGAAGACCCTCCATTCACGAGCCATGGCAATAGAAGCTGAGGATATACAACAACTTTTTACACAAGAATGAGCTTCTTCCAAACACATTCTCACTCCCCACAGCTAGATATTCCATTATTGCTGATGTGTTGCTAAAACACTTAAAACATTTCCAATGGAGGTTGTTCTCTAATCCATATACCATGAAGAAGCTTATGCTATTAACAGCATCTATTTGCACTCATAAGAATTTGTACTTTTTCTAATGGATTAATTGTATTATATTATTTTAACATGAATGCACTGTTGTAGAATTATGTCGCAGCATTACAGTTTGGGTGGCCGCATAGAATCTTCGCACAGCAGCTGGAAATGTAATTAGCATAAAAACTGAACAGCCTCATTAAACATCTCTTTCCTGTAAGAAGGGACACATTTAGAGGCCTCGTTTCACACGTTCCATTACAGCTGGCACGGGGCTAGAACAATCCCCAAACGCATTTTTCAGTCCAGCTAAGCAAAGCCCACTTCTTAAACCCTGGAAATGTTCTGCAGCAAATCTCAGGAAGACACAGTGATACTGCTCTGTAGTGGAATACATGCTCCTGGGGGAGTGATTGTTTCCCCTATTTTTGAACTAGGAGCTTCCAGTTGGCAGTTCAAGTATAAAAATAGACAACTGCTTTCACTGCCTTCCTTGTACAAATCAGATCTGCAACTTCCGAATGCATTTCCATTCTTTTAATCTCCTTAAAATGACAAATCTGAAAACGCTGACAATTTAAAATACCAGCAACAGAGAGGCAAACATCACCCATCACTTTCCCTTGCTATGAAGTGTCTCCTGCCACCCTAAGCTTTGGGCTGTTTATCTAATTGCAAGGCTGAAAATGACCACCAGCTTTAAAAATCTCTGTGAATCCTTGGTTCCACAGCAGTAAGCAGATAAACAAAATAGTTTTGCTCCCTCTATAGAATGGCAACAGATGAAATTTTTAAAAAGTTGTCTACAGTTTTGCATGAATTCTGGCACATTTTTCTGGCCAATTTCTCAAAAGACATTAAGAAAATGTCAGTGCATACAAAGAGAAGTTATACGCAATCCTAGAAATTTTTTTTCACTTTCAAAATTCAGAATACATCAAGTGTGCAGTTCAGGATCAATGTGAAAAATAAAACTGTGTATGGATTTTAATTTTTATTCAGCCCTTAACACAAGCAGTGTAATACTTCAACAGACCCAAGATACATACGTTTTCCTGTCTACCAGGCCATTTCATACTTGAAATTCAGATTTTTAACTATACAAAATAATATCTAGTTCGAATTTCAAACAAAAATGTAAATTTGCATAACAGCTCTTCTAAGATTCATCTAGAAAACACTGAAATATAATAAGCTTATTTTTTGGATTTTCCTTCATGCAAAAATATTTGCTTCATTCAATGTGCATTCAGGAACAGCCCAAGTTCCTGCAAAATGCTGATTTTGTCCAGACAATGACATTTTGTGCTTCCCTCAAAAAAATCACAACACAGTGAACATAGCAGCCCTTTCTAACTCTGAAAAGTGGTTGTACTGCTGTTTTTTAACAAAGCCAGAGCTATTTTTTGCAAGTTTGGGCTAAGTTTTACAACAGTGCCATTTTTTTCTCTTTCCCCCCAAAATCTTGGAAATGATCAGTGATTTTCAGCAATGCCTTAATGCTCTGCAAGCTGCTCCAGCACAGCAAAAATACCTGGCTGGGACCAGCATCACCTGCTCGCTGTTTCACTTCAAAAGGGTCACTGGGAGTTTCACACAGAAGTATTAACAGGCTTTGTCATGGAAGAGAACAGAAAGAACTCCAGGATATTTCAGGCTTCAGGGTGACTTCAGTCCCAGCTGCCCTGGAGGGGACACCCTGCTCTCTCTCTGAGCGCTGATTCAGAATTCAGAATTATATTTCCAAGTCATCAGAATATGAGCATCAGGGAAGAAAAAACCAGAATTACTTCTGTTCTCCATACCGAAACCTAGAGACAGTCTGGCCTGAAAGTATAAGAGGAATTCTAACTGAAATATTAAGACCTTTCACATGGGATCACAGCACATATTAAATAACATTCAGAAGAACAGAATGGGACCATAAAGTGCTTTAAAACAGTTATCCTTGTTAGACAATGATCCAAACAAAACCACTCTTTTCAATGAAAATAGAACCTCTGCAGATAGATACCAAATAAC
This sequence comes from Rhagologus leucostigma, assembly GCA_013397725.1. Lineage (NCBI taxonomy): Eukaryota > Metazoa > Chordata > Aves > Passeriformes > Rhagologus > Rhagologus leucostigma. The sequence goes on from VZTD01006008.1 coordinate 254,911, forward strand.
CTGGCACTTGGAAAACCCACACAAAATCTCTCACCCTGAAAACCACCTCCTCAGAAGTACAGGCAGGGGTGAGGGCAGGTATGTCTGCTGGCTGTGCTTCTCCTTTGTTTCCCTAGGCAAAGGTCTCACCTAAATAACATGACCAGTTTAACAGCCTAAGGGTTTTACATGAAAAAACACAACAGGCAATTACTGGCAAAGCAGAAGGTTGAAGAGAAGCACTGGCAACATATAACTGAATTTCTCCCAACTGGAATATTCTGGAAAGAAAGGTTCAAAATATTTACCTGTTGTAGTTTAAAATAATCACCAGTAGGAAGCAAATGATCTGGGTATGGTTTATGAATAAAAGTTTCTTTAATTGAACAGCTTTACCACACTTTGTTTTCTTCTTGTTATTCATCAGAAACAGTGAAAAATCCTTGCCTGTAAGTGTTGCCAATTTAAGCAATCCCCTCTGCTGACTGGGAGACTTAACTTACATAAACACACTGACACATGATTTCTTTATAGAGCATCTTTTAAAAAAAAATCTGGTTGGAAAAACCGAAGCACCAAGGCTTAACAAGTGGAAAAAAAAGATTTGGGCACAAAATTAATATCTGTTTAAAGCAGATTTTGAGAGTGAGGCAGCTAAAGGTTGGATGAGTCGACTTTGTTGTGGCTCACTTATTATCTTTATATGGCTTGAGTGAAAGCAAATGGAAGAGCATGTTATTGTCTCCCTAAAAAGTAAACTGAAATAATCCACATGGTCCCTTTTGTGGCATTGTCTATACTATTGCACTTAAATCTTTAGATCTAGAGTGCAGACCTCATCTACTACTATTTAACAGAGTAACTGCTAGCAAGAGAAGATTGTCATCCTCTGTACAGATAACTATTAAAAGAGTCTTAAGGCCCTTATGCAGCAGATCAATCCACAAATCTGCACTGAATGTCCTTTTCCCCCAAGCCAACTGATGATGCTTGGCTCACAGTGGTTTGCCTTTTGGCTCTTCTGATATTCTGGTCTACTTCGGCCCCAGTCTTTATCCCTTCCAACTCCCCAGTCCTACACCTTGAGACAGGTTCTTGAACATCAATCTCTACAATTTTACCTAAGCCAGTGAAGCCTTAAATGAAACAGGAGCAAGTCTTCCCTGTTCTCAGGAGGGTACCCCAAGCATGAGGCTAGTCACAGTCATGTCCTTCTGTCATCACAGAACTGGACGTGGCTCACTAGCTCACCCCTAAGTTTTGGGATGGCAACTGTGGCACCAGAGGACTGATATGTGATCACTGCCACTGTGGAAGAGGATTGTAAGTATTTCTAGGAAAGGAACCTGGGACACAAATAAAAGGAGGTTTCAACATATCTAGGAGGAAAGGCTGAGTTCAAAAGATTTCCTTTTCTCTCTTTAGTATTACTGGTTGTCTCAGATAACCATTGACTTGGCAAGAGAGCTGCTGAGAAGCTTTCTTCTGACACAGGTCTTTCTCTGCTCATTGTACAGTGTGCCAATGTACCTAACCCAAACACTGCTGAATCCTTTTCTCTCCTACTTACAGCTGACCTTTCTTTACACTCCTTAATTTCTCACTATTTCCTGCTTTTCTCTTCTCATTCCAACCAGTGTCCTTCAACTACAAGTTACATGCTTCCTCCTCCCTTTTGCCTGAGCACTGCAGTTCAGGAAGCAAGGATGGGGGAAGACAGATGCACCAATTCTTTAAAATGAAGGTCACCAGAAATGGGAAATGACAAAACAAGGCATTTTTTCCTACTCAAACTCCTCCAAGCAGCTGAAACACCTTTTTTCTGAAAGGCTGCAAACAGTTGGCTTTTGATGAAAGCAGTGATAAAAACCCTTCAATAATATTTCAAGTAAACGCAGAATCTATTTCCCCTCACGCTTCTTTATTTCAGAAGCAGTTCCTTCTCCAAAACATCTCCAGGAAATGACATTTCAGCATGTGTATGGCACTGCAGTAAAACAACCACACATCCAGGAACATTTTTCAAGTTCATAGCAAGGTGAGCAGAAAAAGATCAAGGTATTAAAAAAAATGACAAAGGTCTAGCAGAGGAGACAGTCAGCTTGCTCTCTTGCTATCTGCTTTGCTGATTCCCACAATGCCCAGTGTGGCTTTTAAAACCTTGACCAGTCTTCTAGAGCCATCCCAGCTGAATCCAGCCAAGGAAATGTGCTTGGGAATACAAAATTCTGTTTCTTCCTGGCTTCTTCTGCCGTAAGTGAGGCTGCTCCTTGTCAGCTGTAAGAAATCATCCTCTCAACAGATATAATTTTGCCATTTAGAAGTTTGCCTGTTCTCCCGACTTTATCATATTTCCCATTTTGTTGAAGGGGCCTTGGCCCTGCATGGAAATAAAGGCTTCCACACTTTCTGTAAAATCTTAGTAAGTTTAAAAAACATACAGCATACCTTTGACTGTAGCATGAATACCAGTGTGGCAGAATTTGATTTCTTTGTCTAACTCCCTGTATATAGAACTTCAGTGTCAGGAGAGTTTATGTTGTACTGTGGGAGTTTCATCACCCACCAAGGAACTTCCAATAGGATGTTCTGCGATAAAATGATTTGCAATTCTGACACTGAAAGCCACTTTGTGCTGGTGGGAACTTCACTTCTGTCCAGGAGGAGAACTACCGTGAGAATTAACTTGTTTCTGTTCCTGCTGTGGTACACTGGTGTCCCTCATACAGTGTAATCTCCCTGTTTTCCTGAGATTGACCCTGTCCATAGCCAAAGGCCATCTTTCATTCACAGCACACATTCTTTACAGCTCCTTAACACACCACTGTGCAGCAGGAGAGGTCGCTCAGATCAAACCCCATGGCCCATCTGGTGCTTCCCATCTGCAAACAGATCACCCTATCCATGATCTCTTCTACGTGCTCTGGCTGCTTTACAGAATACCTAATGATGATCTCACAGACAGACCAGCTGCAAGGCAAAGGCATGAGATGTCTGCATCAAAACCCATGGCTCTTACCTTTGTTCCTAAGTCAGCACCAAGGCACTGTCAGACTTTGGACCTTTCTGCATAGTCACTACAGAAATACCAAAACCAACATAACCTATAAACACATAAACTCTACGAAACACAAATATCCTTTTGACCTTCTGCTTGTCAGCGATAATCCAATAACAAAGATGGAGGATAGGGGACGTGTTATGCTCAAATATCACAATCTGAGTATTGATGTGCTGAGAGGACCCATATATAATAAGCATAACATTGAGGTCCTCCATCAATCAAATTATGTATTGTCTGTCTCACCTTATGCAATTACCAAGTGTCAGAAAATAACTTTTCCTATTACCTAAAAAGATTTTTTGCCCATTGATTGCTGAACTGTATTTTAAAACATTCATGTCTGAATATATAAGCAGAGCTTTTAGTCTGATAAAGATATGGATACAAAATGTTAGCACTTGGAAATACCAAGAAAAAGGGAACCTTTCAACCTTATATATCAGCCTGACTCTTTCTTCCTGTCCTTTCCCAGAAAAGAACCTCCCATTAATTTCAAAGGAAATTTCATCAGATTAGGCCATGTGTTTTGACCCTTACTACTTTCGGCATTAAAAATAATTGAATCCATTGTTGCAGCAAATAAAAACCTAATAAAATACTTGCATTAGTATTTATTTTCTGATAATTACTGATGTTCTGTGCAGGTGGGAAAGCTTGGGTGCATGTCTGTAGGACACTAATGGAAACGTTTTTTTTTCCAAGTGTCACATTTATCAGTGCACTATAAGAAAATAAGCCTGTATTATGAAGTTTCATGCCGGCTTTCATTATGCCATCTCACAAGCTTGTCCTTTGAATTATTATAAAGATTAAATATATTTTCTCAGTGAGATCAGAGGTATTAGACAAGAGGTCATGGAAATGCTGGCATAAAAATGCTAGTTTTCCATGTGTCAAATCTTCTGTACTACACATCCAAGATTCAACCAATTCTTCTTAATTGCTTGGGGGTCTTGTAGGATGCTGGTGAATTCCTGTCCTCCAGGGTTGGGGATGATGGAAACTGTGAGGTCCCAGCTCTTGCACAGTCCAGAAGAAAATCTCTATCTCTGACTTCCACAGGGTGCTCAGCAAATCTGACATCCTTGTCAATTTTGCTGCAGTTAGTAGCAGGGGAGCTGACAGGAGTACCAATTTTGCAGAGCAGCTGCAGGATACTGTTAACTTACTAGAATTGAAAATTTTTCAAAAAAAAAAAAAAAAAAAAAAGGTTTTGTTGTCAACTGAGATCAAAGCCAGTACTGTGACTGACAAATGTTCCTGGAGACCCAGCTTTTAAATTAGTTTTTCAGACACTGAACTCCCTCTTACAAGGAGAGGAGATATGCTGGCATGTCTGGTAAAACTTCCCATTCCTTTGAGAAGAGAAAATACATGTTTCCAGTCTGGTTTTAATCACTGTGTACTTTCCAAATATTTTGCTAATGGGGCAAATCTAAGCAATACTTCTTGTAATGCCCAGAGCAGACTATGGAGCCATATTCTACCCCGCTTCAAACTAGTCAGTCTACCCACAGCAGTAAGCAGCTCAATCTCACCTCACGGAGCTGGAGAAACCACAAAAATCAACAGTAGGCAGGCTTTGGCAACCCATGGTACCTCCTGAACAGCCATGGTTATTCTCCTAGTTGTAACCAACTAAGCCAGTATGCTGAAACTAGATTCAAAGTAGTTGTCACCGCAGTGTCCACATATCCCTAAGAGCTACATGGTTTTTATGGAAATCCTGCTACACTACACTATGGTTATGACTGATGCAGAACATGAAAGACAAGTCTTTTGTTTTGCAGAAACATGTCATTTTTGGTGACAATAGCTTCTCAGCTGTCAAGTCAAAAAACATGATCATCACTTAGAGTAATATAGCCATCTATTCCAGTTCATTAGATTTGGCTGACGAATCAGAAAGCAGCCTAAACAGCACACAGTAAAGAACTCATTCAGGTACAAACCCTGGAAACACTTATTCCACATTTAATCTCATTCAAGAATTCACAGTTAAATGAGATGTCTCACCGAACTGTGGGCCATTTTCAGGAATACAGGATTTGAGGTGCCACAGTTACACCCAAGTACTGCCTAATAGCTTCCACTGGGCAATACACAGGACAGAAAAGCAACTGGGCTGTAACTCAAGCCTCTTCTGGCACTTGAAGGAGCAAGACACCCACTGCTTTCTTTCTAGTTCTAGTGAGAACAATAAGAAATCCAGAGAAACTTCATGTTTTCTCACAGATAATCCAGGCTAAAGACTTGCAGAATCACATGTAGTAATTTTTGGCCATCATGAAAGAACAAAGAAAAGAAACCTTCTAAACAGATCACAAAGCTTTCACCACATGTATCAGTGCCTGGATCTGGGATTCTTGCTCAGACCAATTTACAATATAAACCCACGTTTTTACAGTTTTCCATAATTAAAAAGGGTCTTGAACTAGGAGTGTGAAAAAGCGATGGCAGAAAGAGGGGTGTGGCAGGAACTGAGATTTGGTTTTCTCAAAAAAACAAGCGACACATCATTCATGCCCAATGGAATGAATAATTTCCGGTTATGCAAGTTACTCAACACAATGCCAACTTCTTTGTCCTGTATTTTTCTCACTCCTCTATTAGCACTCACAGGAGCTTAAATGTGGCTAAATTGACCACTCGCATTATCTTTTCATACTGCTTTTTCCTTTATTCATAATCTGCTGAATCAATATTCAAAGTTTTCTTCTGGGTTACTCTCTAGCTCTAGTAGCAGAACCTGAAAATACAGCTTTGGTGAGCTGCTGCTTTAATTGTAGTGCACCCACTGTGTTGCTTTGGGTTTTTTTAAAGAAAACATTGGTAACAAAGTGAAAGATCTTCTCTTAGAATCTGATTATCTCTCCAAGCCAAGCTTCAAAAGTTGAAATACATATAAACTGAGGCTGTATTACAAATGTTCAGCCTTGATGAGCAAAAACTTCCAGATTAATAAACCGACCCCAACGCGACTGTTACCTGCTGAAGTGTGCTTAAATTTTTCACTCTTCTTCTTCCTCCATTTCCATGGCTTAAAAAGTCTCCCGAGAGTTGCAAATTTGCTTCTTCTTCTGATTGGAGGCGTGTGAGTCCCAGGTACGAGAGAATCTGAACGCATTGCAGCCAGTCTTTCCACCTCTTCAGCTGTAATTTCAGCAAGAGAAAAAAACAAGGAAGGTGGGAAGTGAAATAAATGCTTTAATAAGTTATCAGAAAACCACAAATGATGGTCAAAATTTTTCATGGACACAGAGAACTGTAACAAAGGGAAAAAGTTGTAGTCCTTATTATTTTAACATTGGTTTTTTTTTCAGTGAAATTGTTAATCTACTGTAAAGAACTGTAGTAACAACAAGATTCAACAGGAATATGGATTATTATGTTATAAAAGTTATAATTTTTAACAAATTGTTCTACATTGCTCTAGAAGAGAAAGCTCAAAAAAAGGATGCAATATAATTTAAAAGAAATATTATAAGGTTTTGGTTTTTTTTTAATTGCAATGGAAAGATACATTTCCTTTAACTAATATTTATTAAGAGCAAAGACCCTGATAAATAATGACCCTTTGATACCATTACCATGTCCATTAAAATTGCTTGGGTTACAGAAAGGGGCTACATTAGGAACTTCCTAGTGAGAGAGAGGGAGCTAAAAAATCATAGAATCATAGAATTGTTCAGGATGAAAACGACCTCTAAGATCGGGTCCAACCGTTAATCCACCACTGACAAGTCCACCCCTAAGCCACATCCCCAAGTACCACATCTACACATCTTTTAAATCCTTCCAAAGATGGTGACTGCACCACTTCTCTGGCAGCCTGTTCCAATGCTTTATAACCCTTTCCATGAAGAAATTTGTCCTAATATGCAATCTAAAAGCTCCCCTGGGGCCACCTGAGGCCATTTCCTCTAGTCCTGCCACTGGTTACTTGGGAGAAGAGGCCGACCCCCACCTGGCTACACCCTCCTTTTAGGCAGCTCTAGAGAGCAATAAGGTCCTCTCTAAGCCTCCTTTTTTCCTGGCTGCCTCAGGTACTTTTGATTCCAGAACCTTTACCAGCCCTTTTCCAGCACCTCAGTGTCTTTCTCATAGTGAGGGGCCCAAGTCTAGTCCCATTTTTCTGCCCACTCACTGCCTTCCAATCCTTATACTTAGCTTTTAACATTTAAACTTTTAATTTTGGATTTTAATACAGTCCACACTTAGGGTTGAATTCCCTTGAAGGGGATAGAGGTTTTCACTGGGCTTCTGTTCTTAAGATTTCAGTTTTCTGCAACCTTTACCCTGTAATACATCATGATAGTCTCAATACTGAAAAAAATTTGAAGAATTTAAATTGCCCTGCCTACCTGATGAGAACAAGAGAAGTCTGGGGATGGTCACTTGGCGCAGTTACATTGCATGGTCCCCCCCGTCTCACATTTGCAAGGAAAAATTTATGCTGATAGTTTTGGGAAATGACATCCCTGTGACTAGATGCACAGAGAGAGGAAAGCCAGGACCACAAAGAAAACACCAACAGAGGGAACGTACTAGCAGTCCACAAGACAGGTTGTCTGTGTGCCACAGCTGCCAGGGATGCAGGAGGGTCTCCCTGCCCTGGACTGAAGCATGCAGCTCTCTCCGTAAAAAAAGGAGAGAAAAAAATCTGCATAGTTCAAGAGCATACAGGAGGGGGTTTTGTGTGTGGTTTGCTGTTGGGGGTTTTTTTGTTTGTTTTGGGTTTTTTTTTATTTTTTTAAAGTTATTGCTGGTGGTGTTTTGTTTTGTTTTGTTTTGTTTTTTCTTGGTTTTTTTTAAGGGATACCATTTCCCAGGCTTGTGTTGTAATGTGACACTCCCACTAACACTGATTTGAGTGGTTTGCACACACAGCCCGGATTCATAAAGACAGGATGCAGATTGTCACCTCTCCTGCTCTAAAGACAACAGACTGGTGTTTCTATTCACCTCTAGTATATTAAGTATTAACCTCAGGCATGAACATGGGCTCGGGAACCTCAGCAAGAACACTGCTTTGAAGGGATGAGCACGCCCACTCCACACTGACAGAATCACCAGAGATTTTGGCTGGCAAATTCTTATGTATCTCAATGGAAATTTTTTCGAGGCTTTAAGTGAGCCAGATTTAGGTTGGTTTTCATGGGAACAGCCAGAGATGCATTTCTAACACAAAGGAGGTTTCATTATCAGAACTCCAACTGAACTACTATTTGAGTCCCTCAGGTTTTTTCAAGAAGGTTGGTTATTTTGTTATTGTTCTTTTGTTTTGAATGTTAACACGCAACACAATCCTTTTTCCTGTAAAATATCAATGCCAGATACAGCTGCCTGTAACTTTCCAAAGAAGAAAAAGCTAGCCAGCAAGATAGAGTGAGCCCAGCTGTTTCAGCAGAAATGGTTAAAAACTGCTATTCTTTGGGGTAATGGAGAGAAAGACAGACCTTTCTGAGAACATCTCTTTTCAATTTAATGCAGAGGGAATAAAAGATAATCCGGCCAAAGCACTTCATTCTGTTCCAGCTCTTTGTGCCTGACTGCCTGGAGAAATACCTTCTTATCCAAAGAACCCATTACAAGGCTGTGTCCTGTACAGGGGCTGGGACATGCTGTATCAAGGGTGGGAATTGCCTGGTTATGCTGAATAAACCATATAGGTAAAAAGAAGAGGAAATCAGAAATTTCCTTATACTTTCCGATTTCACTAGAACCTGCTGTGCCTTGAAGACCAGCACAGGGTACAGACCACCACCCTCTATATGCAGACCCAAAGGGACCACGCCTTTTCTCCTTCCTCCATTTTTAAGATGCCTCTAGTTCAAGCATGTAAGATCCCACTGTGTTCCAGTGCTGTGATGTTTTAGAGATGCTGCTAGAAGTAATGGGCTGGTATTGTCTTTGCTGCCTTGTTTGGGGGATACAGGAAGTGGCCCATGGAGCAAACTGGGAATGACACACTACTGCTGCTGCTGAACAAGGTCTCCTGCTAAGAAATCTACAGCTGAAACATACTGAAGTTCCTCTTGCTGCTCACCCTCTCTCCTTTTCCCCATCACTGAGCCAAGATCTCATCTACCCAGGTGCCTTAGTTACTAAATCTCAGAGCTGCAACAAGTCTTTGATAGCTGGTCCTAACGGGTATTGCTGAGGCCATTCTCTGGATAACTGACACCCTTTAAAGACACTCTCTTTTCACAACATACACACAGCTCTGTTCCACACCAGCTGCGCTCTGACTGCCCCTGGGGAAGCTTTTCCCACTCAGGGTAAATGAGTATGGATTTACAGTCAGGCAAAACTAACATTAGAGTCAAAAAGAATTTACCCAAAGGGTGGGTTCACTGAAAGCCAAACACAGTGTCAAAACCATTTCCATATTTTGACTGCTCTTCCCTGAATTTCAGTAGTGTCTCACACACAAATCTGTGGCCTCAGACTCCTGCAGTGCCTGGCATCAGTCATGAAAGTGGCCCTTCTCCTTCATCCTCTCCAAACACACACACAGTTCCAAGATAATGCAAGTAACAGCTCTTTTTCCTTCTCATTCGCATTTTTCAGAAGGACATGATTTTTTTCATGAGAAATGCTCTCAAGAGCACTGCTAATTCAAAGCATAATAATCACTGGCTAGGAATAAACCACATTAGCATAAAGCCATGACAGTTTTAATACAGCAAGAATAAAAGCAGACCACGATGCAAGAAGTAAATGCCAGAATTCTGTGCTCTTCTCTGCTGCTGCATCTTTTGCTCAAGTTGGCCGGATTTCTCTGCCTTTTTGGCTCATAATGACTATTGACTGGCTGTGGGCTGCGACACCCACTGCTGACAGCAGGCTCCGTAGGCTGATTTCACACCTTTGCTGTTCCCAGAAAAGCTGGTACTTGCAGGAATGGAAAGTAACCCAGACCTTGCACTCTTTTTCTATTTTTTTGCCTTCAAAGAGGAAAGCAGTCCCAGCAGTCCCAGCCTGATCAGTCTGCTGAACTGGGAGAGGGAACTGTCGTGTGCATTAGTACCTGCAGTCACACTGCTGAGATCTCATCTTGACACTGGTGCCACAAATGTGATGTTTACAGGTTACAGTTGCTGCTGATGCTCAGTGTTTTTCGGAACTTGTTCTGATTTTTTTCCAGGATCTGAGAGATCTTTCTGAGACACAAAGAAATACTGGGACCTGCACTTATGACAATAGGATGATGCACTCCCCCCCCACTTTCTTCTGTCCAAGCTGTCATTCCAGAGCTAGCAATGGGGAAACTAAACCTGAGAGTTTTTCATAGGCTGTTTGCCTGTAAGACAGCTCTCAAGATTTTACTGTAGTTCTTAATACTCTCGAAGTCCTGTAGACTTTACATAGTGCTTAAGCAAGACTTGGGGTTTTAATGAAAAAAAACCCCACCACGAACTGAAGTACTTTGCATCCTAGTAATAGAAAAAAAATTTTACTTGTTTGAAATATGCTACAAAGAAAAAAAGAGGCCAGGCCATCTTGGACCTGTTCTGTATGTTCTTATGATTTTCCCACATCTCTCAGTAGGGTGTTGATTTCCACAAAGTCCAGTAAGAGACAACATAGGGGTCGCCTACTTTTTGAATTTGAGAAGCATAGCATGCAGATCAAAGCCCGTCCCAAAGGCAACATAACTTATGAAGTTTTCCTGGAGAATGACAGCCAGTTTTGTCATTCCCACCACTGTCTGGGAATGACTTCATCTATTAATGTTGCTGATACATAATACCATAATACCCAGCTTCCATTTTAGAAAAAGCCCACTATTACAGCATTTGAGTACAAAGAGCAATTTCATTGCTGAAGGCTGAGGCCCACCCATCCCACTGGTGGTCTTCAAAATTACCTTCCTCACTGGTAATTACACCAAGTTCTCTCTCAGACCTTTTCTTAACACTCATTTTTCATAATCAGACACGTGATTATCTTAACAGGCAATTTAGTTTACAAAGTTAGATTTTAAGTCTTCCCAGGAAGCACCAATGGCTACTTTGGGCTTTCTGTTACATCTGCACAAATCTGTAGTAACAGGCTGAAAATGATCTTGGCCCTAAAGATGCAATTAACTAAATGTGCCATATTATTTAATGACAAGAACTCTATATAAATAAAAACCCCTAACATAATAATACGCATTGCCAACGCACATCCAACCAGTCTTTATTCTGCAGAGAAGTTTCCAACAAACCTCTGTTGCAAGGTTTCTTTTGAACTTGCACCCCAAATATCCTTCACTTCAGACTGCATGGACCTTATTCTAGCAGCTTTGTTCAACACAAGATGCAGACACACCGTATTTTTGAAATGACAGGAAACCGGAACAATTCCCCTAATTGCTGAGCACTTATGTCTACTCTTTACCCAAATGGGAACACTTTCAATTAAAAAACCACCTTGTTTTTCTTCCAGGAAAATAGTTTATTTTCTGCTCTTCTATTATCTTATGTTCAGTTATTTCCCTTTAATTTCCTTTTGCACCTGGAATTAATTTCCATCAGCCTTGCCTTTACTATGTGAATTGCCCATTTAAACTTTTCCTAACTTCACAAAGGTTTGTTTTCCAATGAAAGACAAGGCATGGCACGCTGCAGTCTAAACGCAGTCTTGCCAAACGAGGATGATTACCTATCTGGTGGAGAACAGCTCCCACTGGATGTATGCATTTGCAGTGGCACTGAGTTGGCATAGTGGTTTTACGAGCCATGAAGAGCCTGTCAGTAGCTTTCCTTTGCATGCTAAGCAGCACTCACATGTTCCAAACCCCTGCCAGTTATTCCCGCTCCCCAGGTGTGCGGCACCTTGCGTTGTGTCCATAAACGGAGTCTCTCATCTCTTAACCTTGCCTGCTTCAGCACAGGTACCACACCATGGTATAGCTCTGCTCTCAGCTACAATCTCTTTGTCTCAGTCTATTTATTTCTCTTGTTGGCACAAAAGTGCAGAGAATACTTTTGGAAGTCTAATCCCTCTAGGACCCTGCTTTCAACTCATCCCCATTTTGACGTAAAACATAAATTATTTATGCTGATTGCAATCTGAAAGCCATTTTTTTAACCTCTGCAAACTACACTGCACTGAATGCATCACTCTAAACATGTCTTTATGGATATGAATTCTTCTTTCAAAACACCAAGTATTTTCTGTATCATAAGATACAGAAGATTTTCACTTGCAACAAAAGAAATTAATCAGGTTATGTCACCAATAGCCAAATAATCTCTTCCTATAAACTCTGCAACTATAGAAAATGAGGATTTTTAGATTTCTTTGGTATCAACTGTTTTGTTTATCCTTTACTGCTCTTATTACTCATCAGGTTTTCCATCTCTTATGCATTTATTTCATATAGATTCAAGGCTAAATCAAATAAACAGTATTGTAGCTCATCACTGTCCTGTGCCCAGACACTGGAGCAGACACCACAGGTCTGTCTTGGGCATCACACACAGTATCTGGAGACTCAGCAGCTCCAAAACTGGACTCAAAGCAGTCACTACAAGTGGAACACATCCAAAAACCAACCAAGAGAAAAACAGGGCCAGCAAAAGCAAAAGAACTGTCACACTATTCTTGGGGCTACAGTTCCAGAGGTACCAGGAATTGCTCCAGTATAAAACTCCAGCTTGAAAAGAAGGGATATTTTACCCTTCCTAACTGGCAAGCAGGGAGGAGATGCACAGTTTGTGCTTTTAAGAAAGCAGAGGAAGTAAGATGAGATGCAAGGACTTTTCTGTTAGAGCAGGCAGAGAACTTATTTGGGAGAAAGGAGAATCATGGGATCACTGTCATCTTCCCCTTGAAAAGGCTTAAGCCCACATCTCCCATTTTCCCTGGGAACACTACTACACTTCATACCATGATGGATGAAGCCACACATCTGTCCTACTAAAACTGTTATTTTAAAGAATTCAAGACCTACTGGGTCTGAAAGAAAGCATTAGTGATAGTTAGGGCACTGATCTGCCAGCATAAACACCCTTCTTCCAACACTGTTCCTGGGCTTTACTGTGGGTTCTTTATTGCTTCACTTATGGATTGAAAGAAACTACTGTTCACAGCTGTGATTTGTTGAGAGCTTGATCGAGTCCAGTTCTGTACAAAGAGAATAAAGGGGAGTGAAGATACTGCTTCTCACTGTCCCTTTTTTTCACTTCTGGTAGGGGATCTTCTGTTTGAGGCATGAGGGGAGAGATGAGAGAGGTGAGGTGCTGTCTCCTACATCGTTTCCCCAGAAACCAAAAGCAGGAAAGGATGGATAGGTAGATGGAGTCCTGTTAGCAGAGTTTGCTGGGCACCCAGTGAGAGGGATCCATGTTTCAGCCTGTGAAGAACTGCCATAAAAAATTCATGTTCTGGTGTAAATGTCAGCTACAAGCAGAATTTCCCATCTAGGGCACTGACTCCAAGCTAATCACACCACCACACGAAAAGCTCACCTAGCAGAGAGCACCAGAAAAACACTACTCTTCAAACCTCCTTAAAAGGTATTTTGCCAAGAAGGAGATTAAATCTCACAACACCAAAAAATTCAGAGGAGAAAGCTGGGCACAAATCATACCGACAGACCTACTGCAATTCAAGGCTCTAACATTGTGTTAAACAAATGAAATGCTACCAGGCAAAACAGTTGCCTTGGGGTTTGTGACTCTCACCTTTCAAGTGGGCATCAACCACTGGAACATCAGTAACTCCTCGAATACATGTTGAGCTGGTTTGGGCTGGGATAGAGTTAATTTTCTTCACAGAAGCTTGTATGGAGCTAGGTTTTAGATTCGTTATCAACACTGAGAACAGTGTTGATAACACAGGGATGCTTTTGCTACTACTGAGCAGGGCTTGTACAGTGTCAAGGCCTTTTCTGCTCCTCACATGGTTGCAGCAGCAAGGAGGCTGGGGATACACAAGGCGCTGGGAGGAGACACGGCAGGGACAGCCAACCCTGACTGACACAAGGGGTATTCCAGACCATACAGTGTCATGCTCAGCATATAAAGCTGAGGGAAGAAGGAAGGGGGAGATGTTTGGAATGATGGTGTTTGTCTTCCCAGGTCATCATGATGGGGCTCTCTTTTCTAGGGATGGCTGAACACCTTCCTGTCCATGGAAAGTAGCAAAGGAATTCTTTATTTTGCTTTGCTTTCTGCTTTACCTATTTAACTGTCTTGATCTCAAATCACAAGTTTTCTCCCTCTTCTTCTTCCCTCTCTGTGATCCTGCTGGGGGAGAGTGAGTGAGCGACTGTCCGGGGCTTAGTTGCTGGCTGGGGTGAAACCACGATACATGTGGACAGGACTAGGCACCATGGCTCAGGAGTCCTAGATGGATCCCTGCAGACACTTGGGTTGTTAAGCAATCTGATTTGTCTTTCAGTCATAGCCAAACTCATCAACTAGAGTTAAGTCTCATCCATCACAGCTCAAGTTCTTCCTGAAAGCCAAAGCTAAGGACAACAGAGAAGCTGTCTTCCTCTCAGCAAATCTTTAACCCATTCAACAAGAAAAACCAGAATTGAAGCCCAGGTACCTTCAGCTTCTAAATATATCCTGATGAAGAAACAGCACATAACATTTTTTCCTATGCTTGTTTCAGCTCACTAGTGATTGAAACTGTCTTCTTGGAGGAGCCGCTAATGATTACATTTTCATGGTTGGATTTCTCTCCTATTCCAGCCTGGATTGCAAATTCTGCTCAGTTGCACAACACAAAAGCAACCCAAGAAAAGGATCAAGTCCATGGAAGCCCATGGGTTTGTTGCTCACATTTTTCTAGGCTTCTTTTAGAGGTGGACAATTTTCCTAATTGCCACGTGGACAGAGGAAGACACAGTTGCTCACATAGCAGAGCACCTCGGCTCCACCAGTCCTCACTGGGAGTCAAGAAAGTTCTCCACCCTTCTAAAAATAAACCACTAGTGCAAAAGGCTAGCTGTTTATTTTGAGAAATCCCAGAAAAAAAAATTTGAATGCTTCTAAATTTCTTAGGGGATTTCTGATGGACTAAACAATTTCTGATCTTTTTCTTTTGACATTCTCCTAAGTAGGAATAGGCAATATTTTAACTTAATTTTACTAAAAATTTGTGCTTTAGAAGGCATATCTTTATATTTTTCAGAAACTTGAGAGAGGCATGTCCTCTTATTAAAAGTAATCCTATTCAGAAAGTGGCATTACAAACATTAAACTTCCTAAATACAATGGTACTATCTCACCACTATCAAAATAAAGATAAAAAATTGAGTTTTTAGTTACTGTAATGGCTGGCAGAAAAGGAAAAAACACCTCATTTAAGAGCTAGAAAGTTCAAACCATTCCCTTGTAAACTCTGTATTCTTTCCCTTAGGAAAAAGAAACTTCTATTTCTGTTCTTTAAAGAAGTTGATAGGAAGTTAGCCAAGAGGAAAGGAGTAATTATACCAAATGGCACACTGATAATGAGCATAAATATGAGTTTCAAAACCTCCCTCAGTAACAGCCTAGCAAAAAAATATGTTTCATTGTACTCTGAAAAAAACCAGTCTGTATCCATGTTCAGGAATTCACAATAAGTACTAAATACTTTTGCTTTGAGTACCTAAGTGCAGCTACATATGGTCTTTGCTGATTGTCATTATAATGAGAACTTTTTTGTTTATTCAAATGATAGTTAGTTTAGACCCTCAGCTGTGGTGAAATATCTGTTTAGGCCCTTACAGTACAGGCTTGAGTTTCAAAGATGAAACTCAAAGGGGACAAAAATATCCATGGTTCCTTTAAGGTCAGGAATAAAGCATGGCAAGTTGCTGGCTAAAACACACTGGGTTTTTCTGTGTGGTTTTCATAGCTATGATTTCACTTTTTTTTCCACTGTCCTTTTTAGCATTAAGTTCTGGGGTGTCTCATGGTTGCTGAGCCCTGCAGGATATTGCTCTTGCTCAATAGATTTAGAGGAAAATCTCTGGTTTCTAAAAAGCTGCTGCTGACTTGAAAAAAAAGATGGCGCCCATCAGGTAATCAAATCAGTATATCTACGTAAGAAATGTTACAGTCAAAGGAAGGAGCTATGCATGTAGCTTCAAGCTCATGAATTATTCCAAGTCCAGCAACCAGAAACAGCTCAAAAAATGAGAATGGGCTTAGATCAGAGCTAAGGAAAAAGATACTACAGGGAACCAGGAAAACATGACCACAGAAAAAGCTCTGAAATACTTCCAGATGCTTTATCCTCTGAAATAATGCTAGCAGGAAGAAATGAATGAAATCCTGATTGTAGCACAGTGAACGACAAAGGACACAAGGAATCGAATTACCTTACCCAAGCCATCTAGTGACCAAAGCTGCTAAAGGGTCCTTTCCAGAATGCTAAAACTTACCTTAAGAAAAATAAACTGGCAGAGAAGACATCACAATATGGTGTGTGACTGAGGGCTTTCCACTGTATTGATGGGAATGATACCTTCCTGTGGTATTTGAGAGAGGAACCAGTGGCATGTTGTGAGCTGCAAATGCAAGCAGAGCACTCCAGCAGTGCACTGGGATGTGCCTATACAGAGTCACTTGGCCATGAAATTGGCAGCCAAGTTCATTTTCAACATCATGAAGGTAACTGTGATAGGCATCTGCACAAGGTTTCATTTCAATCCAGAAGTAGGATGAAATTCAACCAAATCCTGACATTTCTTACAATTAAAACAAAGTGATCTCTTTTACTCCTTCACTGCTGGCACTGGACAAAGCAAGAAACTGATGAAATCTGTCTTCCCTACATGCTGAAAGTTTTCTTTCAAAGCCATCAAGATTCCGCTACCAAGCAGATGATAAAAAAAAAACAAACAACCAAACCAAAACAACAAACCATAACAACTACAACATAAGCCTTTCTGAGCATTTCTTGACAATATAAACTGCCTCTTTCTATATAACCTATGGGGAACAGGTTCTCAATTTTAAGTACTGTTCTCTTTTAGGAGAAGTATCTACACAACATCCTACAAGTATCACAAATCCTTTTCTGTCAAGTCAAATGTCGTATGCTCTTCCAACTGAGCTGGAGTATTTACCCCACAAACCTAATGTTCAAAAATCTCTTTAGTTAAACAGCATTTTGTTTGAATTCACAAGTCAGAGATTGTCTTGAACCATGACATCTGGCTGAGTATATCAAGTTTTAAAAGGCTTATGGTGGTGTTCAGAATGAAAAAATTCCCAAGCATTTAGTTAAAAAGGGAGGAAACAAGAAACCAAACAGGTATATGACTGCATGTACTAACACACAAACATATAAAAACGGAACCTGGTCTACATGCAATAATAATGCAAAAATCTGAAATAAATTAATCATAGCAGGTGAAGAACACAGTTTGCTTGGTAAGCACAGGGAGCAGCTGCACTAGCTCAGAGCTGCTGAATTCTACAAATAATGCCCATCTTTATACAGACCTGTATTTTTTCAAAATTTATTTATCTCGCTGGGCCCAATGGCCAAAGAAGGCTGACAAAATGAAAAACAAATGAAAACAACCCCAAAGAAAAATACCACCAAAAAGTGTCCTTCTTGAGCCTCTATGCAATGCCAGCAAATGTATTAATGAACTGATGCCTATCTTGCTGTTTAGTGAACTGGCTGTTCTGCCAACTTGAGATGAATAACAGAAAGAAGCATCAGTTCACTGGAACTACGCGATCTCCCTATTTTCTTTTAGGCTCATGGATTTCTATGCTCAGCACGAGCACATTGAGTTCACAAGGAAAATGGCATTTGACTCAGATGACAAAAACGCATAGAAAACCAAACGTACATTAGTAACTAGAGTCAAATAATGCAGGGAAAATGCTGTCCTTATTTAAATGAGACACACAAGAAAGGGAAAAGGAAACACCTCCCAAGTTCTACCTTGCTTATGTGACTTAGGGGGTGGACTTTGAAGGAGAAGAAGCTATACAGCTGAGCCTCATGTGTCCCTCCTTTCTTTTTCATTTAGGTACCATGTCTAATTCTCTTCAGTGGCTGCTAGAGGAGCCCAAGTTTGGCAGCTACAGAGAGCACACAGTCAGAAATTGCTCTTCTCTATTCAGATGCTGGAGCAAGCAGCACATTCAGTCTTAAGTGCCTCAGCAGATCACTGGAAGACAACTTCTCACCTTCATGACTATAAACCAGCAGACAATTATTTTGGGGCTGTGAATATTAATGAAAGCTTTACTCATCTCACTCTTCTGTTTCTCGACGGGGTGCAATTCAGATTCAAATAGGCAAAGTTCCACACAAGTCGCTGCATCTGGCTTTCCCTTCAGGGCGAGCCCACATTTCAAAACTATTTATCCAGTGAAACCAGTGTGCTCGCATAAGGAAAGCATCCTGTTTTGCTGATGCACAGGAGGAGAGAAATGAGGTCTTTCAAATTCTGGTTTCACTTCTGATTCAAATAGCTTCCACTGTCTGTCCATCCATCCATCCATCCATCCATCCATCCATCCATCCATCCATCCATCCATCCATCCATCCATCCATCCACCCACATGTCTGTGCACTTACACTGCTGACTGTTCAGTCTGTACATCTAAATTTTTATCAGTGTTGACATTTTAAGCAGCTTGGAAAGTAAAATGGGCAAGATAAGATTCTATAAAGCACTACAGCAGTGCGACACACACACGCTTTATATGAGTTCAATTTCAGATGATACAGAAGAAATAACATTTCTATTTATTTTATTTATTTACTTACTTTACCAAAAGCAAGGTTGATAGAGTCTCCATGTTAAAAATAACATTGGAGCTGCACACATACAGTTTCAGATAGTATCAGAATATTAGAAATGTCAAAGTAACTGCACCCAGTGCATGGGGTGAAGAGAGATAAAGCTGGTGCCATAATCCTGATGACATGGACTGCTGACATTAAGGACCACGTCTACAGTCTATATGGACGTGAATATATGGATCATCAATACTTTGGAGAAACCTGCTAATACATAGACTATGGATGCAATAGACCACAGTGACATTTCCAGGCCTGGCTCATTTGTCAGAATGTAGTTAATGAGTATTCCAATTATTTATCCTAAGATCTCCAATGCATTCAAGTCTGCTTACCAACATTTCCATCTGTTTATTCCTGAATCTGTATTAAAAGGATAACTAACACCAAGATAACACTAATTGTGTTGCAGCTGAACATCCCTTAGCCTACAACTGAAGGTAAAAAGTAGTTATCAAAATTTCTAACAAAACTTAGACACTCGTTTCTTGCAATGACTTGATACTCTCACTATTTCCATCATTACACTTCTGTGCTTCCAAAAGATTTAAAATACCAGTAGTCTCTATTTTTTCAAACAGATAATCAACTCCTCTTAGGAGGCAAGGTGAAATAAAAATCATTCTCTGCTACCTAAATCTCCCAAGATAAATTAAACAATTGGATCCATTTTAATTTTATTCCCTGCACTTCTATTGCACAAAGCCATTAGACTAATGGCCTGAAAGATGTCACCCAAAAGATGAGAGAGGGCAAGATCCTTCTCCTAAGTAGTGAGAGGGGAGGGTGTCTACTGAACTGCAGCACTAAACCTGTCATCCTAGCCTTGTGCTGCACAGCCCTGGGCAGGAGGAAGGAAAGGGAAGATTTGAAGTATGCCTTACATCCTTTTCAAAATGACCCAATCAATAGATACGCTGGGCTCTCCCTGCACAAGAGGCTGTACATCCTAAATTGCAGCCCTTGGGATTTGGAGATTCAGTAAGTCACGGAGACTGAACACCTCTCCCAGTTAGGGGCAAAGAAACGGGCACAGTAATAAAAACCAAGGGCTTGGAGCCTGCAGGCCTCTCGCCCCAGTTTATGTCCTGACTAGCACACTATAAATCATAAATATGCAGAAACCTGCCCTCCTCTTCTATTTGCACATTTTGGACACAATTTTATTTTTGGGGAAGGGGGGGGGCATTGGGCAAGGCTGGGGAAATGTTTATCTTTTATTCCTGAGTCATATTTTTAAACATTAAAAATTTCCACTGTCTATGCAGAGGAAATATGCAGAGGCTGTCAGTCAGGTCTGGTCATCTCTTATTTGTGGTTTCTCTCACTTGGGACGCAGAGCTTTCTTTCAGGGAGGAACACTGCTTGTCCATGAGATCTCTTTCAACAGCACAGCCTTATGTTGGCTGATGGGCACTGTGATTTTGGGCATGTTTCAGGCAGGGTAGCCTGCACATTACCAGGCCAGAATGCTGTGTCTAGTGGTTCCAAAGAAGGCACAGCAGGTGATTTTATAGTGGCCGATTTTATCTTTGATTTAAGTTATACCATGTGCTCATTGTTTTTCAGAGCAACAGAAATAACTCATCTTTTGAATCTAAGAATCTCATCCAAAGGCAAAGGCTCTGTTAGATTTGCCTCATCTTCAGTAGTTCAACCCAAAGCCAGAAGAGTCAGTGACGGATCACAGTGACGTGATCAAACATTATCTTATTCCTCTCCACCCAATCCTTTCTGAGACAAGAAGACTAAAAGCAACAGACCAGTGAAGATTCATGTCACTTCACAAGAGCAAAAAAACAGCAAGAGGACAGTCTTCCACCTCATAGGGATGGAAAGAACATCATTATTTTCTGAGAAGCGTGCAAATCAAAGTCACAAAGGAAAAACAGGGCCTCCAAGTGTGTCCCAACTTCACCCCTTTGCAGCTTTGCTGCATTCATTTAGATAATGGCAAACATCACAGTACCCTCCAGTTTCTAAGAAGGCCACTGAAACACACAGACAAAGCTGGCTTAACCACTGGACACTCGGGCGCTGCCCTTCAGTTACACCAGTGCCCTGATGCTGGGGTTTGGCTAATGGATTTCGGATGGTGCGTGAGACCAGGCATGATCCATTAAAGAGACTACAAATATATCCAATTAATCTTAGACATCCTGGCAGACTATTAGCAAGATGGTACTGCATATACTTATACTGTGCTCTTGAAATTAGATTCCGGCTAATTGTGCGCTGAATAAGGTGCCAACAACAAGAAGCCAAATAAATTTGGTATTGTCTGATTACAAACAAGAAGATCTTAGAGGATACAAAAGAATAGCTATGCATTTACTATAGTCACTGAAACAGATCAAGAAACAAAATCTTACAATACAAAAATTGATGCAGAAAGCCTACCTCCTCTGCTGAGGGAGCAGCAATGAATGAAAATGTTATAAATACAACAGTATACTCACAGGATAGGTTTTGCTCATCAGTCAAGGAGCCCATAAACGAACTCTGCTGCTTTTAATGATACGATATATAAAGAAAAGAAAACGCAAAGGAAAAGAGAAGAAAGGAAGGGACATCACATAGCAGAATACCGAGTCTTCTGATTCTTCCCTACATGCTCAGTATTTCTCCGCTGTTTAGCTTTGACAGGCAGTGGCAACATTAATGAATAAAATTCCAATAATGGTTGTAAAGTGAAGTACTTCCATCTATCTCATTTTCTTCTAAAGAATTGCAAGTTTCAAAAAACTAAGAAGCCAAATGAGCAAATCACCCTCTAAGAGGAACATCTCTAAGCAAGTAAGAGAAGAAGAAAAGACAAAACACAGAAATGGAATCCAGCTGCCCACCTGGGCAGGGGCCAAAGAATAGAATAGGATATAGGGGTGGTGGATGTAAAAAAAGACACAGAAAGCCAAACTTATTCAGCCAGGTTGATATCAGGTGGTTTGAAGTGATCTGGTAATAACAGAGTGCAACAAGAACATGTCCCTCCATGATCTATGCCACCATTGACATCTTGCCCCTTTTTTACAAATTGCCTCCATACTTTACACACGGAAAATCTGTGGCCTTTATTGTTCATCAAATAATTCTGTGTTAGGTTTCTGATGTATGTAACTTGATACAGAAGAATCAAAACCAGGCATATTAATCAAGATGGCAACAAATACTCAGAGCAGATCATTACTGTTAAATACAAGAAAACCACTGTATTGCTTTCATCATACTTGATGGCATTTTATCTGTTTTTTCGAAGTTCCCACAAGGAAATGATTTTTTATTGAGTGTTTGGTGCTGCCCCAATCTTTGCATTCAAGAAGCTTACATATACCAAGACTTTAAACTTCGTTCTCAGATAGAAAGCAGGGTGGTAAAATGCTATCAGAAGATGACAACTGAGTTACAGAATTGGAAAGGGCAGAAAACAATAAAAGGAGACAGAACTGAAACAGACAAGCCATCTGCTCTCTAAAGACCCGAAGAATTGAGGTGTCCTCTTATCTGTGTCATTATGTCAGCACTGTATAATAAAAATGAGGGGGTGCTGAGCCATCATGACCAATTCTATCATCTTAGTTGGTTTTGTTCCTAAAATTCCTCAAATCAACGACACAGATATATAGAATTCCCAGAAAAGGTGGCAAAAAACATTTCCCCCGTAAGGACACAGGAGTTTTCACTGGAAAACAAAGAACTTAGACATCTGCTTGCATAAGCTTGACCCAAACTTGTGTACACTTTTTCTCCTCATACTATCTAATTTACCAAAGTGAAGACCTTGCTTACTACCTATATTTTTCCTACAGTTTATGTCAATAATGTAAATTATATTGCAATTTTGGACAAGACATCTTCCAGGGCACTTCAAAGTAAGCCTGGAGCTCTGCTGGGTGAGAGCCCATGCAAACCTGGCTGTGAATTTCGTATTGCCAGCACAGTGTCACCTGGAATGGTACACAACTGGCTTATTTTGTGGCCAGCAGCTTTGGCTACAGGCAGTTTAATAGAATATGAGTTAGTCACTACAGAGGTGCACGTGAGCAGTTAATGACCTGCTCCAGGCTTGGTGATATTTCTTCAGCTTTATTTTGGGACATAAATGTCGCTCCCTTTTCTTTTTTTCAACTGCAGACTAGACAACTGAAAGAACTGCCAGTGTTTAAGGAAAGCCTCACATATCACTGCTCAGCCATTTGCATTTGCTAGTCTTGGCCAATGCGTAAGCCGGGTGAATGCCATCTTACAGCCTAAATTGACCTTTTTGTTCCTCTTCTCTTCCTCCCCACTCTCCTTCCTGCACGCAGGCCATGCCCAGCCACAGCAGCACTAACAGATCCCTGTTGGTCTCTGATCTCAGGTCAAATCCACGGTTAACTGATGAGTTTTTGTTATTCCCTGATGTGCAAGACAAAGTGATGGGAGCAGAGTGCTGGGACTTTGCCCCCTCCACTCGTTGGTAAAGGAAAGGTAAAGGATCATGTCCTGGCTGCCTTGGGATTTTGCCATCTGGAAGTTACCATGACTAGGCATCACACCTTCCTCCTAGAAGGCACATTTATTCTCAGCCTGCAAAACACCAAGGGCTTGTATCTTCCAGAGCAGAAAGTGACGCTGGTGGAAGCAAAGTGGGCCACGTAGCTCACCAGCAACCTGTTAGGATGTGGAGCATCTTTGCTTGATCTTATCAACTTCCTCTAGCATAGCACCATATTCACCCAAATCAAATAGTACAGAGTTCAACTGACAAAAATAAACCAATTTTGTTCTGTGATCTGTTCTGTAAAAGAGACATATTTCACTCTGCAAGGAAAGCCCATGCCTTTCCCCCTCTGCCTCTTCCTTTACAGTAACTATCCCTTAGGGACTAAAGACACACATTGCATAATTGTATCAGCTGTTCAAACCTCAAACATATTTTTCAGCTTCCCAAGCTTCACAACAGGACCAGGTACACTGTTTTTTTACCTACTTTTCCACTCTACGTAGTCTAATTTTTTCACTCTAAAATATTTTATGATTTTTGACAGGTACCACTGTAGAAGACTGCAATGCCTCATAGAAACACACTGTGCTCACTCTGCAGATGGTAATGGAAGAGCAGTAACCGTCTGAAATAATGTGAGAATTAATGAAGTAAAACTTCTATACACAGCTCTTGCAGGGCTTACAGTTTGTCTAGAAGATAATTATTTAATTTAGTAATTACTTTTGTGGGAAGCAATACAGTCACCTCAGAGACAATCTCTTAAGTGATGCTAAAGTAAATGTTCTCAAAGTTCCCAGTTAAAAGAAGTAAGTCTTCAGCTCCAGGTGGGAATCACACGTGCATACACACACACACGCACATGCACAAGCCCCCATACACAACCCTCCCCTTTTCTATTCGGAAAACATATTTATCTGGAAGCTCTAGAAATGGGCAGTGGCAGGAAAACAAGTGTCGGAATTCCTACGGCAACAGTATCTCAGTCCATGCTGATTTTCATGCATATATAAGATCTCAGAATAATTTCTGCTTAAATAGCAAAACCATGAAGTATAGGAGCACATAATAAACAGATTGAATATCAGCTCTGAATGAAACCTTTCGATTATGTTTATTTTTAATATTATTTGTACTTCCACTACACTTGAACCTAAAGACCCTAAAAGCCTCAAGTCCCACAGTCCTTGGCACTAGGAATGGAAACGGGAAGAGACAGTCTCTTCCTCCCCCTCTCTACTAAAGGATTCATAATCTATTTACAGACCAGCAGGCAAGTGGAAGGAAATCCCACTATCTCCATTTTACAGACAAAGAGCTTGGGTACGGAGCGATACGTGATGGACATGCCTGAAGTTGCCCAGAAATACTCTACAGAGAACCCTTGAGCTGAGAACCCTCATCTGACAGAGATAAAAAAACGCTTTGCTCTGTGAATTCCTTCTCTTCCAACACACTCTTAAATTTTCTTGTCGGATCCTCTGCATAAAAATCGAAAGTATCCCACTTCAGTTGTTCCACTCACTCTTCCTCACTCATTCGTCTAGCTCATTTCTGGGTGTCTTTCAAGCCTCTACAGTTCTTTCCAGCCACACTAAAGTAGAGATGTTTCTAAACCATGGTCCAGAGCCAGGCTCAGACTTCAGTAAGACACTGAGATTTGCAGTCAGTTTTCAGTATAAAATAAATAAAACCCAGCCAAGTCTCTTCTTCCTTTACTTGCTTCCCTAACTACTGTTCTCTTGTTCATCAGTCATGTCATCTGCTATGACCCAGCACTATCACAGCCCTCCCAGAGACCACCAAAATTAGCATACTGAGAAGTGCTCTGTACATGCCAGGACATGTTTAGCATTGCAGTGCCCCTTGATCTCTTGCAGTTCTAGCTCCTTCTGCTCTACAGGATTATCAGTCACTTCCCCACAATTATGTTCAGAAAGCATTTTCATTCCCCTTCATGCTTCTGGAACAACTTGTGTTGTCTCCTCAAATCTTGTCTGTTTTTTCTTGTGACTTTTGCAACTCTTCACCATTCTGCTTCTCCCAACACCTTCCTCGCAGCCCCCAGCTTTCAGAGCTCAGTCCTGATTGCTCTTGTATTCCTGAAGGTGACTCATAGCTCTCTGCACTTGACCTCTCTCTCTTGGTTCAGTCCACCATGTCTGATTGCCTCTCTGGCATCCTGTCCTGAATATCTCATGGCCACACACCTCATTCTTCACTCACATACAGTTTCACTACTCCATTTTCAACACCCTTCCTGTTATTCTGTCACTCAACCTTTCAGTATTGGTGTTTTTATAGACCTCTCTTGTTTTCTATTTCGCAACTAAATTAGCATTAAATACATCCATTCTTTTCAGTCCAATGGTTAAAGCATCTCCCATGTCCATCTTATTAACGTAGCCTCCTGCTTCTCTTTGAGCTCCTTACTCATTATTTTTTACCTCATCAAAATGCTGTATCCACGTCAACTCCTTTTACTCTTACTTAAGTGAGCCCATCTGCATCTCCAAATTCCTTCACTGACTTCTCTCCAAATTACATGACCTCCCTTCCAAGATATTGTATGACTCAGTACCTGCTTCCACCTTTTCCTTCAGTTTCATGGCTATCTCTTTTATTATTCTCCTAGTCATGACTTTTGCTAGATTGGGTGGTGGTCTTCGAAGGATTTCCCTCACTTTCAGCATAATTTTTCCTTCTCCTTGAGTAGTAGTAGTACAATGAAAATGCAGAGTAAGACAATGACTAGAATCTAGAACTCATAACTGGATTTGGAGGATATTTCAGCATTAAATCAATGTATCCCACTGATTTGCCTATGCCATAGGGACTGAATCCTAGTCTTTCTACACAGTTCCAACAAACACAATAGTTGCTCGGGTCACAGGACCCACACAGGACATTTGGGTACACTAGAGCAGTTACAGGCCTGCAAGACCATATAAGCTATATATAATTTGAATAGGAGGGTGCAGGTGCTCACATTGCAAAGCGCTGTGCATTTCCCTTATAAAAAGTAGTAAGTGGTTCCCCTTCTAAGTGCTCTTTAGGCTGTGCAACTGTGAGGATGCACGGACATCTTGAGATCCCAACAGATTTCTCTGTATCTGAGCGGTCACAGATTTTTACCTCATCTGTCTGATATGATCATAATGTAATTTCAGTTCATTATATTATCCTTTCCCTCCAAACACCAAAAGGTCTAGAATAGGCATTCACCAGAAAAAAAAACCCTGGCATTTTTTAACGCTGAAAAATGTGTCAGAGTCAAATCAGTGAGAGTGCCCAGGCAGCATAGCTGGGACTACAGTTTCTTTACTTTCTGAAAGAAACTCATAGCTGTGCATGCTGGTGGGAAAGAAAAGATTAGGGCTGTGCATAATTTTAAAATTATGATCTTAAAAGTATTTGCATGAGGCAGAATGAAATGCTACCCCACAGAAAGAGGGGGCAAAAATAGACCAATGACATACCCTGGAAGCCTGGTGGATGGGAGCCTCCGCTCTATTCTTTGCCTCTCTAGGGTTACTAGATTATCTCCTGCCAAGAGGCATACCCTGCCGTCAGAGTAGCTAATGGTTTGAAGCTAAATAACCAAACACAGAAAAGGAAGCAAACTCCTTAAATACAAACCTATCAGTTTGCTAAGAGGTACAAGTAACTGGAGTTATACATTCATAGGCATCCATGCGTACATGTGTGCCTTAAAAGGGAGGAAAGCATATTCTTTTCTTACTGTGCTAAGATTTCAAGTACAAGTTTCAAAAAAACCCCAGCAAAAGATGTTGATGCAATTGAGTTTTAGGTCAATTCAATTAATCTAGGAAAGCATATTTTTATAAATGGCTTCATTTGCTTTCAAGGAAACATAAACTACACTAATAGTGTAAAGTAACTACTACTGCTGGACATAGCCCTTCATTTAATATCTGTGAGGCTTGCTGTCACTAGCAGCATGTAACAGGAAAGGAAATACTTAACAATTTATATAGCATTCATCAGATTCTTCCCTCAGCTGTAGTGGCATAAGCAGAACGAGTGCTTAACCCACTGTGGGCTTCCAGGCTTCTCAGGCTGTCTTCTCCTTTTTCACCAAAAGCAATTCTGTTCACCTTTAGCTGCTTTTTAATCAAAGGAAACTATAATCACACAAGCAGGATGCTAATTCTGAAGAGACATTAGCAAAACCACGGTTACTTTGTTAAACTGCAGACCTGTGGTTGACAAAGAACCATGAGATCCCAAATAATATTTTGTTCTTTTGCATAGAGCAAATGAAGGCAGAGTTGGTTAATTAAAATATTATTATTATTAATAATACTAATACTAACCTTAATGACAAAAGCTGAAAAATCCAGTGGCAACAACTACTAAGAACCTCAGCTCAGAAAACTATAACAATTTCATATTCACATTTATCACCAAAAAAGTCTTTCCCTGACCTTCAGAAAAGGAGATCTGTCTACCACATCAGTTAATAGGGAGTCCTAAGTCAAGTGCCTTCAGTCCTAAGTAACATGCAAATCCACAGCAAAGCAAAGTAATACAACACTGAACAAGAATGTGGGGTAACATCTGTGACGCTATTTTTTGCCTGAATGCTTGTATGCTGCTCCTAGTTCTCAGCTTCTCCTAATTGCTGACTTTGGCAAAATCCAAAGAATTTGTCATTGTTGCCTTCAAATATTTGCATTCCTAGAAACATAAAAAGCATATACTTACCTGTAGCAACACCTGTGATTGATTACACCGTCACTCTCTGAATACCCTCTAGAGGTTTTGCTCAGTCCCAAAAGGAGAGGGGGAAGGGATGAGAACAGTTGTCTGAAGAGCACTATATTAATTCCAATTAAAATACAATTTCCCCCATGCATTTGACAGCACGATGAAAATCACACTAGTGGTATTCCTGATAAACCAGACCTTCCAGATACTCAGTTGAGTCAAGCAAACTCTACTGCAGCACGACAAGGAAAAAGTTGATGTATCAAGGCAAAAACCCCTGATCTAAAATTCATAGGAAGAGGAACAAAACACAATCAATACAAACAGCAATTTCTATAGCAACTGGGGGGAAAAGGGAACGAAAAAAAAGAGGTTGGTGCCTTAACTGTTAGCACAAAGCTTCGGTGGCAAATGAAGGGACCTGTCCCTTTTGGCATCTCCCTGATCGACAGGCTGAATCAATGCCCAACGCATTCCTCCCGCGCTTCCTTTCCTCTTTCCCTGGGATCTGTGGAGGAGCAAGCCGAGCATCCCAGGCTCCGACGGGAGCGCACACATGTCCGCGCACCCCCCAAGCAAGCACACGCGCTCCCCTGCCTCGCTCCTACACCCACAGGATCTCAGCACTCACCGTCACGGGCTTCCTCCCCGCGACTGCAGTTGCTGCAAATGTGTTTGATCTCCTTGCCTATGTGATACTGTATCACAAACGAGACATTGCTGTTAGTGGTGGTGGTAGGCTCCTTCAGTGGCTTCATCCTCACTAGATAGAAAGCTTTCTTTTTAGGTTTCTCTCCACTCATGTCTGAAACCGAGCCCTGCCTGCAGCCAGCAGAAGGAAAAGCCAGCATCCCAGGCTGCCTGGCGTGCGTGCAATCCGCCATCCGCTCCCGCTCGCCTCGGTGTTTAGCTGCCACACACAACAGGGATGAAGGGGAGGGCTGGGGGAGAGGGGGAGGCGGGAGGCAGAGCAGGCAGAAGCGCTGCCTGAGCCTTGCTGCCTGCCCTCCGCGACCCCGCTCCTTAACCAATCCCCCGGGCTGGGCTGGAGGATGCTCAGCGTGTCCCCGCTCCGAGCCTCCCCCTTAGCCGCGGGAGCCGGACACATTTGGCGGCATGGCGGAGCCTGGCACACCTTTGGCTACCTTGCCCCCTGCGAACACCCAGGAGGCAGAGCCTCCCTTCGCTTCCCGCTCTCGCGGCATCCCCTTCTCCCACGCCCTTCCCCGTTCCCACAGGCCCCCGAGCGCCCCGGGCAGCGGCCCTGCGGGATGGCTCTGCCAGCGCCGCCGTCCTGCGGCCTGGCGAACACGGCAACAGGGGCGGCAGCGCAGCCCGTCCCGCGGAATTATTGATGTACACACAAAGAACTGTCCGGCAGCGGGCTGCAAACCCTCCTCCCCGGCTCTCCATGGTCGGCTGCGGCGCAGGGGGCACAGGGCCACTCCGCTTCAGCTGCCCAGCAAAACCAAACCCCATCCGCTTTTCATTCTTGATTTTTCCCCGCTTCGCTTCTTATAAAAGCCAGATAAGGTGCTTGGTCCGGCTCGTGCAGGGCTTAAGAGGACAGCCATAGACAAAGGCTGGCACCGCCTGGTGACTTCGGCCCAAGAGCCCCTGCAGGGGCACTGCTCCTCCGCGGCAAAGGCTGACCCACAGTCTGTGACTGCTTATCTGGGCGATGAACTTCTTTGTCTCCCTTGCCTCCTGCCCATAGCGCAGCTGCTCCAGAGAACAGCCTGATCATTCCAGGCTGCTCGCATTTCCAAAACTCTCCCAGCCTGAAAGGGATTATAATCCCCTGGCAGACACGCTGTCAATCCCTTGCTGTCCAGCTGCCCCCCAAATGCTGTGTGTTTTCACGGCATGGTAAACAACCCAAGCTGCCCAACCTGCCAAAGCAGCAGCTCAGGACAGTGCCTGTGACACAGACAATGAGAGGAGTGGGGGTGAAGATGCTTGCTTCTTGCAGGTTCTGGGAAGGAAAGCCTGAAGAAGAGATGATAACCTCAGCTATTCTGGCTGCTATTACAGGAATGTAGTGAGTGCTGGTTCTTTAAATCTTCAGCAAGCTATCAGTTTGGCAGGCACTAAGCAGAGAGAGTGCAACTGGGGCAGATGAAACATGGCACAGAATAACACCATTCTCCTTATTTTTAGCCAAAGCCCTCACTCACTGTTACAAAAAATCCACTCATTCTGCAATTCTTTACCATTTCCACATATTGTTGCCCCATGTTTTACAGAAACAGGAGGACAAAACAGCCTTGATTCTCTTCAACTACACATGAAACAGTCAGTGAGACTTTTGCCTAAAGAAGACAGAGCAGAAACTTAAGGATTCAGTACCATGGTTTTCCATTTTCTCAAGTTCATGCATGCACACACACACACACGCACGCACACACAGAGGCACACAGAAAATGCATACAATGAAACTGCTGACCTACTTGTTCTGCGTCATTCTGATGCAGGTCTGACTTCTCACCTGGCACTCCTGGGAGTTGAAACCAAATGCAAGGCTTCACTTTTCTCAGCAGAGTTCACAAATCAGCCTAGGTACTATCAGATCTCACAGAAATACGGACTGAAGCAGGCTTTCAGCAGAATTATGCTGTTCACCAAGCCACACAAGCATCCTACACACTGGGCTATGGATGTGGGTTTATGCTGAATAGAGTCGGTCACCTCAGGTGATGTATTGCCCCAAAGGACTTGATTTTGCATGTGTTACTCATCTAAAATCCTGCCTGTTTCATATAAGTGGCAGGAGAACAGGGAATGCAGAATTATTCAGGAATAAGCAGGTGAATTCCCCAAATGTGCATAGCGTGTAGTTCTGAGTTAGTGCACAAAAAAGCCATCCCTTTGAAGGCCTGATGCTGAGACACTGTTTGCTATGTTATACATTTGGAAAGTAAAGGCTAAGAAGAGTTTGATTCCCCCAGCAGTCAGACAGCAGTTCAGACACTCACAGTGGAATTCCCTCTAACTTATTCACTGCCTTTGAGAACACCTTCAGTTTGGTTGTGATTCAGAAAATAATTAGGTGAGCGGAAGACATGATCATAATTCACCTTCTGAACTTGCTTAGAGTTCACAGCTGTCACTGGTACTCAGTACTGCTGCATTATGGAAATGGGTCAGGAGAGGAAAGCACATTCAAATGTCAACTTCCCCGAATCTGGGAAATATGAGTGTTAATGAAATGCAGGGTGAACTCAAAACTGGAATATCGTATCTGTTGTCTCAGGGCAGTTGTGGGGTGTTGTGCCTCACCTGTCCTAAGAAAGAAAAACTAGAGTTATACATTTAGAAGAGCTGGAGACCAGCAGAGCTGGTCTTGTAAGGCAAATGGTCTTGTAGCTCAGGAATTGGGTAAGAATTTGAACATGAAAAACTGGGTCAAGTCATCAGTCTTTTGCAGCCTCCCTCTGTGACCTCAGACAAATTATTTACAACCTCTTGATAACTCAGTTCCTTGGCTAAAGAACAGTGATGTTGATGTTTCTGTTTTTCAGACAAATTTTATGAAATCATAATCTAAGGTTCTCTGAAGGTGTTTGTATATCACAGAGAGAATACAAGCAGACTTTTCAAATACAGAGACTTACTTATAGCAAAATGAGAGAGGGAACAGGAAAAACATGTCCCATGAGGCTTAGTCCAAACAGTTCACTCACTCCAGACTTAAGTTTTTTTATTCCACTTGATTTTATTTCAACAGTATTTATCCCTCCTCTTCCAACTCATTTCATTCTAAAGCCATAAAATTCAACTCGGATCTGAAAATAGACTTCATATCCAAACACTGCATTTTTAATGACTCTGCTATTATCTCCCCACCCCGAAAAACTTTTAGAGAGGGACAGAAGCAACTTCTTCCTCAGGCAGAGACTAGAAGATTATCACCTACATTCTAGTCCAGCCTCACATGTACTCCATTCTGTGAAAGAACCAGCAAATACTACCGGAATGGACTGAGTTTTTTACAAGCAGATCCCAGGAGACTGCAGAAGCCCAGCTGCTCCATGTTTGTGGATGACTGGGAATTAAATAACTGGTCCAGTGAGTAACACTGATTCCACATGGATAAGAACCCCAAATTATCATGGATTTTTTACCAGTGCATTTTTGCTTGCAGGTGCTACGTATTTTGAATGCAAACAAGCCCTGAAGCCATCTGCTAGTATGTCTCCTGTAACATGCTCTTTGCTATAACATGCAAATTACCTTCATTCCTGAGAGCTACCTTACAGGGAATCTGAATTTGCCACAGCTCATAAAACAAAAATATGTTTAATTATGATCTGTTTAATTATGGTGAAAGCTGCCGCTCCTAATCAGTTCCAGGACAAATAATGTAAAATGAATGTACTACAGTAGTCCTGCAGAAAAGGACTTGCTTTGCCTCGTTTTTAAAGATAAGTAAAAAAGAAAAAAGATCTAGTAACTCTTTCACTGCCTCAGTACACAGCTAAAAACCTTGGCATAACTTCATTGCACAGTGGACAACAAAAATCAATGAACAGGATGTCAGATAATTCATTATTTGACAGAGAATCAACAAACTTGCATCCTATTCCCAGCCCACATTTGCTTCTTCTATAAGCATGGGAAACAACTTGTACCTTCAGTTCTTTCCCCCCTGCAGCCTTTGCCATTAAGGAGAGTGGCAGTTCCACTGTCCATAAAGAAGAAATGAGAGCAGCGTACCCTTTAAACAGATGACTACTGAGATATTGGTTCTTACCTGAATCAAAATCTTTAATGCTTGACAGTGTCATACCATTTTCTTACCCCCTTGACCATGTCTTCCCATGTCACAGATCACTTGGCTAAGAGTCTTTTTTGGGACACTGTGCCCTCAAAGAGCAGGCAAGTTTTCAGCTGCATTCTCCACAGCACAGAAAAGAATATTTCCTCTTACTTCTTTCTCTAAGCTGTGGCACAGTTCAAAATGCCGGTCAGGACATCCCTGAA
Source organism: Rhagologus leucostigma (assembly GCA_013397725.1). NCBI lineage: Eukaryota > Metazoa > Chordata > Aves > Passeriformes > Rhagologus > Rhagologus leucostigma. Next base: position 287,913 of record VZTD01006008.1, read on the forward strand.
GTGTGCCCTACAGCCCTCAGCTGACCAACATGGAGGTTTCCGTGTGGGCTGGACAGACTCTCTCTTCCAGCACAAATAGGTGGACAAGAGAAATTGTGTGGAAGCCTCTGATCCTTGTTTCTTCAATACAAATGTTGTCTTGGAGATCTGTAGTGTTCCCCTGAAGAAGCCATGGCTAACAGAATGGCAGGGTCCATGTGAAAATGCTAGATAAAACCAAGTCTAACAAGGCAGCATCATTTCTTCTCAGCAGCTTAATCTTTCTAACCAAAACACCATGATTCATGTTTTACAGTCTATTTAGGCAGTGATGTTTTTACAGTGATGCCCCGGTGCTTGGCACTTTTTTATAAATATTTTCCTTTCCTTCCTATTTCCTCTGCTCACAGTACTACACACCCCAGTGAGAATAAAAAAGAGATAAAAGATAAATTAATTAATTACCAGCTGCTCTGGTGATTAATGCATACATCAATGTTGTACTACACATACTGATACAAACTGATCAGCTTGGAGTACAGAGGGAAATACATACAATTTGATCACTGACTACAACACAGGAATCAGCCCCTAGCACAGTACTTCCTTTGGTAGCGTCTTCAATTTACTATCAAAAAAATGCCCCCAAAACCACCTCAGGACAGCTGACATTTGCCAAAGGAGTTTGTTGACAGGTGGAGAATCTTTCTAGTTGCAGTGCACAGCTTAAACCTGGCTACTCAAATATTTTCTGTTTGCCAGGCAGTTACTGCAGCTGGAGGACTCTGGCCCATGGCAGGGGCTCCAGGGTGCTAGGCTGACAGTATTTCTGCTTACTACGTGGCACATCAGCAAAAATGGGAGGGCAAGGAGGAGGGAGAATCAGCCTGAGACTCCAGCAGGCCAAAATAGAATATGACCTTTTTAGTTTAGCAGCTATAAACACATTCTTAAGCAACAATCCCAGCTACTCCTGGCAGTCCTCAGCCCAAGAGAGCCAGGTGATAAGTGCTGCACAAACAAAAGCAAACTGAAGGAAGAAGAAAGGAAAGAAAATGCCCCTTCCTGGCCTTCCTACATCCAGCAATAGTGCTGAAGCATCACATGTCTCATTCTTGCTCTACTTGCAGGGCTCCCACATCCTGTGTACATGCTTTGCCATGATGGAGTCCTCTCCTTATTTAGGAGAAGCCCTGCTTTATTTCAGTGTGATGCCATATGGTGTGATGAAAATGAAGAGAAAAGGTTACACATAAAAAACACATAAGCTTAGGAACACCTGTTTGCTGCAAAAGTGAAGAACTATTGATGGCAAAGGCCTTCTAAGGATAAAAAGGAAGATGTCATCCTACCTAGCAGGACAGATGGAAAGTTGCTGAGCTGCCATTTGAATGCTCAAACATCTTTGTGCAATTAATGCCCAAAGGCCTGATGAAGCTAAGGGTAAACATCAGCAATGAACCAGTGTGGGTTCTGGATTTCTAAAACAGCTGAGCAAGCAACCATTAACATTAGATGACGCTGAAAAGAAGACAATCTTTATGCTGAAATTACAGGTGAAGCTCTTGCTGCTGCAGAGCTTACTGCAAGTCCTAGCACCAGAGCCATTAGTCTCTACAGTCCTAACAAGGTCATTACCTCCCATCTTAGAAAATCCACTCTCAGTTTATGTATCTAATTTTGATGTGGCATGCCCTGCGGTTTTATGATCTGTTTGGAGCAGATTGCACATCCTGCATAACTTTCAGAGAAATGGAAACCTCTCTTGCCTTGACAACAGACACAGGATAGAGCAGAGGCATTAACTGGGACTTGGTAGCACCCCTGCATTATCTAAACTGAGAGTTTGATATAGTTGCCATCTTGAAGTTAACAAAAAGTGGTTCCAAAAACCTCACTGCAATTATGAGACTGAAACCAAGGAGGAATATGAATTAAGTCCTGTGTGGCCAATTGAGTCATTCCATTTTAGAAGGATCACATTTAGCATTGATGTAAGTATATAGACTGCAGCCTGACACTGATAATTGCTTTGCCCCATGTGTTTGGAACTGTTGGAATAGACTCTACTAGTAAGATTCACTACAAAATATGGGCCTGACCCGATGCTTACTCAAGTTAATTGGAATTTTTCCATAACATTAGCTGCACACCTTAACATATAGCAAAACTCAACAGCACGGGTGACTTGACGACTCGCATCATTGCAGCACCTTCCTTGCTAGTTACTCCCTGCTTGACACTGAGAGAATAAAGGACGATATACACTGGATTTTCATACCCCACATCGCCCCAAAATACCATTTTCTTTCTGTGCATAAATAAAGAAACAGCTCTCCACCTTCTGCTTTCCTTCCATCAAACCCAGAGCAGTCTTATATATACATGCAGAAAAATATTTTTAAAATCCTCACAGAATTAAACCCACAGTCAGGTATCAGGCTGCATCTATAATTCCTCACAAGGTTCTGTTCCCCCACAGCCTGCTAAAAAAAGCTCAGCGGGGGGAGAAGTCAGTGTGCCTGTGTGTGTACCTGTGTGTCTGGCAAGGCCCTGGGGGAAAAAACTGAATATGACTTATTCTTGTCAGAAATGCTCCTAGGCAGGAAAAAGGGAGGGGGAAGGTCCAGAGGAGGAGTCCAAGCCTCTAGAGTAAATAAAGTCAAGTACTGCTCACCTCTGGTTGACAAACAGGCAGAACTGCTCCCACATCATGGGTTAGTTTTATAGGGCTTCCTATGGATATAGAAACCAGGCACTTACGGTTTGTTGGCTCCAAGTAAAACTAGATGTTCGAAAAGCAAAGCAAAGAAGGCAATAGGAGGGTTCCACAGCTGTGCATTACAACTGTTTCATAAGAAGAACCCTAATTTGAATGAAATCAAGTGTTTCTCCTAAAATAACAAGGAAAATACAGCAGAAGCCCTGGATTTACAACATGCGATAGAGAAACTTGAAACTTGGTGGAACCTATCAAGGTTCTATTGTGATAAACTTATGACTTGGAACAGCCTTTTCTGGAGACTCTTGCATGTAAAGAAAACTCAGTAAAGCAGGTCACAGTCATCATCTATCAGGATGCCACTATGGTTTTCTCCCTGTTTTCTCAAGAATTACACATCTCAAGATAAGAACAAAAGAAACAATGCTGAGAAAAAATCTACTTTTCATTGCTAGTGCCTGGAAATCCTGGGTGATCAACTTCAGACACCTGAGAAAACCTCAGTCTTTCTAGACCTGCCACTTGGGATATCCTGAACCTCTATCCCTTTTAGAGTGTGTGGGACAGACATGAATATCACAAAATCCCAGAAGTCTAGGACTTTCCTGTCACAACCACTCAAGGACTGAGCCATACACAGTGCTCTGTCTGCCCCGGCTCCAGAAAGGTTTGAGTCATCTGGCTTTAAGGAAAATTTAAGAAAATAGGTCAAACTGAACTTCCCATCACAGGCAATTGCAGTGAAGTCAATCAGCATGCACAAACATTGCTCTCAGCACAAACTGCCCTCGTACTTCTGTCTATATAACTAATCAAATTAATTCCTGATCATATCAAATAGCATGGCTTCCCCAAGAATGTACAGACTAACACTCCCTGATGATAATCCTTACTTATAAAAGTTGCTTCTCAGGTCAAAATTATGGAGAAGGATCACACTGCAGGAATCTTTGTTGAAGTAATACATCCAAAGTAAGTAAGAGCGTGGCTTGAAATTGCTAGACGGACCAAAAGATTTATTTCCAAGCAATTAAATGGATAGTTATTATCTCAGAAACTCTCTATTGGCTACTGAGATCACCAGCCTACAGCAGACAAAGTTACAATCAACACATAATAGGGATGACTGGATTTTTTGCCTTTATAAATGACTCATATTAAGTCTGTTGCTTGCAGTTCAGAACAGTATACTTGAAGGTCAGGGATATGACTGTGCATGAAGCACATTCATTTAGGGAACACTTTCACACAGAAGAGGAAACAGCAAATGAAGAAGAATATGTTTGACAGACTCAGCCCCAAAGAGCTCATTTGCAGTAACACAGTTATAGACTCTTACCCAAACTTTCCAGGTCAATGACCTGGGACTTGCCAGGTCTCTTCTGTGCCACCAGGGCAGCCACACAAAACTAACAAGTTTTCATTTCAGTTTTTCAGCTCACTGTGGTTTCTGTGATTTCCAGTACCAGTGTGTTTAAAAAAATCTGAGAAAGTCACAAAATGCAAAAGCTTTGGAGGATGGATGTGTGGGAAAAGCCAGACAGCAAGTCCAGTAAAGTCAAACCCTGACCAAGCTCAGAGGGAGGATGAGAGGCTGAGCTGGTAGAACAAGCTAAAGGTTCATGAGGTCTAACAGAGGTACAAACAAACAGGCAGGCAGGCAGAATCAAGGGGGAACATGAGATGACGGGAAGTAACATTCAGTCAGAAGAGAAGGAAGCTAAAGGGAAGGAGAAGAAAAAGACAGAAGATTAGGAAATCTGTGAACACACACATAAAATTTCAGGGTGACTTTGAAACAACAGACCCTCCCAACCTTCAGAGGCTTCCCCACCACTGAAAAGCACTTTGCAATTGCACATGAAAAACGCAGGAACCAAGAGTAGGGAGGTAGCTGCAAAGGCTGATTAAGGTATGAACGCTGGCAAAGCTGTAGGGGGAAGCTTTCATAAGCATCTGCCTCCACTGGGCCTGACAGCAGCACACACTGTCAATCACCTCACTTCAGTAAGTGCTCACATTTTTCTCAAATTAGAAATTAAGACACCACAAATCCCTAGGAATAGCATACAGTTTCTATACATATCACCCAGTGAGCTAGCAGTGCTGAAGTGAAGCAAGAAGCTTCTGACATTATCACGAGCATCTTTTTCAGTATTTCCTCCTTCAGCATAAACACGGGGTCCTCTGAACATTACAGAAACCTGCATGAGGAACCTTTTACTTTCTCTGAAGAAAAGCACAAAAAAGGGTTTTTACTCTCCTCTTTTTAGCCCCTGTTTTCTGTGGGCCAGTCATTTTCCATCATCAGACCCCTATTCCTTAGTTGCTGCTTGGACTTTCACTGTGGACTGGTATGAAGCACAAAGCATGGAGGGAGAAATTTGGCTTTGCATCAGTCCCATGTCATCATTCTCCTACCATCCCCAGAGTTTAACACAACCAGGCTTTACAACACCAGCAGACAATACATGCACCATCAACAGGTCTTGCTGACAAAAAGCCCTATTAAGCATTGTTTGGCTCTTTAGAACCTTGAATAGCAGTCAACACAAAGAAGCCCTGGTGTGCTAAAGGAGCTGAAGAAATAGCTATATAATCAGTTTTTGCTGAAATCCTGGAACATATTTTAATGTGAATCTTGCCAAGCTCTTTAATGTCTGACCACTGGTTAAAGCCTCAATATCCAGGCTAGATTTTAGTAATTTTTTAGGGCCTTTTATAAAAGCAGGAAATATTAACAGCTAAAATCTAATTCAGCTTTTTCAGTGATGCACTGCCATAACATATAACAACATACCTATAGTACTCTTCACAGTCTTAACCATCATGTGTGTGAATTATTTACAAGAAATAAAAACTTACTACTAATAAATGCTAATTTTTTGAGGTGTTATAGATTCAGCTGCTTCACCTGCATGATTCATGATGTCTATCTGTCAAAACCTAAGTCTCCAGGGAACACAGGTAGCACAAAGGGCAGGAATTCGCTGTCCCAAAAGTTTAAACCAGAGAAGAATGTGTGACTGAAGGCTGAACTAGAAAGACTGCAGTACAATACACATTTCATTCACAGTGGAGTGAATGCAGCAAAATAGTGGTAAAACCCACTGCAGATCATTTTTATTACTTTGTATTACAAAAATTCCAAGGGGCCCCAGCAGAGCTTAGGACTGCAGTATACAATGTACTCTGACATTTTAACAGACTTTCTGTCCTAATGATCTTCACGTTTCCTCTAGAGCAGTAATCCTCTGAGCTTAAAGAATCTCAGCTTCAAGATTTTGTTGGTTCAAGGCTTTGGGAAAGCTTTAAGTGCATCATGAGGCCAATAGCAGATGGAAGTTTTCAATCACTTTATGGGTTATTGCTGGAAATATATCACCAAAATGTATACTAAGAGGTCAAACACATCTATGTTCCTTACATCACCATGAACAACTAAGAGCTTAGTGTTCATAAGCAGTACTTGAAGAGCATGCTGACAAAAGATTCACGAGAGAACACAGTTTGCATTCTTGTGATGCTTGCACTGAAGCACGTTTCTGCAAAAAGATATTTTCCCCACCCCACAACAGATTAAGGCTTAAAGGTGAGACTACTAATTACTTACAGCCAAGCATAAGAACAGGAAGGTTGTCTATCTCTGTTGGTTTTCAAGGCTGGAAGGGGTAAATCCCCAAGCAATTTGATCTAACTAGATCTGCTTTGAGCTCTGGATATCCCATCCATCCTAAATTACCCTGTGATTCTAAAACATTCAACTGATAGTATCTTCCTCTGACTTGTACACCTTTGAGGTACCAACCAAAGGCAGTCTAAGGGGTGTGTGAGTGTACTTCTGCACTTTGCAACTGCAAGTGTTCAAGCTTTCTTGTCAGGGTAACAGTTTTCAGCCACTCAGACAAGATATTTGAGTGAGATGTGACCATGCTACAACCCTTTGGTAAGAAGCTAGTGAGTTGTGCTCATGGGAATATGCACAGCTTTTCAGTTTTCTCCAGAGAAGCCATTTGGCCTTCTTCCTCAGGGAACCTGCAGCTTTCCTTCTTGGGAGATCTCATGCACTATAAGCTGCAAATAAGCTTTTCATACCAAGGCACTACTTTTTTTTTTCCCTGGCCATATTTTGCCATTTTTCCAGCTGTTTCGAGAAACCCAGAATTATGCATATTTTGCAATTATGCCTTGTAATCTTTTTGATGAAGGCTCCTCCCTCACTTCCTAGCCACCTTCATCTGAAGGAATGTCACCTCCACAAGCTGGTTTCCAGAAGACAGCTATCCTGGGTAACACAATGTGTTAAATGAGAAAGGCCTGCTCTGCCTGCCTGAGGCATCACTCTTTTGATGTCTTCGAAGAAACATGCTGAGGATGAAATGAAAAGGCTACCAGCCCTGGCAATACAGGGCACGAGCTGCAGCTGCACATGAGAGAGGAACAGGAATTCTGTGAGGCCAATCTGGCCTTCAAGTGGAAATGCAGGGTCTGTTAATGGGGAACAAGTGTTTGCTTTGCTCTTTCTCTTGTTCTTCTGACCAAAGCAGGATTTAAAATGGAGACAAGGTGAGAAAACAAAGAATATGGGTTCTAGCAAATGAAGCAGCTTATTATAAAGCTATTATGAATAGCTGGCTTGATGCTTAGCTAGGGGATAATGAAGTTAGCAATTAGAGATGATGAATGGTTGAAGGGGCTTTATAATGATATGGAAAGATTTTCACCTTTATATCAGACAGGTTGAATTCAGGTCAAGTCAGTACCAACTGAACACGAATGCCATCTGATTTATTTCATCAGGTTTTGTGGAATGAGCTTGGTCCCTCGTAAGCTGTTTGGGACAAAGGCTTATTCATAAGTAATTATCTGCAATAAGCACCTCCACTTGCATGAGGCACGGCTTTAAACAAGGTACTGTTCAAACAGCCCGGCTTTGAAAAGGTTACAATTCAAGTAGATAAAACTGTAAAAGTATTACTTAAATATGACAAAGAGAAAGATGGCATTGTTTGTCCAGCGCTTTACAGAAATGATGTGCTGGAGCTTTGTTTGAATCTATCTTCAATTATGAGCCAGTTCTTCCTGCCTGGGCATTTAGAAATTGCACGGTGCCTGTTGGGCAAAACTGCAGTCTATATAAAGAAGCAAAGAACATAAGGTGCCCTTTACTAGCCACCATGTTCATCAGCATCTTTCAGGAGTCTGCTTCTGCTCTCACAAATCTCCGCGGTGAGAAAGAGAAGGCGTGTTAGTTAGTACCAAGGCATGGCGTCAGCTTCTGGCTTGCTAACAAGGGCTATAAACAACATTATCTTTACACAATGGACAACTCCTCTTCTACTGGGTTACTGTCAGAGCAGCACTGGGGTTTGCAGGCCACAACTTGTAGTTCAGATCCTCTCCTGAAATTTTCGGCAATTCAGAATTATGAATCCTCTGTTTTCAACATTTGGAAATAGTAAATAAATACATGAGAAGAGATTAAAGGTATTGGAGAACGGAGACTTAGTTAAGGGACAAAAAGAGGTAGGGAAGCTGGAAGACAGAAGGAATCTAGGAAATTTAGTTGATCCTGGAAGGAGGAAAAAAAAACCAAACAAGGAAAATATACAGAGAGGTAATACACAGAGACCCCAGAGAAACTGCAGAGACCTGACCCCAGAGAAACTGCAGAGACCTGACCCATCGGTGGGGTTATACTGATGTAGTCCATTGTCATTGTCACTGATTTAGCATGGATTTAAAATTCCACACAGTATAGTGCTTCATCCAGCACGCTACTAAGTAATGCTACTCTGCTGCATGTTCTACTTTGAGTCTGTGCAATGGGACCACATCAGGCATTTCCAGCAGTATAATCATGTTGAATAACTGGACTGTGCAAACTTTTTAAACATCAATTTCCTCAAGTCTATAGAAGGACTAGCACAAAACTAATGGAGGTGTGGAGGAGAGTGAATGGGAGGTTAACCAGTCTTCAGCTCCCCATTCTAGGCTGCACTGTTCATACAATTAGAGTTTGTATTTTGACAATTATACCAGTGTTAAAGTAATTACAATTATATGAAGTTTGAAGTGTGGAGTTTAGGACCAGGACTTCTGGAGCTGTGAATGCCTCCAAGGCAGGAATGTGCTCACTAAGGTACAACCAAGTAATATTAAATTGAGGCATCTGAGAGATGAAGTGGAAGGCAGTGTCTTCATGGCTAGGAAGCAAAAAGCACAGCTTTTTAAGGAGAGACAAAGGGATTCTAGCTTTGGATGGCACAGGAGGTAATCTCTTCTCCTTCATTTCTTTCTGTGCCTCCTCCCCATCCTCTGAGAACAGATAGAAGCAGGCATTTTGGACAACAAAAGAAGGGGGAAGGATTGCAGCTTGATTCAGGAGAAAAAAATTAGAAGCTAGCTGAGGTGCTAGATCAGTTGAGAAGCTTCTTTACTCTCACTTAAACTACTGTGTACTATTACTTATTCTTCTGATGTTTTCTTTCATTGTTAAAAACCCATGGATTGAATAAATCTTTATCTTTACATTCTGTCTCCTGGCACATTTGACTCTGAACATGTAACACAGCATTTTTGCTGCACAGTAATGGTGATGTTGGGACGATTTTACAGACATTGAGATCTCCAGTGCATAGCCCCAGATATCCAAAGGCTTACAGCTGTGCAGTGTCAGAGCTGGTCATGCTAGGTTTGACAAAATGACATCATTCAGGGACACCTACCAAGAGAATGTTAGCTTTTAGGAAAATAGTAGGGAAGACTCATGGTCCTGAGGGTCCTGAGGCGTGAAGGACAATGCCCATAACCTATGTTTTTTGTTCGCATGTTTTGAAATTGATGGTGCTTATTCAGATATAGAACACAGATCTCAATTGCATCACAAAAGCAATTTTGGAAATACACTTTGCCTCTGCATAATAGATACTTGTAAAGTTTAGGGTGGTTCTTCCATGTCTCAGGAGACACAGGAGGTGCTGCAAGCCTGACTCATTTGCCTCTGTTGACAAGAAGCATGGAACTGTTTGAGATGAGAGACACTGTAATATCAGTGTCTTTTAGTTCTAAGGTCTAAAACTGTGTGCAAACATTCTGTAAATTAATACTTTCCAATGGTCTGCTGGTTGGGAGGATGGGTAGTTGTTTAACTATCATTTTAATGAAGATTACAGAGGTTTTTGGTAATTTTTCAATTGTTTCAGGCATCACTTGCTGGTATCTTTGGCTATAAAAGATGCCTGGATGACAGGTCAGATAAGACACAGGCCTTTTAAAAATGTGAAAACATTTTTCAAACACAGTTGTGCTGATAAAGATTTTTGATAATGCAAGCCTTGCAAAAATATGTTTCCAGTAAACAATGGATCTACACACTTGGGATGACTTAGTTAAAACCAAAATAGAATACGGAGAAGTCACAATGCAAAGCTTTGTGTTTGGATGGTTGGTATACCTTTATTAATTTAATCTCTGAAGATTAATCATTCTCTGTAGTTTACTACGCTCACAAAATTAAATACACTGAAATTCAAACCAAGGATCCAGAAACAAACCCAGCCAGAGGCATTAACAATGCTCCAGTGAGTACGCTGGCACACTTAGATATTCCAGGTCAATGAAGCTTGTTCTAAGCAAAACATCTGGAGCACTCTAAATCCAGCTTGCTTTAAAATCTAAATCTATGCTGAGCTTCTCTTCATTTCTTTAAGATGCCTTTTAATTACAGTCCTGATCAATGCCATTTTTCAAAAATCATTTCCTGTGCTACTTTCCCCATTAACAATTAAAATTACTATTTTCTCTCATTCTACTCCGGATAGCCTCTCTGAGCAGAGCATTAAAATGTTGATTTCTGTTCATTAGCACTGATTTTTGATCAAAATACAGAATTCTAATGTTGGGATATGGTCTGAAGGTTTTAGAATTTAGTCATACCTTCCCCTGCTGCCTTTTTCTCAGAGCTGGATTGAAACAAACAGGGTATTTAAGACTAGACACAGATCTAAGCTAAGAGAATCTTCATTTCTTCTTAAGACTTTTTAAAGGGAGTCATTGATATCAAAATTGAAATGGAAGTACTACCAACACACTAAACTGATAAAAAATTATTTAAATAAGCATTCAACAGATTTTGTCTTTTATAGATATGTATTCAACCAAGTGAAACTGGGCATCTTCGAGAACGCACCTTCTTGGCAAAAACCTAATGCTACCAGATTCTGGCCATAGGACATTGCATAAACAAAGATTCCACACCCTCCCCCTCCCCCCACTTTTTCTAGTGGAAAAATGCAACCAAATAATATTCTTCCTGTGCCAAACAGGCCCCACCTGCAGCTGCGTTCTCAGCCTCAATGTTTGAGAACATCTATGTCTCTGAGGCTCTGCCATGAGTCTATTCACTCTGAAAAGCAAACAAAGAAGTCGGGCACCCTTCATTCCTCAAAAATGTTTTCTTTTTTTTATTTACCACAATACTTTGAGGCCTTTCCTAAAACAGAAATCCCAGACCAATTTCTGTTTGATAACTCTCCTCCTGTATACACTGATATTTCACTTTGGCCTTGTCTTATGGGAAGAACATCCCACTGAATCTGTGTCAACTCTTCAGCAGCTTTACCTTCCCCCATAAAGCTATGAAATAACTACTATAAAGCCAATGCACAGATTAATGTGGAATTAAACTCCCCCGCCACGTTAAGGTGAATGCAAATACATGCAAATATCGCTATAAAATGTCTTTTGCATTGCTCAGTATAAGGCAAGTGAACCCATGACTACAGATGTAATTTTCAAAGGAAAAAACACACTTAGAACCTCTCTGGCCACACTGTGGAAAGTTGTCTTCAAAGAGAATGATTTTCTTGCAGTCTATATTGCAAAAAGGCCTCTTATAGGTCTTACTTGAGATATTAATATTGTTTTATGGATGCAGAGTGAGGAAAATATACTACTCAATACTACTAAGTCTAGCAGAATTCAGTCCTTATGTAGCATGAGCCCATTACAGTGGTGATTATTAGGGCAACACTGACACAGCAATATCTTCCCAGATACATCAATACCTAAAGCAGATCTAAACTGCATAAACAAACAGAACACCAGAAGAAAATCCTAGTTTGTAATTGTACCACACTGAGTTCTGGAAGCCTCTGTGAAGATTCGAGGCTTAGTCACTAAAGTAAAGACTCAGAAGGAGCTCCTGTCCCATTACATGCAAATGTACTTCTCCTGTGGATAAGATACAGCAATGTCTTGCACAAATTGACTGAATGTTTGAAGCAAAGCTGCAAGATACACATCAGAAGAGAGGAGCTTGTTTTTCATGATGGCTCCAGTCAGTCCTTGCAGATACATTTGCTTAAAAATCACCCAATATCTTAGTAAGAAGGGGCTGCAAGTTGCTACTACTCCTAGGCCTGGGACTTGCATTTGCTTCAGAAGAGATATATCCACAGAGAGCAATGCATTGCTGGAAAAGGATGCATGGAGCATGACACATTGTCTGCAAGAAGCACTGTGCCAACACATTGTGCCATGCAGATGCTCTGTTAACTGGCTGTGAGAAGAAGAACAGGAAAAAGCTGGCATTTTTCAGCTTCCCCAGGATTTGTGGTAAAAGCTAGCAACTGCACTGCCCATTGAAAAGAAATATAGAATGTGCATGGGTAGTCTACAGGCTCTCATGCCAAGATGCAGAAGCAGCATCTCAGAGGTGGCTTTCCAAGCTATTTGTTTTCCTTTTTTGTTCTCTCTTCTAAAAAAAGAACTACTGAACCATCTTCTGGCACTTAGAAGCCTCCCAAAGATAATGGTTCCAGTGGTATATAGACTTCTTTGCTATTGTACAGACCTTTGTTTTTTACACGTTTACAGTAGCACACATGCATTACATATAAGAATGAATACTTTGTTTACTTAGAGTGTCCCTAAGAGGGCTGAATTATTGAGGTCTGAAATATCTTCATCCTTTTTCCTGCCCTGGGGCTGATTGCTAGCCTGCATCTGTCAGTCACAGGAACTGAAAGTTAGGTGGCCAAAAATAAAAGCTACTGCAAAGAAAACATGTTTTACAGAAAAAAATATGAGAAGGAAAATCTATAATTATCCATTCACACTAGTGACAGTGAGATCCTCCCAGCTTTCCAACCACGTACAATTAGCAATTGTTTTAAACAATCAATGAGTTAATTACAGCAGTAACTTCCCATTACATTTCACAGGGAATGTATTATGTGGTGGGGTGCATTAGAAACTATAAAGCAGTACTCTCATTTAAAAGACGAGCAGAAAGAATACCAGGGTAAGCACTGAATACCAGGGTAAGCAGTGTATGCCTGAGTCCTACATGACTTCCCAGCAGCATTCCTCTCTGTAGTGCCAGCGGCTCTTTCCCTTTTGGGGGTACACTTTTTCCTCACCAAATGAGACCTGAAGCCCCAGTTAGGCTCAAAATGTATCTCTTCTTGCATGCAGAATCTCACCCAAAAAGCACACTCAATGGTACAGCACACGCAATCTAGCAGTGCAACTGCCATCTGTAGCCTCCTATTTTTCCCCTCCCCTGTGTTTACCTTTCCAAGTGGGTCCCCCCTTCCCCACCCCTAGCCCTAACCACTCCCTCGGGTTTCTCCCATTGATTCTGTTACCCCAGCTCCGCCCATGTACCACCCCTGTGCCCTGTGACCATTGGTCCATGTGCTCTCTCCGACCCCCTCGCCCCGGATAAAGGACCCTGCATGCCATGTGACTGCCTCTCTCGTGTTCTACCCTGCTTTGGGGCAGCAGCCTGTGCCTGTGGGAACCATGCCATGTGCTGGCTCTGTACCTTTGGGAGCGAGCACATGTGCTGGGCCTAGGCTTCTGGGAGCCACCATGGAATAAAAGATCTTCTGCAGCCACCATGCGGAGAGCATTCTCGCCTCCTTTACCGCCACCGTGTTGTGGGGCTTCAGCTTTCCAGAGGATGCAAGGGGCAGCCTGGAAGAGGCACGGGAAGCGGAACAGCCGCTCTCCCCGAGCAAGCCTCACTGCGCTCTCTGAGAAGGCTGTGGCATGCCATACCACAGCAGGAACCAACACACCGCAACAGCCATCTACCACTCTCTTGTTCTAGGTGACACATTCAAATGTGGCTCAAATAAGACAGGACTCCTGTCAGTAACCACTTTTCTCTTTGAACACTAAATTGTCGATATATTCCTAAGCTTTTTTGTCTCTTTTTAAAAGCTTCTTACTAGCAAAGATTAATGACTTTACTGTCCCTGTGAAAAATGGTGAGGGAAGCACTGCTAAGCACAGCTACGATTTATCTATCTACATATAAATCCTACTGCTTAGCTTTGATTTGCTGCAGAAACACAATTTTAGCTTGGTATGAGATACTCATTTGCATCAAAACAATTGATAAATTGATGCCTACCATAAGAGCTGGCATCATAATCTCGTACCTTGAGCTTTTGTGCTTCACTATCATCTCAAGAGTGCCCAGGTCTGCATTCAATTACATGTTTTCAGAATGCAGTTTCGGTTTCATGTAGTGATTGTAGACTTCCAGATTCTGCCCAATAAAGCCAACAAAAATATTCCTGTTGAGTTTCACCTGGTGCCTGGTTCCTTCTCCTGCTGGCAATTGGGCATTTCATTACAAGTGGCAGAAATCTGCATTGCTGGGGCACATGTGGAAGGATCTACCTGCAGCTTTCAGTAAACCACTGCTGCTTTGATAAAAAAGCAACTGCTTACATGCTTTCTGGATTCTTAGCGTCCGAGTTGGATGGAGCAAGGGCCTTCACCAAGGGAAGAACCACCTCATTCAGACACAGGAAATGCATTCTATTTTGGAACCCCAAATGGCAAGCCTAAGCCTGTTGCTCACAGGACATATATTCTCTCAGTCTCTCAAGAAAAAGAAAGCCAGCTCAGGAAACAGCTAGGGCAGGCATTAGGAAAGCTATAAATGTAGTGTTTCTGTTTTTCTAGCCCTAAACAAGGCTGAGTAATGGCATGTCATCACTCTGCTTTGGAGATGGCCTTCAGGTATGCTACTACCTGCTTGGAGGGAATGAGATGAAAGCAAGCCAGCAGCAGCCTGTCCCCTCCCTTCAAACTTGTTGAGCATCAGCCACATTCACTGCATCTTTGCCAACCTTCAGTGCCAAACCCAGTATCCCACTCCCCTGAGCTACTGCTTCAGTTTCCAGCATTAGGTGGAATGAGTTATCTTCCCCAGTGCTTTGCCAATTACAACCTACAGATGCTGGGAGGCAAGGAAGGCACCGAGAGAATGTCCTTATGCAAACATGGACATTCACATAATGCACAAAGTTGGCCCCAAGAAACAAAGACACACACCTGACACAGTACTCCATTCTAGAACTTTTGCCTCTCTTTTAAGGATGATAAAGTATATCACAAACTAGTTCACAGAAAAAATTTAATATTTTGTCGCATTCTTGAAATGGGTATTGTTTTTCATTGTCTAAACCTCTGAGGTTATGACACAACGAAAGTTTCCTTGTAATAACTGCATAGAGACTTGAAAAAGAATTTTGTTTCCCTAATGGAGTGTCACCAGATGATGATTAATTTGTCTCTCCCTTGAGGTCTCAAAGAAAGAAGATTTTAAAAATCCCCAGCCAAATAAAAATGGCCAATCTGAAGGCCAATCACATTTTCAAATATGACTAGTGACTAAGTGGGCCTAGCTTAATATGCACTGAAGACTTTCAAAAGCAAGGGGTGACAATTTTCTAATAGGCAGCCCCCTTTAAAATGTGTCCAGCCAGCCACATCCACAAACAAACAAAAGCACAATTGTTTGAGAATGGTAAGCCTAAACCCCACCAATTTTAATCCCATCTTTAAATACAATTTCTGAAATGACAGCATGGACTTTACAAGCAGAAAGCAGAGAAACAGCAGAGAATGACTCCTGCAGACACAGTCACACATGCGACAAAAGCAGGGTTGCAAGTGCAGCAATTATAACAGCACTTCTTCAGGGAAAAACAGCTTGTAAGCAAGAAAACTCAGGCACAAAACAGGTCAAAACCACTCTAAAATGACTCAGAGGTCTCAAAGGCTGAAAACAACAGGTCAATTTTAATGGCTGCAAAGAAATCCAATGCTGTTCTTCTGAGAAGTTATGCACCAGAAACAAAAGGATGAACACAAGCAGGGCTGATTTCCAATTAATCATTGCTATGAAAAATTCCTGGGTAACCTACATTGTGGATGGACACAATCCTGATCGAACTAGGAGAGAGTGTGTCATCCAGCACAGACTGTGTCCCATTTAAACATGAATTTGCAGCTTCCGATTCACAGTCCAGCCCTTAGGGCAGTCTGGGTCGGTCTGTGGACTTGGTAATTAGCTTTGGTGCCTACAATGAAGGCCATCAGAGATTCAGCCATGGTTTCTTCACTTTGGTTTGGTCCCTGCAAGAAATGTCTATGTTCAGCCCACTGCTGATTTGAATTTTTTATCAGATGGTTTCCCCTCGCCCTCCTCAGCCTGCCAGCATTCCAAGACCAGACATTTTAGTGGCCACTCTAGATTGGTGGTGCTGGGTTCATTTTCTTAATTCCCTTTTTCTTTGAGCAAAAATCCCAACAAATCACTGTTCAACACCATGGCATCCAGAATAAATGCCTCTACTTGCTTCTGCTATTTAAGGGATCTGTAAATAACTGATAAGGATTACTTATCTCTGCAGATGGCTTATGTTTTGCCAGAAGGGGGAAAACCACCACCTCAGGCCTAAAGGAGGATTCTTAAGTAGAGGTTAGTCACTCCTGCTGCTCACGACTATATGCTCAAGCCTTGGAGCTACTGCATCTCCATGGCTTGTGAATGGGCCAAAGCTTCTTTCTCACCGTGATAAATATTCAGAACACCACACTAATTAGCTCAGTACACTGCTAGTGTAAGATAGCATAAGTCTATCAAGTTCAACATGGCTAAATCCTTTACTCTCACTTGTGATGTGACTTACAAATAGGAGTAATAAATAACAGTCATCTGAATGCTAAACCTGTCTCTCCCCTCAAAGAACTACACTCGCTCCACATCCTGTGCAGATGAAATATCCCTGGGTCATTGCCTCCATGTGAGGTGAACACTGAATCATAGAAGCATTAAGGTTCGAAAAGACCTCCAAGATCAAGTCCAACCTTTGACTGAACACCACCATGCCAACTAATCCATAGCACTCAGTGTCATGTCCAGTCATTTCCTGAACACTTCCAGGGATGGTGACCCCACCACCTCCCTGGGGAGTCCGTTCCAATGCTTTACCACCCTTTTAGTTTAAATACTCTTCCTGATGCCCAATCTAAACCTCACCTGGCACAATGTGAGGCCGTATCTTCTTGTCCTGTTGCTGGCTGCCTGGGAGAAGAGACTGACTCCCACCTGGCTACACCCTCCTTCCTGGCAGCTGTAGAGAGCAGTAAGGTCTCCTCTGAGTCTTCTTTTCTCAAGGCTAAACAACCCCAGCTCCCTCAGCTGCTCCACATATGACTCACTCTCCAGACCCTTCACCAGCTTATACTGGTTATACAGTATAAGCAGTTACACTATGTCTATGAACAATTAGAGCAAAACAGGTAAATTTAAAGCATGTGTGGTCAAAGCTTGGGCACAGCAGCAGAGTGGACTGGCCTCTCAATGCTAATGATCCCACCAACTTTCTTTCAATGCTCATTTCAAGACCTGACATTTTCCCCAGGAGATGTAACTCTCATCTGGGTCAGGTCTCCAATGAGTAGATGAGCTTTGTCTTTGGGAGACAGAGAAAGTACATTTGGCTAGTTATATCATTTAGGTCTTTTCACTCTACTCTGTAACTGCTTACAGTTGCAGAAATGAAAGGAGAAAAGCCATTGCTTCTTTATTTAATTCCCCACTCTACATCCCATCCTTATTCTCAGTAATTTTTTATTTTAGATATTTAACAAAGATACAACACTACTTTCAGGTTCTGTTTGGTTTTTTAAAATTAAAACAAAGACGGCTCAGAAGCCTCATATGCTTAAACACACACCTATTCACTTGTTTCAGATAGAGACGAAAATACTTAACAGAGAAGTAATCTACTGTTCCCTCTGCACCCCCACTGAAAAAAAAAGGAAAAAAGCAAAAAAGCCAGTAAGGCATAGGTGAACATAAAATAATACAAAATTCTTGGCTGTCTACATCAGCAGCACGCAGGCACTAAAACTGAAAGAAATCTCATTAGCATGACATAACAGTCAATTATAGTAAGTAAGATTTAAAGTTAAGTACTGCAGCCTGATTAATCAGCAGATATTCCTATCAGTGAAAATGGTGCTCTACAAGTTTGAAGTTTTAGTTCATTGCACCGCATTAAGCAAAAGGTGGGAAAGGTACAAAGGGAGACAAATTCATCTTTTGTGTAATTGCACTGACTCCAAAAGCAGACTCCTTTCGTTCTAGGAAAGGCTTTGACTTGATCTCAAATCCATGCACACTCGGATTCTCCTGATCATCATTTCCCAGCAGGATCTTGAAGGGTTTTTGCTTTTTAAGTGTTTTCCAAATACATTTCTAAGTGTATATAAATTAACAAAATGAAAAAGACAAATGCTTCGAAACATTTTGGGTTAGGTTCAGATCTGAAAAGTCACAGCTGAGGGCAAAACACACCACAGAAAGTATGTGGTTGGCTTGAAGCTCAGACTACCATTACATCTGGAAAAGGTGCAGTATTTGGGAGGTTGTTTTCAGGAATGCCTGACCTTGCTGAGCTCAGCGAAACTTGAGTTTCCCATTGCATAAGTTTTAAAAAAACCACCCCAAACCAGAAACTCAAAGCTTTTACATAAAGTTCTTACTCACGTGGAATCTCCCAAATCTCTTCTCCAACTTAAAAGACTCACAATATGAACCTTTCAAAGTTTTGCCTACTATTATACTGAACTGCTACAGAATGAAGGACCATTTTAACATTATACCTGACATCCTGAAATCCCTTCTGATCTAAATTATCCTCTGATTCTAAGTAGCATTGGTTTATTCAAAACTGAATTTTGGTAAATTGGAAAATAATTTTGGGAAAAGTTGTCTAGCTCAAATTCAAGATCCCTAAAAAATTAAACTTTGAAAAAATAGCATGAAAACTTGAGAATAATGCTAGGATTTTTTTTGGTACTGAGTAAATTCTGAGCAATCACATGGGACTTTTTTTCTATTTCACTGCTCTGAAACAACTCAAAGTGTGACAAAAACTATTTTCAAGCAAGCATACTATTTACTCCACAGTGTGGGCTTCCCTTCTTGTTCTTTGCATCTGTCACGAGGAAGAGGAAACTACTCTTAAACCACACTTGCCTTTCTAAAAAATGATCTCTCTTTCTGAAAACAGCTTTTTTCACTACAGTCGCACTCTCAAAAGTATTCGGCATTCCCTTAGTTTGCCTGCATTGTGAATCTGTGGGGATCTGACAACTGGTTAAGAGAACTAGAAATCCAGGTACAGTTTGCCATTTCTTACAGACAATTTACATGGCTCTATCAGACCAAGACTGTGTGAAACAAGAATTACTTAGAGGCAGAAATACTGCAATGGTGGTCAAAGTCACAGCTGCAGCTACGGTTTGCTCTGCACTTCACTTGTAAGTGGATTTCATGTTTCCCCTAGCCATTGTACTTCAGAAATACAACCTTGCACAGATTTTTCTAGGTTGGTTTTGGTTTTTTTGTTTGTTTGTGTTTTGGGTTTGTTTGTGGCTTTTTTTTGTTGTTGTCTTTTGGGTTTGTTTGTGGTTTTTTGTTGGTTTTGGGTTTTTAAATTTTTTGTTTGTTTGTTTGTTTTGTTTGGGTTTTTTGTTTGTTTGGTTAGGATTTTATTTGGTTTTGTTTGTTGTGGGTTTTTTTGCTTGTTTTGTCCTCTCAGGTTAATAAAGCACAGAATTTCTAACAGACACATTTGCTCCTTTATCAGCTTGATAGGCTGTTAAAAATGCCAGACACCTTCTGTTCTGCTGTCTGAGAGTGGTAGGCTTAGAAAGTTTGAGGAATCTGGACTTTACTCACATACCTATTGCAGTCTATTGCTTGAAAATCAAGGCAAAAATAACAAAGTTCAAGACCATTTTTCAACTTGATATATCAAATCCTAGCTTCACTGTTGAGCCAGAATTTTTCTTCTAATCAACATATGAAAGACTGTGTTGGACCATTTCCTTTCTTTGTCACCCATCACATAGAGTTTCCTCAGGAAAGTTCTCATTTGCAGATCGTTTATGCAGTAAAGCATGATGACTCCTTCAGAGATTAAAAATCTAATCTTCAGTAAAACTGACAACCCTTATGAAAATTAATAGGTCTGTGCTTTCCTACCTATCTAATCCTCACTGTTACTGCCCTCATGGAGGTAATGCATAGAAATAAGTGTGACTATGCTGAAAGATGTTTCAGTTCATTCAACTTCTGATCTCCTGAGATTGCAGAGCACAGAGAAAGTTTTGTAAGAAGACATCTGAATTATAGTTTTCTTCTTTAACATTTTTGAAAGATACTGTAGTGATATGCTGTGATATAGGACTTATCTAGTGAGCTTTCTTGATAGCTCTGTATGTATTTGCCTACATAGATGTTCCCTGTAATATCATGGAGAAATGGCATTACAGAAATGATGAATAAAACCTTTAGCGCCTACCTGGGGAGACTGCACTGCAGAGATGACATTCAGTGGTCTAGGTCACAGGAGAAGAGACATTCTCCTGTAGCTACAGCCCAAGACAAGACAAACTGCTTCTTAATTTCAACTGGCCATGGTCTGTATTTTGGGAGCAGAACAAGCAGGACTGCACTCTCAACAGAAATGAGTCACAAAGACCCAGCTCTGTTTCTTAGGAAGGCCAGTGCAGGAAGTGTAGCTCTGCTAACACATCAGCAAGGGCAGTGGAGTTAGATCGCTGCTAGTTAAAGTCACAATACTGTATCTGTTGTATGATTCCAGTCACAACTACAGATATGAAAGACGCCTTATACTTATCAATGTTTTACCTGAAGTCTTTTTACTGTGGATACCTCCACTGAGAAATAAACTCAAAGATTTGGCAAACCCTGTTAACACTGACAAACCTCTGAACACGCAGCACAGTTAGCAATAGCACTATTAGGGAGAACCAATAATCACATACGACATTTTACAAACTTGTAACAGAGATTACATTACCCACCACTAAAATCTTCCCCTCTTAGATGTAGGTTTACACAGACAACACCATAAAATAAACACTATAACCATCTCTTAAATAGAAACTAGAACAGCACAGGACAGTGCAACTATCTAGGCTAACCTAAGGTCAAGGTCACGCCCTGCCAGAAAAAGAAAGAAACAATAAAAAGAGAAAAGCTGTTCTTTTGCTTTACCGGAATGCGTTAGTGGATAAAATGCTGGGGGTTTGGTTTGCATTTCCAGTTCTTTCTCAAACTTCTACAACATCAGCAGAGTTGTTTAGCCTTTGTAGTCTTCACACGTTACTATTTTCCTACTTAGATGTCTTTAGATGTCTAGCTTCATCATGGATGGCTGAGTTTCAACATCTGTTTGTGTCCACTTTAAAAGACAGCAGAGAAATATGCGGAGCAGAATACCCATGTTGCTCTATGCCATGAACACACATCTACTTACCTGACTGTAATGCAAGTCTATAATCACAGCACCCCATGCCAGCAAGCAGCTTCTTTCTTCCTGGCCATGTTTTAGAACAGCTTAACCAGAAGCCCACAGGACACTCCCCATACTTCAATTTCTTTGGGCTAAGTAAGCCAGGCAAATATCCCTGCTAATCAGTGGAAGACCAATTCCACACTTAAAATCCATGCTGAAAGGTACTAGAGAAATGACTGGTCTTTGCTATGAATGCATGGCTTTCTTCACCTACAGCAGAAGGTGTTTTTGTACATTTTCTTTCCACTCTCAGGTCTCAATTTGTTCCTAGCTCCTCTCTGCAGCCTGACAGCTGCTGTAGTTCTGCTAACCACAGAGCACAGAATAAGCATAAAACTGGCTCAAAGTCTAAACTCCAAGTGCATCCTCTGGCGCCTTTCTGAATAAGGCTTTTCTTTTGTCTCCACATTTTTCTCCCCCTCTCCTGCTTGGTTACAGGCTTATCCTGTTTTCATGCAGATGGAGAGAGACTGATTTTGGTAGCCACCAGGCACTGGTAAAATATAGCTGCATTTTCTATCATCTTGCAATACCTTCAAAATCACATGTCAACAACATGTTAAAAATAAATTAATAATTTAATTTATTTTTATTTTTATTTTTATTTTTTAGTTAAAAATAAAAAAATAGCAGCAGAACATAATTTCCCCCTACCTCAGCACTTTCTCACCCTTTCCTGAGCTTCCTTGTGATCGAGGGCTGAGAAAAGTACCACTAGGCCATTTCAGGTCTTCGAGATAACTTTCTACACCACCTCCACTGCTTGTGCTGTTATTCAGCAGTAACTGCAGATCTCAATTTCAGTAGGATTTGCAAGTCAATCCTCTATCTGTAAATCCCAGATGGCTCAGTGATTTTTAGCGCAGCTATTGATCTCTTCATTCATACATACCGGCTTCTGGGCAAACACACTCAGCTGCTCTCATCAACCCTGCCTGACTGCCATCGCCAGAAAAGAGGACTTTGTGAACCCAGACACTACCCGCTAATAACACTGCCACTTTGAGCAATAAAATTAGGCAGGAATAAGCATATGGTTTGCACGTTTGCCTACCTGATTACAAGGCTGCTGCCAGGCTTCCTCCTCTGCTCTGCAACAGCTGTGCTTTTGGCAACTGAGCAACAGCCTTCCCAAGTGTCATGCTCTGAAAACGCACACGCTCTACACACACCCATCCAGCCTTGCTGTGCCAGACAGCCCCTTCTCCGCCGTCAGCCAGCCGAAAAACAAGTTGCAATTCAATGACCAGCTCCCATATGAAAGGAAGATACAGAGGTCAGAACAATCAATGCAATTAACCATTCTGAAAACAGCGCAAGGCTTTTTGTAAAATGGGAACAATTGAGTTTTATCTGCCCTTTCCCCTCCTCTTATATATTACCTATAAATCAAGACGGTCTTCAGCAGATTGCTGCACATTTGATGCCAACTGCTCTGTCTTTCTCATTCTATCTTACACCACTGCAGAACAGCCAGAATGGATTTGGGCTTCCTGGTGGTGCAGAAGGCAATTGCTCCTTACCTTCATGAGGCCGGGATTCCTACCTCCTCACTGAGACCTCTGAGGAAGGTGACAAGGAAACAAGCCAAAGGTCCAGCTAGACTTCCCTCCCCACTCATGCTCTTCCCTGCAGATCACTAAGCTTGTTACCATAAATCAGGCCTCCACATGGCTATGGCACCAGTAGGAGATTTCAGGCAAAGTGGCACGGTACTGTATACTTCTGCGACTTGTTGATATTTTGAACGCTGTTTGTTGAGCTTTGTTACATGCAGTTTTGTCTCCTTCTGCAGGGAATTATTCAGCCAGGCAGTCACATGGCTGCAGTAGCATAATTAGAGGATTCAAAGTGTGCTAAGCTCATCTGGAAATCATATGAGGTGGGGAGATAAGCAAACCCAAATGATGACAAGGAACTACTATCTCTGTGCAAGTAGTAGCTTGTAACTCTCCCAGTGTGCACTCTTCCAGGGCTTGCTGTCACAGAAAAGCTCTCTAAGTTATGGAGTAATGTAAACCTCACCTAAGTTTGAGAAGAACCCATCAGTACATGGAGTTCAAAATAAGCAGGCAAACAGCTTGCAACACGCCCTCAAGAAGGAAATGGGTACTGGGAAGAGGAGGATATGTATGAATGTGAGTGTATCAGATTTGGGGGGCCAACAGTTTCAATAGTAACAAAATAGTGGAAAATTTAAAATTCAAATTCAGGTTCAATACATAAGGTTCAAAGGAGGACATTTCAGAGTTTCATAAAGTTTAAAGGAATCTGATAAAAATATCTGGATATTAGATTTTGGGTTAGACCAGCTCCCTGATAATGTTTGTGGAAGTATCGTGCAGGACACAAAAAAATTAGAATGGTGTTGTTTATAAATGCAAGTGAAGCACAGAGAGCTCTTGGACTTTGTCATGGTGGGATCAACAAGGGAATTTGCACTTGATTTAAAACCTAGCCCAAGATGGTTCTTCATCTGCCCTGACTAAGCTTAAGGAGCATTTTATTCATTGCTGTGGTGCATCTAAGTGGTGCATAATGAGAGACTCTGCAGCTAATGGCTTGGATGCCCCATCTGCACAGCCAGGTGTGGTGCTAGGATGTGAGGCCCAATAAAAAGATCCCCATTTCTGGTGCATGCTGTCCATGTGGTTAGACATATTCCTTAGGGCCCCCTAAATCCTCAGGAACAGATATGCTTTCTTGCTTCAGTTGATAAACTGCTTCTAGATGACTTTGAACTTTTTTCACAAATTGCCTGTCATATTTCTTTCCTGATCACAGTTTTGCTTATTATTTGTTTTCTTTCTATTTAAGTTGTGTAATGAGGTAGCCAGTTTCATTTTTACCACTTCACTGACTTTACAGTGTAATGTAACAGATTTGTGTAATTGTTACTTCTTTTTTCCCCGGCATTTCCCTTCCCCCATGCCCCACACACCAAATATGTATTGCTACCAGCAGCCTTGTCTCTGCAGGCAAGTTCCTGCATAACACAGCTCTTGTTTGTAATTCTCCTTATGGTCAGGGCTATTACTGATGCTGCCAAAATGCATGCAAGCGCCAGCCAAAGACCAGAATCTTGATGGAAGAGGCACTGACAGAGGTGTGCAGACCCACAGTGGGAATGGGCAGCTCCTCAGGTTTGTGGTATGTGTCCTTCTGAAACTTTCCTTCTGATCCAATCCAGCCTGAAGCACTTTCAAACACAAATCTTTCAGCTTTCCAAAGTGCTCCCCTAATCACTATGTACTGCCATCCTCACTGAGGAGGGAGCTGAGGGGTGGCTGACAGCTGTGACCATAGAATGACAGAATATGCTGAGTTGGAAGGGATCTACAAGGATCAGTGACTCCAACTCCTGGCCCTGCACAGGACACCCCAAGAATCACCCCATGTGCCTGAGAGTATTGTCCAAATGCTTCTTGAACTCTGTCAGGATTGGTGCTGTGACCACTTTCTCTGGGGAGCCTGTTCCAGTGCCCAGCCACCCTCTGGGAGAAGAACCTTTTCCTGATACTCAGCATAGACCTTCCCGGACACAACTTCAGGCCATTCCCTTGGGTCCTGTCACTGGGTACCACAGGGTCAGTGCCTGCACCTCCTCTTCCCCTCACGAGGTCTCCCCTCAGTCTCCTCCAGGCTGAACAGACCAAGTGAGCTCAGCCACTCCTCACAGAGCTTCTCCTCAAGGCCCTTCACCCCACCTTGTTGCCCTCCTTTGGATGCTCTCTAATAGTTTAATATCATGCACTGGAAAATAAGCTCATGAAAAACAGGTGCCACTGGAAGGAAAGGCACATACCTGGCCCTGCCATTTATGTGAGTTTTTTTGCTCATTCGAAGCTGGTGATGTTTGTGGACACAGTGATACAAATGTGGGCTGATCTCCCAGCACACAATTAAGCAGGGGCCTGGATATCTCTTGGGATTGCTGCATCTTTTTTTCTCTCTGAAAACCTTTCCACTTTGGGTATGACATCATGCTGACACTCTTGTCTCTTCAGCAAGCTGTCCTTCCCTTACCCATTCCACTTATCCCCTGCAAAGAACCCTACAGGAAATTAACATTCACAATAAAAAGAGAAAAAAGACAATGCTGTTGAAGTCCACTTGGATTGCTGAATATTTTAATGTGGGAGTCCCCAAACTCAGGGGATATTCAGTGATGGAATGGATTTGGTGTTGGACTCTAATCTGAATGAAAACTGGCGTGTATGAAAAGGCATAAAGCAGAAAGCTGACAATATACTGATTTCTCTGATTTTTACTGTCCTAAAACTATTAGCTTCTGGAAGGGACATATAGTACTCGTTTAACTTTGTATATAATTTTTCCACAGAAACCTTTAGAACAAAGAGAAAAAGGGGAGCTTAAACCCAGAGTAAAGTCCATCCAGTGGAGATCTGAATCAAAATCTATTACCTGTCTTGTGAAAGAGACAGCAATGTGTACCACAGTTACCCCCTATAAATCACTAGCTGAATCAGAAGCAGCAAGTCAAGCGGACTGGTGCTACTCTGAACAGTTTAGGAAAGCAACACCTAATGGTCATCTCATGAACATTCTTGGTAACCTGACATAAAGCATCACCCAGGTTTCATCTTGAACTGTCTATGCTTGTCTGCTCCAGTAAAGAGTTCTCTCCTCAACTGAATTTTTCAGTCTCCAGCCTCATCTAGGTTGTGACCCAGGTTAGTTGCTTATAACAACAGCTTAGAAATGCATGGTGGACTCTCATTAAGGCGATCAACATTTACTGAAGAATCAGAAGCTTTTTCTTGCTAGTTTCATCATGTGCAGTCTGAAACCCGTCCCCCCCCCCCAGATCTTAGATTTTAGTATTTTAAACCCAGTAATAAATATAGAAGAGCATTCTGTACAACTCTGATTTGCTATGTGTGGTTGGTCTATTTTCCTACTTTCTGTGCTTTAAAAATAAACCTCATTAAACAGTTGTGATTCTAGCATGTGCACACGACTTGGGGAGCTGGGATTCCATGAGAAACCCTGCAGCTGTGTGCTGTGCTCCACACAGAAAGTCTGAACATTTTGGGTAGCCATCAATCCTTGGTGCAGCTCCACCAGGTTCACTGAACTCAGTACAGTGTGTCCAAACCAACTGCCTTTTGTTTCTGCATGGTAGAGATACGAAAAAAATCTAATTTCATCAAAATTGTAAAAAAGCTTTAAGACCTATAAAAGTGGGAAAGGGGCAAAGCTATCTTGTGTCAAGCAGAATGTAAATGTGAAACAGAGACAGCAATACATTATTCTAGTTTTGCTAGACATGCTGTATCTCTGTGAAATATGTCTATTGAATTATTTTTTCTTTCCTCAATATAACACATAAAAAAATGCCAAAAACCCAACAAATCCAAAACCTTGTCTACTTCAAAGCCCCTAGAAATAATGTGAATGCCTAGCAGAATTTTAATGACACAGAGAGATTTACTGCAGATTAATTTGATTAAGTATTGCTAAATAACAAGGCATTTCAGGGGACTGTAAGATACTGAGGGTTTCTGAATTCAGTCTTTTGTCTGTAATACTTTGAGCAATTTATTAATAAAGTTCATATTATGTAGTGTTTCACAGAGGCAAATTAAATGCATGTTGTTTTAAGAAAAATGCCCACAATATAAATATTCCTAGCATAAAAATGCTGTATTTCAGAGAAAGTTAACAAAACAAAAATGCTTTAGAAACAATAATACTTACTTAGCATCTGTCATTTTCCAAAACATTCAACAGAAAGCATAGCAAATTAATCCTTACAACATTCCTTTGAAATTCAGAGGTAATGAATTCTTCTTTCACAGATAAGGCCCACTGAGGTAGGATAGTAAAACTGTTTGGCTAAAGACATAGGGAAAGCTAAGGCTAAAAGTTAAAAGTGTATTGACAGATAACATGTTTCCAAACCCACATCTTACATTCTTCTTAATGATTAACCCATCATTTTAAAAAATAAGAAGGGTTGTAGCTCTCTCTATATTGAAAGGCCACATAATTATGAGAGAAGCAAAATAACTCTGTGTCTATGTGAGGAATAAGTAGACAGTTCAACCATAAATGTGCATAACATCCTTTTTAATACTCAGACAGCTGTACTAGGGCAAAAATACAGTCAGAACTGCTTGGCTTGACAATGCATGAGTCTCCTCCACCCAATCAATCTGGATGCTGTAGCCAGAGCCGTAACAAAAGCAGGAGAATGAAAATTGCTGCTCCTCAGTACCCTTTAAGAGAAGGGCAACAAATGTGACCAATAGCTCTGTCAACCACTATAAAAAGACAGGCTGTAGCAAGGGCCAAGCAAGTGGCATTCACTAAAAACAGGAGGAAGAAGCAAACATGATGAGATTTGGCTTTAAAGTCAAATCTAAACGCAGTGGTAGAAAAGCAGTTCAAGCCACAGACAGAATTCATTACTCCATGGGTATCTCCATAACTTTGCAAGGAATTCTGGCCAGCACCTGAAGTCAAATTTAACCCTTTGTAGATCTACTGACTTGTGTGGAATCTTTACTGAACAAATTTCTTAAAAAGCTGGCTACCTAAAGATCTTTGTAGTATGAGGAATTTAAAGAAAATCCACATTACCCTAACAGTGAATCTAAAGATAGGCTAGATTAATTTGTTCTCATCTCACTGAAGGTCCAGAACTGCCTGTGCAAAAACCCATGATAAACTTTCTCACCTTAGCTGGCAAGTAGTTCCACGGGATTTTGGGCTGTCAAGGTAGTGAATGAGTGAGTGAGAGAATGGCTAAGCAGAATCATCATAACATAGTAGCATGAAGGTGAATGCAGTGGTCATCTGAAGCATCTCAAATGACAGTACCGTGGTTTTCACAAACAGCCTTATCTCTCACATCCTTTCCAGGTATGTGTATTTTTAGAACTTGCTGCTTGCTAAAGAAGAAAGGTTTTAAATGGGATCAAGGGTAAAACAAAGCAGCTGAAGAGAGGTGCTCATGGTTTTGAATGGTGGCAATCCGACCCAGTGAAAACGATCTACTTCAAAAGGCAATGGTAAAAGGTGAGAATGGAAAATCAAATAAATGGTCAATACAGCCAAGAGACAATACCATGAAGGGCCCACATTTTGCCTAATACAGCTCCCCTTAAGTCAAACAGAATAGAATTGCATGCCATTCCTAAGAATAGAACGGAACACACTATTTGAGTTGGAAGGGACCTAAAACCATCATTTATAGTCTGACTGCCTGACCATTTCAGGGCTGACCAAAAGTTGAAGCATGCTGTCAAGGGCACTGACTGAATGCCTCTTAAACACTGACAGGCTGGGAGCATTGGTCCCCTCTCTAAGAAGCCTCTTCCAGGGTTTGACCACCCTCTCAGTTAAGAACTGCTTCCTAATGCCCAGTCTAAATCTCCCCTGGTGCAGCTTGGAACCATTCCCACACATTCTATCATTGCATCCCAGGGAGTAGAGCTCAGCATCTCCCTCCCCCCTTCCCCTCCTCAGGAAGCTGTAGAGAACAATGAGGTCACCCCTCAGCCTCCATTTCTCCAAGTTAGACAAGCCCAAAGTCCTCAGTGCTCCTCACAGGACTTGCTTCCATCCCTGTCATCACCTTTGTTGCCCTCCTCTGGTACGTTCAAGGATCTTCACAACCTTCTTAAATGGTGGGTCCAGACCTGCACACAGTGCTCAAGGTGAGGCTGATGCAGTGGGATAATCCCTCTCCTGACTGGCTGGTTATGCTGTGCTCGATGCACCCCAGGACGAGGTTTGCCCTCAGGGCTGCCAGGGCACAGGATGGCTCACACGGAGCTGCTGACGACCAGCACTCCCAGATCCCCTTCCACAGGGCTGCTCTCCAGCCATTGCTCCTCCAGCTCATACTTATACCCATTATACTCCATCCCAGGAGCCGGATCCAGCATTTGGACTTGTTAAATTTCATCCCATTGATGACTGCCCACTGCTGCACTCTGTCCCTCTGCAAGGACTCTTGTCCCTTAAGTGAGTCAACAGCACCTCCCTGTTTCATATCATCAGCAAACCTGCTAATGGGGCATTCAATTCATGCCTTCAGATCAGATATACTGAACAGCACTGGCCCTAGAACCGATCCTGAGGAACACCGCTGGTGACCGGCCACCAGCCAGATGTAGCCTCATTCACTGCAACCCTTTGCATCGTGCTGTTCAGGCTCTTCTTCAGTGTGTACCCACTCACCCCAGAGATGGACAACTTGTCCAGAAGGATGCTGTAAGGGATGGTATTAAAAGCCTTACAAAAATCCAGAAAACTACATCTGCCACCTTCCCTTCACACACCAGGCAGGTGACCTTATAGTAGAAGGATATCAAATTAGTGAAACAGGACTTCCCTTTTGTAAACTCATGTTGACTGTGTCTGATGTCTTTAAATGCCCTTCATAACAATCCAGTTTAATCTTCTCCATAGTTCTTCCAGAAACTGAGGTTAGACTAACAGGTTTGTAGTTGCCTAGGTCTTCCCTCACGCCCTCACTGCATATAGGGCAACTTCTATTCTAGGCAAGATTGAGGAGAAGAGCTGCATAATGCACATGTCTGCAAAGCACACAGCCTCGTGTGTTAGGGAAAGCTCTGTCCTGAGGGCTTAGGAAGCCACAGAGACAAGACTCCAATACAGGTTTTAAATTCTGTGCTCAGTGTGGCACCCAGGCAACCTTAATATTCAATGCCTGCATACATCTCATGCCCCCGGGGAGAGCTGCTTGTGAACTGTGGCCTAAGCAACCTGACAAAGAGCTGCTGACATTGAAAGGATCAGTGTTTCACAGAGCTGGAATCAGGTGGGCGCATGGCAAAATTACTGTTCTCTTAGTTTTTTTCAAAAGAACTGACAGAGACCAAAGGAATACTTTTTTTTAACCCCACATTTAAGATTGTCAGAAGACATATGCAGAAGATGCCTCACTTCAACCACTCTGAGCTTCTTAAACATATAAAGTACCCTGGACATCTAGACTGTTCATGAAAAATGTTTATGCAAACAAGTTTTTTACTCCTTCTAGCAAATTCATGAACAGAAGCTACCAAAAACCGAAAAACAATCATTAACGACAAAAATAGGTATCTGAGCACTATAAATGGGAGATTTTGGAAAGCCAGTCCATAGGAGTGTCCTGCCTTTGGAACATACACAACCAATGGAAATGTATTTGAGCATTGCACTGGCTGAGTTTGTTGTCACAAACAAACCCGAAAGGCTGTATCTGAAGTCCAGTTTCAGGAGGTGTGGATTTGACTAATACATTAGAGTATTATATCCAGAGCCTGCATCTGATCCTGTAAATCTGTGTGCAGAGGGGGAAGCATGTAGGTGGGGTTTTGAAATAAGCCTGCTGGCTCCTCTGCTATTTTGCTCAGTTGGATTCAACTCCCTAGAGCAAAATCTATCTCCTAGTACACTTGTTATTTCCATTGTATGTACCCTCCTGGACGTGTTCCTGTGTCACCTGCTCTAGGTGACCTTGCCTTGGCAGGGGGTTGGGTAGATGATCTCCAGAGGTCCCTTCCAACCCCAACCATTCTGTGATTCTATGAATCTATGGACAAGTTTGATGGCACTCTGAATGACCTAATCTAGTTGAAGATGTCCCTGCTTATTGCAGGGGGGTTAGACTAGATGAGCTTTAAAGGTTCCTTCCAACCCAAAGCATTCTATGATTCTATGGACCCTTGTTTAGGTGTTGAAAGCCATCCAACTTCCCTTATCTGCTATGTACAATCAGAGCACAATCCAGAATCTACTGCTGTAATTCTTTTGAAATACTGGGTCAAAAACCATTTATTGCTCCAGCGTCAGTGGGACTGTACTCATCACAGCAAGGATCCCTCTCAGGAATTGTACAGCACTTTGGAAAATGTCAAAGCTGAGTAGCTTGACCAGTACTCAGACATGATAAATTTGTTTATAAAGCTACCTTTGTAATGCAATGAGACCATCTTGTCTTCTGTATCCTAGCAATTAGCAGCCTTTTTGCTTTTGGTTTCTTAAGCTTATTCAAATAAATCAAATAAAAAATCCAAAACTAAATTAAACTAAATTGAACTCACACAAAAAAGGCCAGTCAGCTAAATTCAGCTTCAGAGCTGATGCCTAATATGTCACAATTCAATGACAACACACGAACAATTCCCAAAGTGTCAATGAAAAGAAGTCACATCTCTGCAGGAGGTGCAAGAAGGTGCTCTAGAAACCTCCCTGCAGCAATTTCCATAGGATTTTATTCTACTCTGAAGGGAGATTTCACATGATGCAGAACTGTGTGATGCACCAGTAGATGCTATAGAACAAACCAAAGCTCCTTGTGCACCAACCCTCTCAAGTTAAATCCCAGTCTGGGACCAAAGAAAGAAGTCACAATTATTAAGGGCAAGAGGAAACGCAAATTAAAACAACCAGATAAATCAAACAAAACAAGAATTTGAGATGTACCAAATTTCCATTTAAAAAAAACAGTAACAGTAAGCGCTTTGGCCTTTGAAGTCTTGTCTTTGAGAAGGTTCTTTCTTGCCTGGCAACCTTGCACATCCAGCCACAAGAGGAATATGGACTCTCAAATCCTTTAGAGAAGTCCTCAGGAACACTTAAAAGTCAAGGAGAAGCAGTGAGTTATTTGGTTTTTTTGGCAAAGCCTGAATCAGTTTATAGCCTCAGCTCTCAACCTTCATCCTCCTGTAAGCATTCATGACTGAGAACCCAGAGCTCTGCACTCAATGAGACTTCCTCTGCAGCCATGTTAACCCAAAGAATCACCTTCCTTCCCTCGCAGCAAAACTTCAGCTTTATGAATTCCTGTACCCATCTTATTGCCATAGGATCTCTTTGTTTCTCATAAAACAGAATTGGGGCTTTTTTTAGCAGCAGAAGTGACGCATAGTCCGAGGTGGTTGCCAAAACTGTGTAATAGAAAATTATCATACCACAGTACCTGGGGGAAGAAAAACATATCAAGAAAAGAAAAAGCCTCTCCATTTTTGTTCAGAGAGAAATAAAATTAAGGGACTACAAAGAAAAACACATCAGAAAGGTTCCAGGTTCTGCATTGTGCTTTAAAGGGGCATAGGGTGGATTGTCCAGTTAAGACAGAGAGAAGCTAAAGTACCTCCATAGCAGGAGATGGAGAGCTCACATCAGTAAAAACATGATTTTTTAAATCTTGGAATCTCTATAGCACTGCAAGCTGTAGCCTTGGTCTCAGCGATCCTTTGTGGTCTTTTGGTCAGCACTTCAGACAGCCTCATGAGGACAGAAGGCTTTATAGCTGTGCTCCACAGTCCCTGCATTTCAGGAAAGCCTCTTTCTGCAGCTAGCATGAAACATCTAGGCCCTGTCCTGGAGACTTTGGGTTTTTTGAAGTCTGTGTTGTTCTGTGGTTGACAGCAAGTCCCAGACTTTCCTGCTGCAGAGCATCTTTCACAGTGAAAGGCTTCCCCTAGCCAGCACTTAGCAGAATTACATCTGAGTGAAGAATATTCGAGTATCATCTCTTCCCATTTCTAATGCATAAATGTATCACTGAGCAGAGCCCGGGGGGTATGTGGGGAGAGCTAATTTCAGCTTGTGGAAGTTTCTCATGGATGCTTTTGTTGTGTCACAGAAGACAAAAACCAGTATTCCATTTCCCAAACCCCAATTCTCCATAAAAAAAGGTGTTTTGCATTAGTGAATGCAGGCGATTCAGGGAAAAAAAAGGATCATGGGCCAGAATTTTGCTGTGCACATCTGTATCTCCTTTTTTACAGACACATGTTTAAGGCAAGTGATGCCCTCTTCCCCCAGTCAGGAGAGCTCTTCTCCTGTGTGCTCTTCACCCTCACCCTCAGCTGAGAGGATAATTTTTCTAAACAAGAGGTACTCACTGAGGATGTGCCTGCCTGAGAGCTGGGGAACCAGCACTGCCAGTGCTCCATGCTCTTGGCTCCTTTAAAAGGCAGACCACATGCTGAGAAACCAGGCAAAGGAAGTCTGAGAGATTAACAGCAAAAGTTCACTTGCTTTCTGTTCTGTTTTGAATTCTGTCCAAAGAACATTGTAATTTCTTGTCTGCTCTGAATTCTTTCCAAAGAACATTGTAATCATTGTCATTCTGATGAATCAGCATTTGCAGGTAGGGAAAAAGAAACCATTTTGATGGAGAGCATCTCACTAGTCCATCATGAGGTCATGAACTTGGGATGCTTCCAGTTGGTACTACTTTTAACAAAAGTCAGTAAAACATTTTGCCCTCGGGCTAAATCGTGTATTGGATATTTCACATATACAGAAAATTCAGAAGGGTGTAAGAGGTTTTTTGGGGGAATTACTTATCCTATTTTACGTACAAGGTAAAAGACTGACTGATACAATTTTAGAAGCACCTAAAAGTGACCCAGTACAACTTTCCCATATATAAGACTCCTGCAGTTTTCAGATCTGATACCTTAAATTTTCCTATAAATTTTACTGCAATGTTGTAAATCCTGGGACTAGATCAGAAGGACTGTGAGACAGCAAACCTTAAATCTGTCACCAGGGAGAAAAACCTCCACCTAAGTTCTAAACACACCGAGAAGTGCATTTTTAGCTCTCTTATAAATTAATTGGGTGACTTTGTGCAAGTCACTTTACCTTTCCCTCAGCAAGCACTTCCCTTCATCTCCTCGGCAATCTTGTCTATTGCAAACTTTTTAGGGGAAGGACTGTGCTTGCACTAGGGATACTTAAAGAGGCTTCAGTTTGCCAGAACTTCTACATTTTATCGTAATATTAGCAGCGCAATTAATGAAGACTGGAGAATGATAACCATATGCTCTTCTAAAGCACTTAGGCACAGTGGTGCCATCTATCAGGTAAAGAAAAGCAGTTGTCTCTTGTTTTCTCTAACAGACAGTGTAGACTCTTAAAACTTAATTCTCTACTTAGAATTGTAATAAATATCAGGGAAAAAAAATTTTAAGACCATAAGATTCCATGCTTCAAAATCTCATGGCAGTCATTGCTTAACAAGGAGAAACTCCCCTGAAAGACTTTCTGGAATCCACTATACAAACCTTTTGTGAGAAAGGCAGATGAAGTTATTTTTAATATTAACTCCACACATTTCAAAAAGTACACAGTTTTATAGAAAAATACCAAAACTGACCTCAACTGTCCATTTTTGGACATTTTTGTGAATCTGTGAACAGCACAACAGTGCCACTAAGATGTATGACATGTCCAGATTGTATCAATGAAAGAGATTATTTCCAGGACCCAGGAGCTGCCCCAAGGGATGCCACACAGAGGGGCTGAAGAACAGGTACACACCTAACAAAGGAAAATGGCAAGGCTGCAGGAGCAATGGGCTCTCCCCATACAGCTGCAGCCTAATCTTGAGCAGAGAACCAGCTCCTGATCCTCTCAGTATCTTGCGGGGAGCTTCTAGCAGAGTCCCTGTGTCCAAGTAAGAATCAGACTTTGCACCACTTGTTCTATAGCATCAGCAAAGCTTAAATCTGCTTAAACACAGCAAAAAACCGTGGTGCAAACCGGCTTCTTTGTTTGCAAGTATGTTTCCACACAGAAAGTTAATAAAGCTGTAATTTCTGTACTTTCCTTTACATCCAATCAAAAATCACAACATAACAAGAGCCTTTATCCTTCTTTTTTTCTTCACTTAAATTAATTAAAGCTTATTTAGTACAGTGAGAGGATGTCATTATTTCGCTTTGATATTTGCTTGATGAGTGAAGTTAATAAAAATGCAAACCAAATATTCAGTTGTCCCATAGCAGCTCTGAGTGAAAAATCTGTTCAGCAAAATGAAATTAATTTTTATAGGTATACTCCCTTTTTCTTTTGGTCCACTGTCCTCTCATGTACACCTTGTGGAGCATCTTATCATTGGGATAAATAGAATGAACTCCGGCTGCTTTGCAGATGAATGATATCCCAATTAAAATTTTAGCTTAGAAATATCTAATGGCTCTTCCTTCTTGTAAGCTAAGTATAAGTTTAAGGTTTGACTTTGAGGATAATCATTTAGTTTTACAGCACAGTGATGTCAATTAAAGAGATTTCTTTCACACTGAATATAGAGCTCCAAAGTCTCATAAACTACTAATGAGAAAAAGATCTGTAAGTCTTTCTAGAAGTGGAATGAATGTAGCCATTTTAAAATGCACAGTGCTTGATTAAATATGATGGTTTAAAACTAATTAAACCACTCATCACACTCCCGAGGGCCTGTATATCCTGTAAAGAATTCAACTGGACTGCCTGGATAAGAAGAAGAACTCACTTGGTTATGTCTGTGCCTGTTTTACATTTACAAAATTCACGCTTTGCTAAATGCACCCACTCTTGCATATTAGTTTTAAAAGGATTCAGGGTTTTTTTAAAAAAATCAACTGAATTATTCCTACCATTTCTCTCTTGGATTATTTCTCTCTTGAATTATTTCCATGGTGAATTTCTTTCTTTCTTGAAAATCCAGTTTAGTGCTCATAAAATATATGTCCCCAGTGGGTATACTAACCACCTGCCAGCATGTAGGCATGTCCTAGAACAAAAATGTGAATACATGTTCCCGAATTTCACAATCAATCAAATAATAAAAAAGCAGTGCTATCTAACTATCTAACCACTTCAAAAAAACTTTCTCATCTATGAGGTCCTCCTGTGTGAAGTGCACTGGAGTTCAGCATGAGCAGGAAGTTAATATGATAACTGCTACCATCACCCAAACATGAGACTGGGCTTGGCATAAGAAAATGGTCAAAGACGCTAATAAACACTGAAAAGATGTACACTACCTAACATGCATTTCTTGCATCCTACTGTGCATAAAGTTTATGAATTGTGAAGAGACTTGCAGTCTTTTTATTTCTTTGGTCTTGAATTTGTGATCAGACCTATACTGGTGGTAAACATGGGTACAAATTCTCTTTCTCTGGCTTGGTCAATAAACATGAAACACCTTTTTACTTGCAGTGTTTTCTGGTGTTGAATGTAAATCCTTAGAACCATTTACAATTAATTATTTTACACCTTCAAATGACTACAAGACCAAGCACAAAGAGACTAAATTTCTGCAAAAGCCTTAGCTAGTCACCAGACTTCACCGACCAGCAGCAGCACAGCAGTATTCACTGCAGTGCCTATAGTGTGGAAACGACATTTGTGCAGAATGTGACTTACCTGCTTGGGCCATTCGCACTCTGCATGAGGAAGTCAAACGCTTGTCTGTGCTTATACCTACCAGAGGAATACTTGTCTACAGGAAGCTATAAGCTAGAGTCTTCTCATCTAAATATAATCAGGATCTCTGGCCATTGCTGTTCTTCGCTTTCTTTGCATCTCAGTGTTACTTATTATTTAACCCCTCCAAGCACAGAAATTCTGTATGTAATTTTTATGTGCATCCTCTTCACTGCACTGCTGTTACAGATCTTGGCATTAATCACACATAACAGGATAACATTACTTAACAGATGTTGCCCCCTAGCAGATAACGAAAAATTACAAGTGCTGCCTGTCAGGAAACAGCTTTTGTCTTATAAAAATCTGGTGAGTTAACTGAGAATTTCAGCTATTGCTTATTGAGACTAACAATAAGAAACATTATCCTGAGAACGATTTCTCTAAAGAATACGCTCAAGAAAAGAGAGATGCTACTAAGGGTCACTATCACCCTGGGCCATGAGGGATGCGACTGTCTCCTAGGGGAATCCAAGGTCTGGTTAGATACAGACACAGAGAGGGTTTGGGTGTGTGGAGAGTTACAGTTCCACAGATGCTTACTGCAGCCAAGCTGCAGCTCTCCTGTGACTGTCCCAAGAGCTGGCAGCTCTCTGGAGGTCTGAGCTCATGGAACCAAGTGAGCACACCAGGACCAGATTTTATTAACGGGAAAGAAAGAAAGTACACAAAACAAAGCCTCAGTCCTAAGAATTGTAAAGATAGTCCTGAAAATGCGATCCCTCATATCTCAAAATCCAGAACACAAATACAAAGCAGTACAAATTCAGTTCAAAAATACCTCAGGAAGTTTTATTGTCTTTTGGGGCATGTCTCATGATTTTGAGCTCCTGCTTCTGGCTCCTGCTATTGGAATTGTCAGAGGGCTCTGATCACAGCCAGATGCAAGCTTGAGATTCAGTGGAGGCAATGTGGCAGAAAAGAGGAGCAGAAAAACACGGATAGAAAAGAAAAATGATGAACCACTTAAGACTTTTGAATCCCAACAAGAAAGAGAGAGCAAAAGAGAATTCTCTTTTGCAGCCTTTCCAGAATTTGTATTGGTGAGTGTTTAATAACTTCCTTAGGTCACACAAAACATTTTTTTCTCAAAATGAAAGGAATACCTTGAATTGGCATCTTCAGCTTTTAGTTTTTCCATCTCCTCAACTTTAATTACCACTTAACGGCTGCTACTTGATTTTTGTTATCAGCAGCTTTTGATTATTACTTAATATTATACTGTAGCAGCATTAGTAAGACCCAAATCTTCCACAATCATTTAGTTTTACCAAGTGCTGCATTTATTGGAAAATACGGGAAAACAACAGGGATGAGAAGAGTGTGTGGACTACTGGAGCCCTGTTTGCCAGACTGCCACTTGGAGTTCACATTGCCTCCTGCCACCAGATGTCAGTGCTACAAAATCTATGCATGTGTGGTACACCAGCACATGGTGGCACTTCCAAACTATGCAGAGCCGAGCAATAACCTATCTAGGCTTGAAATCTCAGCATCAACGCAAAAAACAGCCATGGATCACACTGCAAGAAAATTTCCTTCCATATGCTGAGGAGGTGGTGCTATGCTTGCCCATGTTCTAGGGGTTTTGACGAGTTTGGCTCACTTTGCTCCTTTCAACTTCCAGTTCAGGGTTGGTAGAAAATGCTATTGATCCAAGGAAATTTGCTTATTTTTCAAACACTTATTGCTTTTATGTTGAGATAAGAGAAATAAAACATAAGCAAAATAAAACTGATGTAAGATTATAGAAGATGGTTTCCTTTTGGGGGAGAATAACAAGAAATACTGTGAAGTACTTTGTTCTCAGCTACTACCCCCTGGAGGTGGGAATTACATAAATCACCATTTTTTCAAACAGTTTTGTAACCTGGTCCCAAATACCTGTCTCCTGTGATCAGAGACATTTGTGAGATCCCCAAAGTAACCACCTGACATGAATTTATATGAGGGAGAGAGACAACAGTGCTCCAAGCACTACCCTTTGGTGGTGAAGCTCTCTGAAGACCCAACTACCACAACTGTCAGCCACAGAAATATCAATAAAAAGAGAAAAAAAGAGAAGATGATCTGTCCCTTAATGTTGAGCTTATTTTCTGTTCTGGGCCTAGAGCATGCAGGCAGGTCTCTTTCCCCTGATCCTCCTATCAAGAGGAATGAGCTGATCACCACTCTACCATGAGGGACAAGAAGCATCCTTGTGAAGAGACGCATAAAAACATCTGAATACTCACACAACTCACCTTGGGTGGCACTGGCAGAGTTCCTGCCTGCCTCTCACAGCTCAGCAGAGGACACCACCTCTCCCTTCATCCCTGCCTTCACCAGTGGGGAGGTGAAGTCAGCCCTAGTGAAATTCCGTTCTGCAGCCAGGATTAGCACCAGTGGCTGCCAGCTGTGAGACTCTGAAGGGTGCACTGTGGAAGCCCTCGAGAGAAGCAAGATCCACCAGCACAGCTTTCTGACACTCCCAACTAAGCCCCAGCTCCCACCCTTCTGGGCCTGCTCAAAGTTCAGAGCACCTCCTCTCTCAGGAGACAGAAAATCAATCTCAGCGGCCTCATCTGAGACCATTTAAGTGTCTGTACTCTCATAGAACTCTCATAGACCTGCGTTTTTTTGATACACCTGTGAAGAATGGTTGTTTCCCTCTGCATCCAGCTTTTCAGCAAGTTTGTTTGCAATCACCAAGAAGCTCTTTTGTATGCATGGTGAACACTGAGAAATGACAAATGCTTACTTTATATTTAATAGGCCTCTCATTTGTTTAGCAATAAAAGGTATTGTCAGTAAGTTTAATAATGCTGTTAATAATGCCTGTATTCACAATGAATGCAGTCCATAAAATATCAGTGGGTGAATTTACTGTGCTAATTTATTAGCACATTAGACCAAACCAAAATCATTCTGAATGTATACATATCTAAATAACTCTGAAAATCTGACTATTATCCCTGATTGTAAGCAAGGAAAGCTGCTACTGAACTTGTGTTTTTTTTTATTTATATTCGAATTACTATGAAATTATGAAGCTCCTTCTTAACTGATGATCATCCCTTTAATCTACTAATTATTCCAATTCCACAATAGACAGAGT
Organism: Rhagologus leucostigma; assembly: GCA_013397725.1. Classification (NCBI taxonomy): domain Eukaryota; kingdom Metazoa; phylum Chordata; class Aves; order Passeriformes; genus Rhagologus; species Rhagologus leucostigma. Next base: position 327,667 of record VZTD01006008.1, read on the forward strand.
ACTTTATAGTCTGATATTTCTAAATTGCTTTCATGTTCAATTACTTATAATTATACAAACAAGTCTAAAATTGATGATCCGTGCATATAATTATAGATTCTGCAACTCAGCATAAGCAAATAAAGGAAACTACCCTTATTATGACAACACAGTTTCTAATAGTCAGGCACTGCAAATTTAATTGCAGTAAAGGGTGGATGTTGTTTTTACGTAATTAGTAACAAAACTGTTATTTCAGGATAATTAAAGGATAATGTGGGCACTGCAGCTTAGTCTTAGAGCAATCTTTTCCTAAGTTTAACGTGAAGGAGCCCCATCAAATTAAAAAGCTGAGTATATTAAGTTGAACAGTGTTTTCTTCTGTAAGTAGTGTTAAAAATATCATGACGAAATGATGCATGAAACCGTACTGATAAAGTGATTATTTGTGGCCTCTGCGCCACACATCATAATTTTCAGAAACTCATTTCAGATTCTTTCCTCTTAGTTTGTCCATTTTACCACACTAACAGAGAAAGGCAACAGAGTATGTGGCTCATTCTTTGGAACTTTGTTACTACAAGCCTGGCCTTTCTCAGAAATAGAAATGCCTCTTATAAGGGAGACAAGCACCTTAAATTTGTGAAAAAGAAGACTAAAGGGACTTAAAACCATGACAAGTGAAAGCTTAGAACAGCTACTGCAGAAGGCACATGCAGATGAAACAAGAAGGATGGAGTCACAGACTGCAGTGAGGAGATAAATCCAAGTTCAATACAACCCCACATAGGCATCTTCACATGGACTGTTTCTTTTAACAGTTTATTTTCTGGGATATAAACTGAGCTACTGGGCCACGACTTGCAATCCCCCAGTAAAGAAAACAGTCAAAGTAGAAAAGTTTAACAATTGTGACTTGACTCGGTGTGACTTGTCCAAAATTTTCCAGTGAGTTCTCCACATTTTTAATATCTAAGGCATCCTTTCTATATTTACATTTTAGCTGGCACATCTTTAAGTCAATAACAAGACTTATTTACTCTAATGGTGCAGGATTAGGGCTTATGGACAAGATAAATTGATCTGATTAAATTTTATTTTCTGGATCATTAAAGCATCAGGAAACTAATTGATCTTTTCTTACATTATCAACCCTTCTGATGAGAAATAAAACTTTTTTAAACTTGAGTCACAAATTACTGACTACATCCTCTTACTATAGGGAAAGGCACACTTCTATTTTAATCAAACAGAAAGGTAGCAGAAATTAGATTCTCATTGACACTGTTAATGGAAAAATATGTCTCTTCGCAGCTTTTCATGGCTGCCATGTAGGTAGTTCTTTAATATGAAGGCTCTCTAGTCACAAAAATTATTTAATTTCTAACTCTTTTTTTTTCCTGCATTATTTCTTAACCCATAGTTAAGCCATGAATTATTGTAGAACAGGGATAGATGTTCTCAAGTATGTGAAAGTGAGTTTCCCTCTGCCTTCAGAAACCCTTAGAAGGCTGATGGGCCTTAAGAAGTGGAGAGCTGTGCTGAAGGAAAACAAACACTGGACAGTGGCGACCCAAGGAGATATGGTTTGAAAATGGAGATCTCATTTAATAGCTGAACTAGTACAATGTCTTTCTACTACCTAAGAAGGCATCCATCTCTCTCCTCCTCCTTCTCTCTGATGGCAGCTAACTTGTGCTGCTTCCCTTGCATGGCTCATTAATCTGGAAAAAATGAGTGCTACAATCACAAAAATTAATAACTTATGAATAGCCAGGGTATCACAAAGGAAGAGGGCAGGGCTTTCTGTCTTAGAGCTGGAAATAAGAAAGATTGTGAATGCTGCTTGGGTGGGAGAGAGTTAATAGATTAGCTGTGCTGCACCACAAAATCTCCCCCGCTGTGTGATGGTTTGCCTCACTTTATCTGAAAAAAACCCAAAACAAAACCCCGAAACAAACACACAAACCCCCCAAACCCATAAACCAACCAACCAAAAAACAAACAAACACACAACTCCCCCCCTCCCCACCAACAAAACAACAAAAGCCCAGCTTTGCTGAAAGATGCTGTATCATGCTGGGACAAGCTTTTGTCTAAAATAGCCTCATACAGCCACCTCTAGGAAAAGGAGGAAAACCCAAACCCAGTGATATGTGTTTACAATAGATACAGTTACACCATGACACAAGCTGCTCTATAAGAAGGCCTGAAAAATTAGGGCTTAAAAACCGCCAAGACAGCGAGCAATGCCTCTTGCGTGCAATGCTTGGCCTGACCACCAGATGGAAGTGAAGTTTAAAAATTAAACTAAAATCTGACCAGAGCAGAACTGTGCGACTGTGCAGTCACCGCTAATGCCATCTAATTGACAAGTGAGGGTTATTATCAGCATGGGGATTTCTTAGCTCCTTGCTCTCTGCTCGGCAGCCTGGGATGCAATCAGTACAAAGTAAATATTGTACTGACATGTCACAGTGGGATTTCATTTGGGGTAGAATAAAACACAGCCTTTGATTCTTGCCTCGGATTCTGGACCGATACAGCACCACAAGCTGTGATCCGTTGTATTTTTCCCCTTCCAGCTCCAGGGGATGATTATTCCTGAAATAATAATTGGTAGACAAGAAAAACAAAGATCTCCTTATTCCTGAATGTTTTAAATTGTGCACTAGAATTGTCAAACTAGTTCAGAAGTAATTAGTCAACAAGTTGCTCTGCACAGAACTGGAGTTGAACACAATGAAGATTACTGCTGTGCAAAACCCCGCAGAGCTGCGGATGCTGATGCACCTTTAGCAAACAGAAAAGATCTCCAGGGGAAACAGGTTTCCCCTCTTTTGTATCCTTTTGGTGAAAGATAAAAGCTAAATGTTAGAGCAGGAATGGCCCACAGTGCTGTGGGTAGTTCTTTTAGAAACATTGCAAGATTTTCCTCTTAGATGGAGAACTAAGGACTCCACAATCTAAATAGTTCCCTCACACACAGGAAAGAGGTGGTAGGGCACATAGTGAACAGGTAGGAAAACTTGAGACATAGAAGAGTTAAGTCCCAGGCCCTCTAATGCATTGAGGTGATTTTCCAAAATGTACAGGCTGTGCCTAAAATCACACACCCTGGAAGTGGTTCCTTGGTGTCAGGTTTTCAGTTGCACATACCCTAATTCCATGGTGGGAGCCTGGTCCATGATGGGGTCCTACCACACTATTTAGTGCCAGCAGAAAAGATAAAGAACTAAGAAGTGATGATTTCAAGGCCTTTCCTAGGCACTGACCTACACTTGGAGCACCTAGTGATTACAAGTACTGATATGGTATTTTGAATCTGAAAATAACCCCCAAAACCAAAAAACCCCTGGTTTTTTACTATAATATCCTTTATATTCAGCTCAGAAGTGAGGCTGAATCATATTCATTACATGCAGTGAAGACTGAGGCTATCAGACTAGATTACATGGGCATAAATAGGCAGAGGTATGAAAAGTATTAAATTGCCTTAGGCTGTTTATGGAGTGTTCAAACAGAAACCAATGTAGCTGCAAGTTTTTGCCGATGGAGAACCACATACTGACTCATTATGTGCCTGAGCCCAAACTACTTTTCAGAGGTATCCTTCTAGGTATACCAATCATGTGTTCTCATGTTTACCTTCCTGCTAACCATCACTGAGATGTACAAAAACTAGGACACATCAGTGGAAACATGGACTCAGTAATGGAGAAATGTCTGAAACAGGCAATTTCTTGAGGACATGGCAAATCCTCTTCTAGTACAGAAATGCAGGGAACAAAGTGGAAACTCTCCCTGCACAATACATAAAGGTTGTCTTTCATTGGTACATGTTTACAACCACCTTCTAAGATCAAGATTATTTTGGTTCACAATGTGTAAATATACAAGGCTGGACACAACCCAGAGCAGGGACCCATAAGAAGCCTGCTGCTCACACTTTAAAAACTCTATACACAATAAACTGGTTACATCTACCAAAACTCTGACCAAAATTGCAATATGTTTTGGAAACCATGCAGAGAACTGTTTTCCTCATTGCAGGTGAAACTGGGTGGCACAATGATCAAAAGTTGCTTTTGGACCCACATAATTTGTCCTTTCAGAACTGCTGACTTGTTACTCTAAACATTTCTCTAGGCTGGCAGGTGATAGAGATGCTAAGAGAAAGTTGGTAAATAATTTCCTCACATAATTTCATTCCTGCTCTAGCTGGAAATAAACATAATGAGCAAGTAGCTGGCAAGTCATAAAGGAGGAAAATCCTTTTTGATAATAAACACTTAGTCTGCATTTTCTTCCCTAATAAATACGGGCTAAGATAGCTACCAGCACAATCAACAGAGCATATCCAGAAGGCTCTGGAATAATTTTAGTTCCTGAGGGCAGAGAGGGAGTGCCCTTTTATGCTACCACTGATCAAGTATGCAAGTCATAAGTAGTTCTAAGTAAGAAACAGAGGTCCCAACACTGGAAAACAGATACCAAACCCTCAGGTGGCTTAGACACATACACTCAGAGAGCAAAGGATGCTCACTTTTACCGGTGAGAGATGACAACAGCTCCCTGGTTACTTTCATTACAGATACGTCTTGGCTCAGTGTTGAGGATCACTTCTGAACTCAGAACTGGTGCTGGATCCTCCATTAGCACTTTCTGCTGCCTCACCTCCAGGAATGCTGATTCTTCTACAAGCCTTTGGCAAACGCCAACCTACTGCTGTCCATGTGCAGAGCTACAGTTAAATTGTTTGCAAGCTTATTTGTGTCGTGTCCTTCCTTATGAGAAGAAGGACACCATAGCACTGCCACCAACTGAAGTTCTTGCTAAAGAAGTCTCTTGGCTGCTCTATGACATGAAAATACTAATGCATGCTCCCTTTTCTGAGAGAAAAATTACTTTAAAAGCTCACACAGCTGCATAATTTGATTAAAATCATGCTCCCTGTGACAATGCAGCCTCTCCTTTGCTATTTAAAGCAAAATACATGTTTTTGCATATAGGTGCAAATAATCACAGAGACACATCAATCATACTTCACAATAACCACCTCACTTGACATGTCTGAATCAGCCATCACTCACAGTGGGGAAAAAAAAGGTACATCTTTCCCCCCACCCCAGACCCTAACTGAATGCCTAATTAATGCATTTTTAGTCACTTGAAAACATAACTATGCCTTGACAGAAGGCTTTAAGTCTGAAAGTGTCTCAGGTAATAAAATACAGAGCTCTGAAATGTTCCATGTTGAGCAAGTACCTGAAAGCCTGAGCCTGAATCATCTGAACCTCAGGCATGCAAAAAATAGACCACAGGCTGTTTCCTTCTTCTTTTTTTTTTTCTTTTAACCAAATTTGCAATCTTCAAATCTCAGCTAAAGCTTTGAGTCTTCTGTAACTCATTTTCCTATTCATTATGCAGGAACTAAGAGTTGATCATCATTATAGCTGTTCTAATTGTAACTTACAATCTTTAATCTCTGAGTCCTTCAAAGGATGTTTGATGTACTGCATTTAAGAGCCAGGTGCTGAAACAGACAACAGGCGAGGCGGAGGGGCAGGGGAGATGGAGGCGGAGGAGAGAAGGGAAGAAGATAAATTTAACCTTTTTTAACCAAAAGATGAGTCTGAAAATCAGGACTATGAAAATCATGCTGGATTTGGTCTGCAAGTTTAATGGAGAATCGAAATCATCAGAATTCTCTTTGCATTTAGGTTATCTCCCTGTCAGGTCATAGCTCATGTTTTGCATAGAAGTTGAGTTTCTCTATGAGAGATGAGGCCAGCTCACACTCACGAAACAGGGATACTTTCATGGATGAAAAAGAGATGTCAAATGCAGCCATTACTGAACTGAAAGTCTATGGAAAAAAGCCCATGAGGTTTTCATTAAGGCAAGCCAGGCATATGTGCAGTTTATAAAATTGTTAGCATCAAAACTTTTGTGAATTTTTATAAGTAGTTAATGACAGAATGTTGGATTCCCTAAACACAGTAGTCCAGGTTTTACAAACAACATAAAAGCATAGAAGATTTTCAGAACTAAAAGGTGTCACATATCTTCAAAGCTAACCCGTGATCTAATTTGGTGGCAACGAGCCTGAGCTAGAAGGTTCCCATTCAGTTGTGAACATCTTCAAATTTCAAGAATTTTCAAATGCAGTTTCTTACACTGAATCTTAGAAATACGTCTTTAGTTTCACAGGAGAGATCATTGCAAAAAAAAAAACCCCAAACAACCAAACAACCCCAAACCAACCCCCAAAAAACCACCAAACCAACAAAACATTCAATAGAAAAACACTTAATGCAAAGTGCTGTAGTTTAGGAATGGTATTCTCCAATTTAGTGTTCCCACTGAAGCCACTCCAAACCATGCCCCACTCCGTCCCTTCCTCCTTCCCTTCCTGCTCCCTTATGTTAGGCTGGGGAAAAGAATTGGAGGTACAAAAGGAAAATATCATGGGTTGAGATAAGAAAAATTTACTGAAAACAGCAATGAGATAAGAAAATGAACAGTAAGAGAAAAAAATTCAGTAACAGAAGTGTACAAGAGGGGAATGATTCACATGCAGTGAGCCTTCACTGCGAGCCTGACAACACCCAACTGCTCCCACCGACATGCTAACCCCCCCGCCCTGCTACCTTGACACCCTGAGGAGAGTCCTTCCTCCATCCCTGGAAAATGAGCTGATAGAATAATCTCTGAGTCCTAGCCATGCCCCCTCCTGGCTACTGCAAAATATAAGCCTGTCCTAGTCAGAACCAGGACACGAAGTTAATCTGATCAAGATGTACATTATACTTTTAAATATGCAAATTGAAGTGCTACACAGCGTAAGCTAAGGCTCCTTTTATTTATCATAATCCCCTAGAAATATTTATTGTAACTCAGTAACAAGATGAACAGTGTGGCTTGATGTGACTTCTCAGTGACTACATATGAGTACCAAAGAAATGCATATAAATCAAGTCTTGATAATTTAGACTTGATGGTCTTTCTTTCAGTTTCTTTCAATGTATAACAAATATAGAGCACTTGTTAGATACAGATGCCATAGCTCATTACAGATAGTTTAGTGCCCTGAGTCTGCTCCCTGTCCCTGGAGCTTCAACTTCAGTCCTTGTGTCAGGAATGGCTCATCTTTTTCTTTTGTGAAGGTATCTGAAGCTAGATACAGAACTTGTACAGGGGAGATTCAATGCTGAATCTATCCATTTTGACAAGACTGTTTTACCTGGTCTTATTTCCCAGTAAAAAACCTGTTGTGGTTTAGCATAGCTTGCTTTTTAGTTAAGGAGAAATCCACCGGCCATGGAAGTGATTCTCTGCGAGGAGCTGCTCACAGCTTTCTCCGGACCCAACAGAACCAATCAGATGGCTAGTTTCGAATATTGACAACTCTGTTAAGCCACTTAGGAAAGCTGAACACGCCTCTGTGAAATCACATTTAAGAATGAACAAACCCTGGGAAAAGCCCTCTTGCTTCCAGCTTCTGGACAAGTAACTGGGGGCCCATGCGGCCTGGTGGGGCCAGGCTGGGCCCTGCTGCGTTGTGGCACCAGCCGGATTGGCCCATGGCGTGGCTTGGCTGAGATTCTGCTGTTGTTGAGTTCCACCTGCAGCAGCAGCTGGACAAGGGGAGGAAGCTGTTGATCCGCGGTGTGCCGCCGCTGAGTTCTAGGCAGCCCACTGAGATCTTGGCCGCTCCTGCTCCGCTGGGGACCTGGCACAGCCCCCAGTGCGGCTGCCAAAAATGAAATTCTACACCACAAGAGCTCTGGCCGCTGCCCGGCAGAGATCATGTGACCAACAGCGAGAAGCGAATTCCTGATGCAAGGCCCGGGTAAGACTAACTTTTTCAGCGCTGTAAAATTCCCCAGAACAGATGAAACCTACAGACATCAATCCTCTTCTGAGTCAGAGGAAAGGAAAAGGTGAAGGCATGTGAAGAAAACAACACAGAGACACCAAAGTCAGTGAAGAACGAAGAGCTGAAGCCCATAGAGAGGAGAAAGAGGAGATGCTTCAAACCTAGAAGTTGAAATTCTTTTGTAAAGCTATGGTGATGGACTATGATACGTCAGAGTACCCCTGTAATTCATGAAAAGAATGGGGGGATGGAGCGTGCAAACTGCAACCATGAGCAAAGGCACCTGTGCTGAAATAAGCAAATGTTGAAGTAGCTGTGATCCATTGAGAAGCCTGAACAGAGAGAGATGAGAGTGATGAGGACCCTTACCCCCAGGAAAGAAGAAGACCTCTGTTCCCAGAGATGAAGATGATCCCAGAGATAGATGAAGAGAACCTTTGCTTCTGAACAGCTCATCCCTAAAATGGTACCCCATTAGCTAAAAACCCTCGAAAACAGTTGTGGAGAAAGTTGTAAGTCAAGGGAAGGGATTTTCACATTGCGAACAGATTTCCGTTTCCCGGACAAATCGCTGTGACATTGAAGCCATGAGAGAACTGTTTCTTATGGAGAAGTCTCCATGGCATGGCAAGAGAGACTCCTCTCCCTAAGTGAACTGAAGGAAGATTATTATAGAGGTGGTAAACTGACTGAAAATCCTAAGTTTTGTCTCTTTATGTTGTCAGTGGGAAAGGAAAGAAGAGGGGGGGGGAGGAGAAGTATTCTGAAGGTTTATTCTGACTCTTATTATTCTTCTTTTAGTTCTGTTAATAAAGCTTTCTTTATATTCTTTAAAGTTTTGAGCCTGCTTTGCTATTCTCCTAATCCTTATCTCACAGAGGAAAAGGAGTAAATAATTTTAGTGGGTGCACTGGCGTTTGACCAGCACTCAAGCCACCACATTAAGTTGGTGCCGTGACTCAGATGCGAACTAAAACACTACAAAACCCAGCACTGGGAATTGCTGTACACTGCATTCAAAATAAAAGAAAGCTGTCCTCAAATCCCATATGAAATATTAGCAACCTAAGGAGGATTTAATCATCAAGAATAGACTCACTTGGTCACCTGAAATTTCTGGTTCATTTCGCTTGGTTAAGAATACAACCTAATTGATACAGTTATTTATCCCCTTCTCCCACAAAATGGGTCACATTCTGTGAAAGCATCAGAATTATGGTATAAAATTACAAGGGGGGAAAATCTGGCTTTGTGTGGGAGTAATGAAGAACAGAGAACTCAGGCACATACAAAGGCTTGCAGCACATACTGTCCACCTGTTTTATGAACTTCTGCTCTCAAGCCACCGTTCAACGGGGATGAAATTAAAGGAGAGCCTGAAGCAGGGGAATTCTGAGTAGTCACTGATTTTCCTTGCTTTTTCCCATAAATAGGGAGGGCTTGTTTACTTAATTTTTCCAAGATTAGAGTGACATCTGCCACACAGTAAAGAAAGATTTATAGAATCAACTTTTGAATGCAAACAATGTGATTTAATAGCAACATTTCATATAATGCAGGTTCTTTTATCAAGGAGAGATACATGGACTAATGCTGAGGAAGTAATCTAGTTAAAATGAAAACAGCATGGAATGATGGCCTAAGCAAATAATGTTCATTAGCAATTGAGGGATTTGAAAGAGATTTTCATAGATAGGAAAAAAATCCACAGGGGAATTCTCATATAAAGCCTTTAAAACCCAACACATACATCTGAAAGGCCTCACTAGTGAGGGATGAGATTATTCAGTTATCTTCCTTCTCTGGATGTGAGAGATGGTATGGAAGGTACTCCCTGTTTAATGAGTGCAGGCTAAAGAGAGCACTACACCCAACACAGTAGCATCAGTTACACAGAAGGACCACCAAAATGGGCCTCAGTGTGATGATGGAGCCCTATGACACTGCAGGCAGGGGGGGCTGGTGTGAATGGAAGAGTTAAAATGAAGATAAACACCACAGATTTATCACAGAAGAGCCTCCCAACTACTCTAAAAAAATCTCTTCCTCAAACCCAGAAGGCTGCAGTGAGGGAAAAGAGGGTCAAAGCATGAACTGGGAGAAATATTAGAGAAAATAAGGAGAAGGAAGGACAGAAAAAACTGTGTAGTAAAATCAGGAAGCTGAGGGATTATTTGCTTCTGCACAGAATAAAAAAGGAGCTCAAATCACACCCTGTAGGGATTACCCTATGTAATACATTAGAACTATAAAAACATTGGAGATCTTTCTTAGTTGTTTTACTGGAGACAAAAAATGTATTACTTATTAGCCTTTAAAGGAACAGCAGTATGTTGGTGCCTAGAGAGACTTTCTGACAAGTGCTGCAGAGGTGCATTATAGCACTGTCCATGCACACAGGTGTTCACAGTACAACTGTAAAGCTCAGACACAACGTGCAGACACAGAAAGCAATTGCAGATAACATGCCCAAAATAAACACCATAAATTTCATACCAAGAAGAGACCCTTTTCCTTCAGTGCACACACATGGGTGCATACATGCCCACCCCTAAAGGCCTGATAATCAGCAAGAATTTTGTAGGCCCCAAGCAAAAGATAAGTTTGAGAGAGAAATCTGAAGGAGAGCACTAATAGTTTTGTAAAGCTTTGTGGAAAGCATTCCTAAGCACAATGGAGAGAGGAGAAAGTAGGGAGGCATTTGATAGGAGAGGGGAGAGATGAGAGAGGAAGTCTGGCTGCAGATGACAGAGCTAAGGGAAGCACAGTTGCAAAAGCAGCCAGGCAGGGAGGATGAAAATTCCAAGTGCTTCCCCCAGGTTTGCCTACTTTCCTCTGGTGGGTGCTGGCTCCTTCCTTCCTGCCTCCTTGTTCCTCTCCATTTCACTTCTTTCCGTTACCCACGTTTCCTTGCTTCTTCAAAGCAGGAGAGCTGACTACTAAATCCTCTACTTCAAACAAAACACATCAAAACCATCTCCATTAGCGCCATCACATTGTTCCCTATGCTTACCCACTCCTGTCTGCATCCATATTACCATTTAACATGGATGCTCCTTGGGTTATTCCATGTTTCAAGTCCTGACCATACTTAAGACTACATTTCCATGGCTTTTGGGCACATGTAATAAGCATGGCTAATAACACATGCTCTGAGAGAGGTAAGTGGCTTGGTAGAACATAAAAAGTAGCTCCAAAAATAATACATAACTTGCTGAGCAGAAAGGATCCAAAGAGCACAGTGGCAGCATTGGAAACCTGATCTGGAAAAAAAGCGCGGTTTCTTTGTTACAAGAAAGCAGTGTGGATGGACAAGACAGTATTTTAAAGGATGAAGGTGCAGTAGCAAAGATGGGAGAGAAGACAAAATAGAATTTTATTGGTGCAAAAATTAAAAGCTCCATAGAAGAAGTACTCTTGGGACATTTTCATCATGACATAGACAAAGAAATTTATATTTAAATTGTTTCTGTGAATGTCTGTAAAAAAAGATTTTCTGGGATGAATTTATTTTTAATAGCTGAATTTTTCTATTTTCTCTTCTCTTTCAAGAGAAGACAATCTTTCTGTATGCTAAATCATATGAAAATTTGCTGGTTTGTTCCCCATCTCCAGACTGGGGAGAAAATAACAGAGGGGAAAGAATTAATCAGCGACTTGAGCAGAGACAGACAAGTTTGAGTAATTTTAAACTTGTGACCTAAAACCATGGTGACCTGTCAGGGTATTTGTTACGATGAGTGCCTGGCAGGCTTCCCAGGCCCACAAGAGGCCATTACATCTGTCACAAGCCAACTTAATCCTTTAAATACTTTTTTAAAGATTTTTTTTTTGTCAACACTGCAGAATTTCTGTATGATTACTGCAATTCGGTCTGAACTGAACTCTACTACTAAACATGCTCTGTCAGGTCTAATGAATTAAACATACTTAAAAACAAAATAACTACAACAAAACACCAACTAGAGGAAAAATTTGATTCCAGAAAAAGCCATGCATACTCTGTCTTCTGAGCCACTTTGATGATTATTGTGTTATGCAAGGACAGCAGGGTGGACAAGTGAGTGTTGTCATTGAAGAAAAAGAATTGGTCAGAGAGAGTTCTGCAATTGTCCCTGCTTTAAACCAGACACTGTGCTTCAGCTTCTTCCATAAACTGGAATTTCTAAAAACCTGTAACATTTAAAGAGGAAAAAACCCAATCCTAACGACCATGCATAAGCCCAAAAAGCTTATGCCTGTACCCAGAGTGTCCCAGACTTCCTGTAAGGCCGATCACCATGCAGGGCATGGCAGGGGAGAAAACGAAACAGGCTTTGAATGCCAGGCATGGGAGGTAAAAAGAGCAGCCTTTCACACTTTTAGATATGACTGATTTTTACACACTTCCAGATCTCATGAACAGCCATTCTGCCATACAGGCTTCCTAAGAAAACAAATAAGATCCAATCATTACATTTTTCAACTTTGGAATTTAATTTTTCACACACACAATACACTTGATAGTGTTGTTAGGCATAAAACTGAGAAATGCCATGGTTGAAAAGGCATTATTTTAAGATGAAAATTTATAAGATGCTATCATCTTGCAAGATGATGGTGTGCTCTGAACCACAGAAGCATGGTCAATGTGTAGTTATGGGGTTTTTAATTTGTTTTAATGATGCCTTTGTATTTCTTTCCTGGCCTGTAATTTTCAATTCACTAATTACTTTCCACTACTATTTCAATTCTGGTTTTCACATCATCCTTATTTATAAATACAAATATGCACTTACCTAAATCACTCAGGTACCCTATAGCTAGAAATGCTAGCCCTCTCCTACCCCTCTTTCCTCTTCATATGGATGAAAAGCCTCAAACCATCATGAAAACAGACTGATTATCATGGTTTAGTAGCAGTTTCAGTAGGAAGTTAAAACTCAGAACCAGGAAGAATCGACTTTTAACTTCAGGAAATCCTTCATTTGACCACCTCAGAAAACAGCCAAAGTCTGTGTTCCTGTTTCCCAGAGAGGCTTTTGATTTCCAGAGCTGGGACACCATTAACTTTTCCACAGGCTACATTCACTCCAAAAATTATTAATGATTTTGATAAAAATATTTTCCATTGTTAACACAGGAGAAAGTTCCATAGCTCTCAACACATTTTGAAGATTCCATACAGGCTATATGCATTTTCTTTTTAGAAAGAAACACATCTATTTTGTTTGTCAAGGCTCAGTGCAAGCCCACTATGTTTCCTACTGTTATTTAACCAGGTATCCTTAAATTTGCACTGTATTTGCAGTAAGTTACAGAACAGAATGGTTGAGGGCCCCATGACTGATGAAGAGTAGGCGTAATAAGGAAGATGATGTGAAACCTGAGATGTTACAGGTATCATACAAATTAGGCTTCTGACTGAAAAATAGCAGCAAGTAGGAGGAAACCTCAAGAAACACTACTGTGTTTTTTAGAGTTAGGAGGCCACAGAAATCTAACAATTATGCTTTCAGTGAAAATATTACCTTCTAAGCTGTTTATGTACGCACAGACTGCTCATTCATGTTTTCCTTTGGTCGGCACAAGACTTGACAGCCAAATGTATGTTGAGTTGATTTAACTCTCTAGTAACTGGGTATCTACATTTATAGGAGTTGCCTGAGACTGCCAGGCAAACGTGCTGAGGGTAAGCAGCAAGTTCCTGCTGTCAGAATCAGAATGACAGATACTTGCACACAGCGGAAGAATGAGCAGCTTCTCCGTTAGGAGGCTACAGCGAAGTGGTGTTTCTTTCAAAGACTGTGAGAAGAATAAATCTCTGATTACACATCCTGAAGTGCTCTGTGCATCTCCTTACACCTGTCAATGTTGGCCACATCCCAGTGCTGGATTAGATGGAGAGCAAGGGACTGTTGGAGATGTAATAAGGTATTTAGGACATGGATCTGGGAATCCATCACCAAGGACAAAATTCTTAAAATTCTGCAAAAGCAGCTGTCATGCAGAATGCTAGTTTTGATGTCTCACAGTTGCTCTAGTTCCTTGTGATGGTATCAAAGAGACAGCAGTGCTAGCAAAGTATTAAGCCCTGTGCTGATGGTCTCAAATGGCCCATATTATTAGGTGCTGAAAAGTTCTGATAAGGTAACGGAAAGCTCTCACCTTGCTGTATTCCAAACTTTAAGATAACTGCTAAGCCTGCAGGGCTTACCTGAGAGCAAACATACTAACCAGAGGGAGGAAATCTCCATACCTCAGCAGTTTTGAGAGGAATTTGAAAGGCTTCATAATACAAAGAAAAGAGATCGGTATTATTGCAGAAGGATTACTGCATTGCTTTACCAGATAAGGCTTGATTATTTGATTAAACCATTCAGAAAAGGACAGTTTGAAAAAACCAGATGTGTACATGATCATATGCAGTATAGACAATGATGAAGTGATTAAGCAGTGGGGAAGCAAATTTTTGAAAGATTCAGCTCTTTAGGCCAGATGAGCACCAAGCAGTTTATTTCAGCCCACCCACCCTTCTTGGTGCAAGAGCATTATGCAAGAACGAAGGAGGAGTGTGTGCACAGGGATGAGGGAAAGCGTGGATGTGGGTGTGTGCATGCGGGAGATTTGCTAGTTCTTCCTAGTTTTACTTAGGTGTGAACTTACACAAAAATAGTTTTTTTCTCTTGACGTGTTCACACATTTGCACTCTAGCTCAAAACTTGAAAGAAAAGGGAAGAAATTAAGTACTTGGAGAACTTCAGCAAATAGTGTTTGGTTGAGAGCCTGGACTTCTCATCATGCAGTGAACAGGAAAGGAACTGTGCACTACCGGACATGGCACAGAGACCATGCAGAATGCAGGTATGGAAAGTGAAATGTAACTAATGCAACATCTGGTGCAGCTCACAACTGCCTAAGGAGTCACGATAAGACATCTAACACCTATGCACAAGTACAATGTGCACTACATGCACTAAATCCTTCACAAGTAAGTATCTGTCCAGCTTGTGATCTTAACCCAAAATTTAAAGCTGTCTTATGACCAAAATATGAGTAAATGTTCCCAGGAGAAAAGGAGAGTGAAGAGTTGTTGTCCATGTTCACTTAGTTTGGCTTCTCTGGTAAAACTACCAGCAAGACTGACAATTAAAATAAAAAACTGTAATGAGCTAACATAGGTGTGTTGGAAGGGACCATAAATTAACTTTTGAGTGTGGCCTTGTGCCACACTGGCAAATGACAACTACCCTTCTCAGGAACCACTACAGTTACTGAGTCAGGGGAGAGAGACCCTTAAACTACAACATCATCAGCTGCCAGTGATGGAGTTTCTCAGGTGAATTCTTTATCTCTGCAATTTGCTTGACTTCGCTGGTTCTGCTACATCCATAGTTTCTCGAGTTTTACAGTGGTCTAATTTTCCTCCTTGGCTGTATGAGAAATGCATGCCTTGGGGGAAAAAAATAATACACAAACCTAGAGATGTAGTTTTTTTTAGGATGTGGGAAGTTATACGTATCTACTGACTTTACTCTGGAAGTTTATTACATCTCTGTGGTACTCCTTTTTCAAGACTATGTGCAAGATTCAGAAAGACTGCAGTCTTAACTGAACCTGAAACATAACCTCGCAATTATTTCACTAAACCTCCCTCTTGTAGCCAACAAGCTGCTAGCTGGTAACCTGTATCCTTAGACTTAGGCCTCTGGTGGCTCCTTTTCTTCACACACTGTTGCAAAGAGGATATGAAAAAACCCACACTTCAATCAAAGTCCTTTTGCAGTGGGCCCCTGCAACCTGGTGTTACTGCCTGTCATAGGTTAATACTACTCAGCTGGACAAATAAAAAAAAAAGATGCAAAATTTAGACTTATGTAGAATACCTTGTGCAACAGGAAACACAGGTTTTATATCCCAAATTTAATATAATTGCATTGAGCTGAGCAGACTGAGAGTTTTCCTACCCAACTGATATGATCTGTGTGAAGTCACCTGGAACATGTTATCATATTCATAATGGTCTAGAAACCAGAGTGAAAGCACCTATCAATTAAACTGTATAAAGTACTAAATGGATTTTTTTTTTTTTTAAATAGCAAGGATGATAAAGCAACGTTTCAAATGAACTTTTAGCAGATAGAAACAGTAGGAAATAACAGCACATGATCTGTCTTGGGCAAAGGGTACACTATATTCTGCAGTAGCACTACTGAACTGCAATTGATACTGTTGCACTTCAATGGCATCATTAGATATCTGTTGAGGAAAGAGAAGAATAAGCAGATCACCCAGCAGTCACAGCGTTCATTTAGCTAAGCTTTAAGCATATTATGTGAAAGATTTAATAAAACAAGAACTTCGGTGCATCTCATTTTCAGGTGCCAAGAAGCTCCCGGTACAGAGCAGATGGAAAAGAGACACCGAAGTTGGGGCTGTGATTTCTGCCTGGCAGCATAACACACGCAAGCTGCAGTAGCAAGTCCAGACTCCTATTACATATTTTTCCTAAAAAACTTGACTGAGAGTGCACTCCATCTGCAAAGACCTGCATTCACACCGAGACCTGTTACTGCATCACAACTTTATATTTTGCACATACAAACTCAACACAATTCTTTTACATCCCTTTAACTGTACCCTGTGACAGACCCTCTCATTTAGCATCATCACTTTGTTCTGAAAGCCTTGAAGGCGCTAGCCAAAATTATAAATCCTTAGTATTCAACTTTCTGACAACAGTGATCCTTCAGGTACTTAATTAACGTGGTCCTTTCCTCTCATTTTTTCTTTGCACTTTAAAGGTACAAGCTTGTTAATTACTGACATCCTTTGTGTGGGCAAGACGACTAGGCTGTCTCTTAGTACTTGCTAATGATTCTTTGACTGATGTAAGGGGAAGAACATGCCACTGAAATGGCTAGGAGTAGATATATTGGCAGCCCCTGAGCAACAGCTGATGACTTTAAATGCAAGCAAAGGGCTGAATTCATTCCCTCTGAGCCCAGAGGAACAGCTGGGATCAATCTGACCCACTGAGTAGCTTGAAGCACGTCACTGCTCATTTCCCGTATTGTGTAACACATGGATTAACCTCTCTGGCTAAAGCAACACCCTGGTTGTGGGACAGGATCCCAAAGTGGCCAGAAGTGTCCCATCTTCTTGGGAAACAGTGTTCAATGTGTAAGTGGGAACGTGCAGAACCAGTATGCTGAAGGAAAACAGTCCCACTAATCTTAAATACTTATCCATTCTCTTTAGTATCCTGCTGACTATGCTCCCTAGGCCATGGCAGAATGAGAATGGGAAAAACCTAAGGGGGAAGGACAGCCAAAAGGGAGATTTGTATTTCAGGCAGTTTTGGACAATACCTACCGTAAGACCTATTTGGACCACAAAGATTCATGTAACTCTCTCTATCGATCAGACCCTTACTTCAACAGAGTAGTCTTGAAATGTGGTTCATTAGAGCAAGTTTGACAAGTCTGAGATGTTTGTGCAAGATAGTTCAAAGCAGATGTCTGCAGATTTCAGAATCGAGTGGTTATAGCTTTCTTTACTTAGCTTTGCCTGCATTCCTGACAACTGTAAGCAGTCATACTATTAAAAATTTCTAGCTCTATATTATTATTAATATCCATCTCTCATGCCCTACCAAGTTTTACTATTATGCTTAAAAAGATGCATCAGCTTGTTCTGAAAATAGACAGCTTCTCTATACAAAGCCCAGGGTTCTAATTACAAAGACCAGAATGGGAAAGGACTGAAACAAAATCAGACACTTCATCCATTATTGCATCAGCAGTCTTTTGTCCTTAAAACTTTTTCTTCAGGATATAAAACACCTCATGTTCTTACAATAACATTTCTTAAGAAAACAACTGCAAAATATTTGATATTTATTTGCAGTCTGATTCAATGGGTTAGTGAAGCTGCTTTCCATTGTTTCCCTTGTCTATTCACCCTCCAGCTAAATGCCCTCATTACACAGGGTGACCTAGAGCTGATGAAATGTAGATCCCAGTTCACAGTTACAATCAAAGCTCAAATCCTCAGCTGAGGCTAACATCCACAACACAGCCTAAACAGGAAGAAAGGCCAGCATTCAAAGAGAAACTATTAGTTAAATACAGTACAGTGAAGGTTTGCCCCAGGGATGAAAATTCATCATCAGACATTACAAAGTTTTTGCCTTGGAAAGGAAACGCATCACTAAAATTTTCTTTCAGAAAACATAAAAGATTGCTTGTTTTTCATTTTAAACATGCCTATTGATAACATAGTTTGTAAGATGTCTTTCTGGATGAGGTTTTTGGAGCAATAGGTTCCTATACTGATAAAGAAGATGAGAAGACTTTGTGGGCCTAAAAAGCTTTCGCGTTTCTTCCAACTATTTCTACTCAACTAATAAAAATATATTCTCTCTGTGAAAATATTACCTTGCTTATAGTCAAAATTGAGTGTTGATTTTATGTTTTCTACCATCTGACTGTAGCAAATTCATATTTGAACTGTTGTGTTTAAAGGAATGGACGTACTCCTAAGAAACCAGGTGTCTGGGCTATTAACTGTGCATGATGGAACACTGCACAATGCAAAAAATCCAGAAACTATGTAAATTAAACAGTTTCACTGAAATAAACTATTATATCTATGACTTAGGTGTCAGTTAAGCCTTAGGCTGCTATCACTGATGCAAATCCATCATTGAAATGTTACAGTACAAAAGAATTTGTATCCTTATCGTAGCTTTATCATGGCTATCACTACTAAACCACAGCAATAACTTGAAAAACAATACATCTGTCACTCATTTCCCTAGATGAAGAGACTGTCACACCACCTCTGATTACACCACTTTGAGCCACGGCTGCCTTAAGGAACCAAACCAGAAAGTGTCAGATCCATAAGTACTGCACCACTCAGCATGCAAGAGATCAGTCACTGTTAGTGACAGATCACACACTGGCCACAGCTCTGGAAGTCCGAAGTCCTACCAAAACTAATGTCATTGCTAAGCCAAAAATGTTAAGAAAACAAGATGACTGAACCTATTGTGAGCCTCTGCAAAATATTTTATGGCAATATAGATGAATCAAACTTCATTGCCAAGGGGAAAATTGTTATGCCACTTTTTTTTTCTTTTTTAGTAAGATTGAATATTAAAGCAAAAAAATTTCATGTATCTACTGTTATATATAAACAGTGTCCAGCCAATGATGACTTCTGTAATAAAAAAGTGAAAAGTAATGACATGGGATATTAGGAATACTGACATGTGTATCAAATTTTAATGGTTTGAAGAATAAATTAAAAGGAGCTAAATTAATAAAAGATATGTTAACACTGTTCTGTTAAGAAGGTCTATAGAGACTCACCAGGATTGAGCTAGAATAAATTGTCGCACTATTAACTCTTATGAAAAATGTGCCTGTAAGAAACCAGGAGTAAGAAAAGTGCCATTTTATTTTATAGTAAGATTCTTACTACCCTGGCATCTTCTCTCCAGTGGTACTTGACATCATTTGTTTCCCAGAAAGATCAAGTAGAAAGGAGAAAAACAGTTCATCCTAACAAATCCAACATGAATCCTGACACAAATTAAATCATACGTACCTTTACTGGTGTGAAGCTAAGTCCTTCTGCTATGAACAAAATCAACCAGGATTTGAGAAAATTAAAAAAACCCTAACTATATGAAAACAACATAGCAGAAATTTCATTTCTTGAACTTTTAGTTCTAAAAATATGAGCAGTGCATGGCCCAAATCTGTTCACTAACTACAAGAACTCATTGAGTTCCTGAATGGATCAGTTAGTTTAGGACACAAAATATGTTTTGGCAAACTTATTTTTCCCCTCAGTCTGTAAAGCACTGCAATAATTCTAGCACTCTAATATTAAATAAAGCTGTCTTTGACAAGGAAGAGACAACTGGAGAGGATGCTTTCTATATGAATGCATGCTACACTCGCACCTTGAACAGGGGCCAAACTGGTTCCCTCTACACGTTAACAGATGCAGGACAACCACAATGTTCCCATACAGAAAAAGACAAAGAGACAATCAAAGACACAGAGCAGATTGCACATAAAGAGCATTTAAACAGACCAGGACTCTTCACGATCTAGAGTAATGAGTGATGACTAAAATCCTCATTAGCTTGCAGAAAGTGAGTAGGAAATGACTATTCACTGTTTCTTCTAATAGAAATAAAATGAAATCAATAAGATCAGCATGTGGCAGGATAAAAACAGCAAAAGGAGGCTTTTTTTAATGCAACACACAGTTCAGCAGTGAAACTACGTGCTGTGGGAAGACATGCTAAAAATCCTACCAGCTTCATAAAGCATTCAGACAAATAAATGTAAGGGGGGAGAAAAAGTATCTGTCAGGGGTAATAAACATGGAGAAGCTTTTTTGGCTCACATAGACCATAAGCTACAGATCTTCAGAGACAAGTATAGTGCACTGGGGAAGTATTATTATATACTTGCCTCATTGTGTTCTTTCCTAGGCATCAGCTATCAGGTGGTATTAAAAAGAGACTAGGCTAAATGGACTTTGTAGCAGAATGCATTTTATTAAGTTTATAAAATAAAACCAATTTAAAATGCTGACATGAATCTCAACTGCACTCTCATTAGTTCCCATTCACAGATTGTCTGACAAGAGAAGCAGGTTAAAAAACACAAAAAAATACCAGTAAATCTCAACTATTAAAAATACTAAAAGCTAAGAATACTTGGTATGCATTCATTTGGAATTAAAGTATGTAGACAGTTATATATTGTGCATTTGCCAGTTTAGCAAAGTAACCCTGGCTTTCAGTACAAAAGCTTTATCATGTTGTAAATCAGCATGGTTTGAATGGTCATGTGTGCCCTAAGAATGCATGCTGCTCCTGGAAAATAACTAGCAAGTACAAATGAAACAGAAAACAAAAATGAACGATCTATGTAAAGGATTTCTGCTGGCTGATTAAAAAATCTATTTTAATCATGATTTCAAATCCATCAACTCTGGCTGTAAATACATTCCTTCTGCTTAGAAGCTGTTTGCAAGAAATATCAACTCAAGAACTTCATTGGACGGTCAAAAATAATACAATGTTCTTAGGTACTAATTAATTATAGACAAAAAACCACGACTTGTCAGCACATTTTCACCAGCAACTGTTATTGGAGCTTTTAAAAGATAAATCAGCGGAATCAACTTTGCTGGTTTTACCAGTGGCCTGAGAAAATGAAGCTTACTTGATATACTCTCTATGTGTTTCCTTCTCCTTGTCCTTCTCAGTAACTTAAAAATCTGGTGGCCAAAGCTGCCACTGGCTAACAGTCTTGGTAGCATTAATGCTCCTAGAGGGAAGGAAAAAATACTTGGATTTGTTTGGCTTCAGCTTTTGATGGGCCTTGAGGCATCACTATGAGCAGCTGTCAGACCTCTCATACTGGACAACACAGACCCTGTGGCTGAAGTTCATCTAACCCGACCAGACCCCTTCCCTTCCTGCAACACTGCTGAAGGGAGCAAGGCTTTGGCTCTAGCACAGAGACACTGTGAATGGGCTCTCCAGAGCAAGAGAGCAGCCTACCCTCCACAGCCACCATAGGCAAGAAGTGCCTGGGTCTCTTCTCCAACCCAGTGGGCATGGGACAGCCTCCATTTGCTCTATTCAGCTCCCTTATCCTTATAAAGAGTACCCACAAGTGAACAGCCTAGTGGGAACAATCCCTGTACTGCACTGACTTCTAAATAAAATCCAGAGGTTGCCTGGGAAAGCTTTTGTCAGCCATGGTCACAAACACAAAAGGGAATTCCTTCAAGGACCACTGGGGTCAAGTGCTCAGAAACAGGTCCTTTTTAAACTACCACTATAGATACAGCCACAGAGAGCACAAGGAGTTAAAGAACTAAGAGGAAAGATTCCATTCTATGTTCGTTCTTCAACAGCAAAGACTTTAGTGACAGGAAGCAAGTCTACAGAAAACTTGACTTCACCGTTTTTCTGCTGTGGGACCACATGGGGCAATTAACATTGGAACCATTCTGTCTTTTTCCCTGCCCTATTTCAATTGCTATCATCTGCAGGAAAATCCAGTATAAATTATAACCTACCAAAAAGAATAAAGAGGAGATAACAAGATGTTGTATTTGCAAGGAAAAAAAGAGGCAAATGGGTGTTCAGGTCTCTCTGATGCTCAGTAAGAGCTGAGAACCTAAATCTCACTAAAGACTGTGACCCAGCTATTAGCTACCGAGCACTGGCGCCCCAGCGGAGACAGCAGTAAATTCCTCTCTGGAGAATATTTGTTGAAGAAAATAGGCAAACACTGACATGCCTGCTAGATGAAGACTTGATCATGATAAACTACTACTGTTTTCTTGCAGCAAAGGGGTATGAGGCTGCTGCTCTGAAGGGACAGTATCGTAATGAGACTGACACTTGGAGTGTTTATGAAGAGTGTTACTCTGGGGAGCACACAAGGGACCGGCCTTGTATTTTCAGTCATTACCATTATTTTTCTCCTAGTCTCATTAGCACCATTATTTAGAACAGCATCTGCACACAATCACAAAAATAGAGTCAAGTGTGCTGCCGTCTTTTCCCACGTGTGCTGTTAACTCCAATTTTTCAAACAAGCATTCCATGTGCATGCAGCTCCACCAGCATGAAGAAATCTATTTCGGGACTGCTCTAATCACTGGGCACAAACAGGGAGGCAGTCAATGGCCTATGCACTTGCAAGCAGCAACATTTGCAAAAAGTGGGAACACAGCTAAACAAGCATAAATATAGTCACAAAGATTTCTAAATCAAAAGAAAAAAAAGAAACAAAAGTTACTCTTCCACTGTGGGAGTTTTTTCAAATCAGAGAGAGATGTGAGGAAGAAGGTTCAGAGTGGTATTAGCCAGGTGTTAAATAGTATGGATGTGGAAAGGAGAAAGGTACATGGTAAGTGCAATGAGCCATTTTCTTGAACACTAAGTTACAAAGCATCCAGACAGAACATTAAAATATAGATGAATGATTGTGTTTTTTCAGTACCTCGGAGAAGCAAATGAAACATTTGGTCATATGGAGCCCAGGAGACAAAAGCTCTCCAAAAGCATTATCTATTTTCTCAGCCACTCCACAAGGTATAAAGACCACACTTTAATCTTGAAGGAGCCTCCTCCATGCTATCAGGGAGATGTGCCAGTGTGTTTTGACCAGATCAGGAAACGCATTTTGCAATAAGCCACTGCAAAAAGAGCACCTCAAGGGCTTTGGTGCACTTGCCCGCTTATGTTGATGGGACATCAATACAGCCCAAATCACTTCAGTGTAAGCATACTAACTTGAGGTCAGCACAGACCTTGTTTCTTCAAACTGTTCTCCTTTTTCTCTCATGATTGGCTGCCCAGCACTCCTGTATCACCTAGGAACAAAGCTGGGCTCTTTTTCAGTTATGTCTTTGCTTGAGCAACAGAAGGATTGTTCAGGGACTGAACTCCAAGTCAATTTCAACTGTCTACACACCACAGACTTGTGTCATTTATGCTAGCTTTTATTTTCAATAGGGTGTCCCTCAACCTTTCAAATCAAGTTAATACAAAACCCGGGGTAAGTCTATTTGAGCAATTTAAAACTACTGAAATTACCTGTCTCCCATAACAGCAAAAAGTCAGAAGATGAGAACCAAAATTAGTGGCAATAAACGTATCTTCAGCATCTCCTTCATCTCTACATTTTCTACTGAAATGCCATCAGAAAACCATAAAATTTCCCAGGGTAGCATGATCCAAGTTTCCTGACTGTGTATCTGTCCCTGCTGACCCTCTGTGGTGCCTCCAAATAATGATTTCTGATGAGATCTACAAAGCTTAGGGAGAGAGGATGCTGGGGTGAGGGGGAGGAAATCACACCTTGTTGGTAAATCAGTAACCACACATTTAATGAAGCAAGCTGTCAGACCGGCATAAATTGTGCCTGCTACTGAAACAGAAGTTCCTGCAGGATAAGCTATTCATGCCTGGCATCAGAAGGACTCCAGACCAAAGTTTCCCATGACTAGAATGCCTCAGGAGATAATTAGCTAGCAAGTAATGTCTACTCATGTCTTCACCTTGGTCATTATTGTTGTTTGGATTTACAGTTTGGGGCCATTCTAGCCAACTTTTACTGTTGGCTACTACAGAATACAGAAGAGCATGTAATATTTCTTTTTTGTGTGTGTGTGTGTATTCATAACCAAAAAGCATTGAAAAGGAACTTATTTGTGGGTGTTTAGATGAAAGAAGTGTCACTTGGCAAGCAAATGCTTCAGTTGTACCTTCAGCTTATGCAGATTGGGCTGAATACAACTGCCCTGATCTAAACTACTGATGCATCTGACCTTTTCTATTCAGCAGATCACAGTACGCCAAATTTCATATTAGACAGCAGCAACACTTCTCTTCACAAAAGAAAATCCCAAATTACCTTCCCTGGTTAGTACTGACAAACAGCTTCTAGAGAGATTTCCACAGAAGAAACAATTCTGCTGAAAAACTGTGTCTTAAACTGACATAAGATTTCTCAATGAGCTGAACAAAGGTTGCTTTATAATTTGAAGTTTTTTGATTGACTTCTCTTGTTATCCTGGGTTTGATATCAGCTAAGTAAAGAAAGACAAATAACAGTTTTAATACTGCTTTAAAACTGCAGCTTGGTGTGCCTTTTAGTCAACTGAGTATCCTTTCATATGAACTTCAGGAGAAAAAAATACAGTGGAAAAAACAGTGGAATATGTTGTAGTCATCGATTTTGCTAAAGTCACAGAAAAGCAAGAAATTTGCCTGACATAAATGACAAAGCTGAATCTCAGAACCCCTTACTAGTGATCAAGCAAGATCACTACTAACTTCCAAGGTATAAGCAATAATTTCATATTCTCCCCTCCTTGAAGAAAGTAGGAAAATAAATAATCAAGCTGGTTTTGAATTACAGCTGAGTAATGAATACAGTAAAATACTGCACTGCTCCATCATTCATTTATTCAGACACTTCAGGATTTCTCAGTGCTCTCTTAACCACAGAACATAATCATCTTCCATTTGAAAATCAGAAATAACAGCAGCATCTCAGCTTATGAACTAGGATTCATAATCTGTCTGAAACTCACTTCACAACAAGTTGCTCCAGTCATTTATTCTTTCAATATTTTATTAACTTCTATGACATACTTTTTTTGGCTGGGGAAAGGAGTTGCTTGGACTAAAGAACTCAGAAGGAAATCTTAAGATCAGGTGTTTAAATGTCACTGTTATCATGTACCTAAAAAAAGCGATCTCTTAAGAACACACAAGGATAAAAATCTGGTCCTACAGAAGTTAGTGGAAAAAACTTAGCCTTTGATTCCAGTATGTCTAGAAATTCACCCAAAATTTGTGGATCGGTCTAGCACATTCAACATGAACTGATTGGTTTGCTGAAGAAAGAGTGTGAATTAATTGCTCACCACAGATGCATGCTCTGAGGAGTGTGACTTCTTGCAGGACTCCCCCTGACTGCATCAGGTTTTATGGTAAGGGTCGTCTCCAAGTAAAGGTCACACAGATTTTCACAGGAATAAACAGAGACAGCTTAAAATAGTCCTCCAAGACAGCAGTTTGCTTATAAGAAGGGTACTTAACCGAAGTTTCATTACAGTGAATTACGGTTTGCAGGCATCTTGTCATTTAATAATGTAGATGAAACAATTTAGATGAAAATGCAATAGATTCTCACCAGATTTTTGTATGCAAGACATGGAATCAAGACATGCTGAACAGGCAGAGACGCTGAAGAAATGATTACTTGAGATATCATTACTTGAGTGTATTGATGAAGTGGAAAATAGAGTGTGAGGAAAAGATGCATGGGAGGCATAATTACTATTTACAGTGTCTGACTTTAATGCTACACAATAGTAATGTGAATAAACCCACATCCTAAGAACTCAGATGGCTACAGTGAAGAGGCTCTCCTGAAACCATTGTGCACATACTCAATACACACACATCTGCAAGGACCTACCTACATGAATCCACTGATTGCCAGATCATTGCAGCACCTCTTCTGAGACAATCCACATACCTTAAAGATGATTATACACTGGAACAATATTCATCCACCTTTAAGTATCATCATCTGCTCGCTTCACTAGGACATCAGGTTAAATATGTGTATAACATCCAACAAATCCCTGCCCAGCATAATCTACAAGCAAGTAAAACTGGAAACAACAGTTACAATGGTTTCTAACTGAGATGACCCTTGATGTACATCTTTGTCTCTAACACACACCGCTGGGCATGCATTTAATTCTCACACTCCATTACACCCATAAAAGCTATCTCTTCTTATATAAACAACTGCAGGCCTGTGCTTTAGCATTTGCTGTTTCTATGTATTTGCTCAAATTTTAGTGAAGTACTAATTAAATGAGAATGCCTTCTGATATTCAGAAAGGCTAAACATGACATTTACCTTCTCATTCCTCCAAGTCATGAACTAGACCATTCTCCAATTGGTAGAACAAAAGATGCTGTCACATAGTGTGTTTAGCCACTCAGATCCTGGATCTTCCTCTACCCCTGCATCAACCATTAAAGACCTTAAAACCTTTTATCCATTTCCTCAGGAAAGCTTTGACTTAGAATAATTTGCAGTGGTATTTCATCAGCTCCTCTCCTGGAGTATATGAAATGTGGGTCTTAACACCTGTCAGAGCAAAACAACAGTTCTTTCTGGAAACACATTTTAAAGAATACAATGAAACTTCCTTCCCATGTTATCCCATGAGCTGCTGCAAAACAAATGCAAATCCTAATAAGCAGAGCCAAGAGCTCTGCACCTCTGCTAGGCTATTTAACAGAAGTATTTGATCTGGAGGATTTCATCCTATTCCCTGTTACAGAAATACTAAATCAGGAGTAACTCCTGTGGCTCCAAACACGATGAGTTAAAGAAAGAAGAGCGAAAAAGATTCAAGCCGTAGAGTAAAAAACAATTTGAGCTGAAACAGTGCTGGTTTACATCATCTGGTCTTCATGTTTCGGGCTGTTGGTTTGAGGGGAAGAGGAGCCTTTTCAAGCTGTTCTCAGCAATGAGAAAGCCTTGCTGCATTTTTCTCAGGTGCTCTGGGAGGCCCTAACACTTGGCCCTTATGGTTCACCCCCTCAAGCTTGTTTTGTTTCAGTCATTGCAGCACAGGTCCTCCTGTACACGGTGGCCTCAAGGGGAGAACCAGCCAATTCCTCCCAAGCGTACAGAAGACCTCTCACCAGTCACCACAGAGGTGGTAAATCTACTTTACTTGTTGTCTTAGGTTACAATGTAAGATGTAACCAAAAGTATGTATTCTATCACCATCTGTTAAAACCAGGTGGGGCAGGGTTCTTTATCTCTTCCATGACACATCTCTGATAACTCTCTCCGGGAGATATCTTCTGTTAATGGGCCATCTAGCCTCACATCGTGACTCACAAAATTACATCATCCCATTGTGAGATGCTTCGCCCAGGGGGAGGAACCAAGCATTCCCACCTGGATATAATCTGAGGTTTGGAACACCACAGTCAGCCCTTACCTACTGGATTCCCAGAGGACAAGAGCTACATAACCACCATTGGACCTTCAGAGGAAGACCAGACCCTTCTACAGGATCACTGCTTTGAGAGAACCATATCTATCACTTCAAAGAGGACTGCGGCCACCACTTAATCGGACTGCTACCACCACCCTGACCAACAGGGCGTCAGGTTGTATCCAGACTCTGTCAGGTTAAGCCAGTGTTTCTGTATTATTGCCTTGTTATATATATATTAATAAGGGACTGTTATTCCTATTTCTCATATCTTTGCCTGAAAGCCCTTTAATTTCAAAATTATAATAATTCGGAGGGAAGGGGGTTACATTTTCCATTCCAAGGGAGGCTCCTGCCTTCCTTAGCAGACACCTGTCTTTCAAACCTAGACACTTGTGGATTTCTTGTTTGGGACAAACTATGTGGGGACAAAATAATGTAGAGAAAGTCACTGCAAAGAGGTTCACATCCCTAAAAAGAGAACGAAATTTTAAGAACTGTAGGGTTTGTATCAGTGAGAGACTTCAGCAAGCGCCAAAAATTTTCAGAGCAGGAAACAAATATTTCTTAGTAACTTTCTTTGTCTAAAACCTGCAGCAGAAAGACAACCAGGTATCCTGAGTGTCAGTGGGCTATCTCAAAAATTAATAATAATGAGAAAGCTATTGAACCTCCCCCTGATCTGTCTGCCTGTTGCTGCAAACCTCTTCTCACCCTCCCTAGTTTATGCAGTCAAAATATCCACACAGAGAAAACCCCTCAAAATCCCACTCAAAGATGCTAGCCATGTGCCAGGCATGTGAAGTACTGCACCAATGGACGTTTTTGGGGAGGAAGGGAAGCCTGGCCCTGTTTTCTTTCATTGTTTTTTTTTTCCATTCTGTTGATCCTTTAGGATTAACACTAATGTAAGCAGTGGCTTAGACTGCCATGATTTCTCTGTGATACTCTCAACAGGCACAAACCTGGAGGACTCACTGCCTGGTCTATTTTCCACTGCAACTCGTGGCATCTGAGCACAAGTCATTGAAAGTAAACAGCTGCTCTGCAAAGGCTGAAATTCAAGGATTTAACCTCTGCTGAGGATGCTCCAGCACTTTACAGCTAAGATGGAAGCAAAGTCTATCCACACCTCAGGGAAAGAAATACTTCCAATATTTATTTTAAAAATTGATGGTATTTTATGAGTGTCTCACAGGAGTCCTCCAGAGTTCATCCCAACCCATTACTACTGACCTGGTGAGGATATGTAAAACCTGTCTCAGCAAACCATTCCATCCAACACCACTTCCCCATAGGGAGGAATCTTTACAACTTAGAAAAATAAAATTAAGCACAGTTTTACAACAGCATTCTTCATGTTTCAAAAAGAAACTGCTAATGACTTTGATTCATAACACAGTTAATGTGCATGGTACTAGGGAGGCCAATTACCTGTGATTGGGTTTTGCAATACATTTAAGAGGCCAATTTTTCCAAAAAGTATTTTAGGTTTTATCTGGCAGGATTTGACAAAAGTGAGGGTTAAAGAGATTTTGCTATTTCACCAGTGCACCACTGAAAAATTAAGACCTGTTCCCTGTGAGAATGACTGAAATGTTAATAACAGCATTGGATTTATATTTCACCAATTGTGTAGCTCTGTGATAACTACCACAGGGTATTCTCAATAACTCATTAAACTTAAGCCAATCTGTCATGCTGTTTTCTTCTTTAGGTCTGACTGATATGTCCCTGTTCTTTTATTGCTTGTATTTTTTACCACTTAAGATGAATTTCTGCAGAACCACTGAAACGCAGACAGCATGTTTACCACACGTGCTTGGAAGACTTACAGGTGCTTTGTGTCCATCCCTTTTGCTCCCAAAATTCATGTATAGGGTTGTTTGGGTTGTGATACTCTACGGCTCACCTGTCGACCTTATTTCTGTATTAAAATGAGATTACTTTTCTTCTCCACAATTAACTATTCCCTGACAGTTTTCCCCAACCTTCAAGTAATTTCTAATCAGGTTTTAAACTTCCTTTTTTCTTTTTAAACTAAGAGCACATGAAACATCCTTACCTTCTATTACTCGTGACAGTCACTACATGACTCTATTTTATAGAGTTGGAGCCGGCATGCTGGGCATCTGGGTATTTTAAGGAAGTGAAGGGTACGCTCCCGTTTTCCTTCATCACAAGCAGTGAATTCACGTGACAGAGTACGGAGAAAAAACCCCCAGTAATCTGCTCACCAAAGACCTTATGGGTCTGCTGATAGAAATAAGGTTTTTAAAGATAATATCGTTTGCATGTTTGGACTCTGTTTTGAGCAGCCAGATTGGGGTGGAATACTTGTCAGCAAATGCAATGGTGAAGATGAAAAACACCCAAACAGTTCTGCTAAAAGCAATCAGAACTGTGAAACAGGAGAACCCCTGCTACAGACTTGAGTTATTTTTACAAAGAGGAGCAGCATGGAAGGGGATGGCTGGTGGAACGGTTTGTGAGGAGTGATGCCCTACTCAGGACCTGACTGCTATTAACCACTCCACAGCATAGGAAGAAGTATCAGGACTCTGGCCTGGACTGCTGGATCAGCATTCCCAAGTGGCAGAAACTGAGGTCTAAACTCTACCCATAATCATTCTAGGGACTTACATAATGACAGAAAGGCTAAAAATGCACTAAAGGAAAGCAACAAGAGTACTTTAAACCATTTCAAGTATGACCGGGACATTTTCTAATGCTCTTATCTGACCTGAAGCTCATAGTTACAATCAGAAAACAAAGCCCTACTGCCCCTATTCCTTTTTCGCCCATGCAAGTACTTTTTTCTCCCCTTCTTCAAAAGGTAAATTATCACTCAGCTTCTCAGTCTTTGAAAAACAGCTCATAACTGGGAAAGAATGCATAACAGGCTTTATATTCTCACCTGGGTATTCCTCTAGGAACCAACACAAAAGTCTTGCATTCATAAAGGCCACCTTTCAAGGCTTTGGCAGCTCTGGAATCAACACAGCACAATCAAGGAGAATTGATTTTTATTGGTTTTACTGCAGACTCAGTTCCCGCGTGCTCAGAAAACCTAAGCATATGTACAGCTGGCAAGGCTGAGTAGAAAGCTTGTCTCCATGGGTCTCTGTTAAAATTAGGTCTTACATATTCAAGCATCTGTATTGCTCTTTTTGCATAGTTATTATTTAAGGCTGTGCTAAGGTACTGCAGTTTTCCCTAAATGCAGGAAGGGGTGGAATTTAGCCTTGTACTTTCTTACACAGAGTGAGAAAATCTCTGCTTTGGGTTTCATGATGCTAAAACTATTTTACATCCAACTAGTACAACATGCTACTGCTTCTCATTTTATCTACAGACAAGAAGCAACAACGTTAATTTCTTGAACACATGCATTTCTTGCTGTTACATGAAAAGAACTCATCTCACTTCACTAAACAAGAATATAAATGAGTAAATGTAAAAAAAGTCTATACAGAAAATTTTAAAAAAAATTGATGTCTTATGAACAGGAATATTACAAAACTATTTCATGTTGAGACTCAGAAATGAACGCAGGAAAGTAGTCTCACATTACAATACAGACTTGTAAATTCTTTAAGATGATTAGCTTTTAATTGGTTTAGAGGAAACTCAGTGAACATTCCCCAAATTAGGGTACGACGTGAAGAAAACACCACCGAGGTTTATATTATTGCAATACTGCAGGAAATGAGCTCTGTCCAGTACATTTCATTAACATTAAGAGACAGTCCCTTACTAAATGTCACAGTGAGACCAATACTTCTAATAAGATTATGCTATTTCCTTTGGTCTGAAAAACAAATACATCTTCTCAGTAAAAAGTCCAGTTTAGGATAACACATAGGCTTATTCCTCTTCAGAGAATTGTCCCTCTTCAGGACATGCCTTAGCTATATGCTAGGGAAGGAGAACTCTAGAAAACCTTCATGAAGCATGTGATAGAGACACTGCAAGGCAGGACACTGGATGAGGTGGATCTCCGGTGCAAAGCAAGTCTAAGTTATCCCATTTTAAATATGAAGGTTTCCTAAAGAAGTAAGAAGAAAAATCTAGATGTAATGCTTCAGGGGCAGTTTAAATCACAATCTGTTTTCAGAGGCTGAGACTTCAAGTGCATCTCAACAAAACAACTGGTTTTAAAACAGTTTTTTCACCTCTGTAAAAAAAGGCAATAAATGCCAAAGCCATCTGAAATGAATTCCAGCTTTCTTAAGCCATGTCAGCGGAAGAACACATTTGTGTTAGACAATGATTTCCTACCAATAGAAGAATGGGGAGATAAGGCAGATCGTTTATCAAACAAAACACCAATGCAAACCAGAAATGTTTCTCTTGACATTTGGACACATTCCAGATAAATTTGTTTCTTTCCCACCCCAAGGCTGCATTCAATGACTTACTGCCCTGGATATCAAAATCCCCAAAGGATACGGTGTATCAGAGTAGGCTGGGGTTTTTTCGTTGTTTTGTTTTTGGGTTTTTTGGGTTGTGTGGTTGTTTCTTTTTAATGGGAAATCAAAGGCTCAGCAAAGTTGTATTAAAGTCCATAAAAGTGAGTTAGTTGAATCAGTGCATCACCTCGGTGTAAACAGTTTCCTTGCAGTTCTGGATTGTTCCCCATCCGTTGAGCTGAAGTGGTGAGGAACAACCTGGAGCTAAACTCTGCAAAAGCTTCCTTTCCATTTAGCTACACCCATTAAATTGTTCTGTACCTACACAGTAGCAAGCTCAAATGAGCCCTGGTTTGAGGCCATAGATCTGTGTAAACAAATAGGATAGAGTAGCTATTACATATTTTGAAACAGCAAACAGAAGCCTCTCCTTTAATCTCATGCTTTTCTGGGCCAGGTTTTATCAGGACCATGCAAACAAGCCCAACCTCCCTGCTCACCATCACACAGATGCTTACAGAAGACATGAAAGCAACACAGGAGGCAGGACCAAGGTTTGGAAGACCACAAAGGGCACTTATGAGATTAGGCATTTATGAGTGTAGAATATGTTCTAATTACACAGACAAGTACAGAATCTGAATTCTCTTCAGTTTTTAGACTTTGTGTCTGTATACGTTTCTGGTGGGAGCGCTGTAGATGGATGCCACACTTTTGGGCTCTGCCCTGTACTCGGTGTAAACCCATTCCCTGAGGAACTGAAAGCTGACTGCAATAGTTAGTGAATGCAGCATTATCCAGAACTAATTTAAAACACAAGCCTTGCTGCTTCAATATTACATTACTCTGAGATACTTTGCATCTCTAAGCCTTAATTGAAGTTAGAATTGTTCTAGTGAAAATAACAGAACTCACTAATTAACCATATCTTTAGATCAAGTGTTTTATTTGACCGACCTCTGATTACTACATGAAATTTTCCAGAAATGTGTACAGGGGAATGAAAAGCGAAGCACTATTTAAAAATTGTGTATCTTTCAAGGTAAATCTATGACTGAGCAAAGTCTATACAGCAATATTTGATTTATTTGCCATCTCATTATTTGTTTAATCATGGGTCTACTTAGAAAGACATTTAAATAATACTAAGTTTCATGGACAACATATATGCAACCATTGGTTCTGAAGGTCCCCACAGAATAGTTAAAACAGATGTATGAGAAACATAGCCAGTAATTTCTAAGTATGTCTATCAGATCCTTATGCTATTTTTCCTCCTCAGTAACTTGCAGCTGCAAGCTACATTCTAGTATTTCTTCAAATCAAGTTCAGAATAAAATAAGTTTTGAGTGGCACAGAATGCTGAAATTGTACATGTGAGCAATCTGATGAGAGTTGCAGGCTCAGAACTTCCAGAAAGCAGCCCACAAGATACAGCTCTTAAACCTAACTTCAGACAACATAAATGGAAAATATTGGCACGATTCCCCACCATCTTGGGTTTAAAATTTAGGCTTGGTATTAGGAAAATACCACTGTCTTATTTATAAAGACAGACTTCATACCTGAAGGTAATTCTAGGTATAAAGATAATTTATTCTTCTCGAGTTACTTTGTAAATCATGTTATGATGTTTTCTTGTCACTTGTTATTTTATATTTCACAGATAAAAAGCTCAAGTAGGCAGAGATAGAAACCACTGTTAGGTCTGGTGTGGGTTTTTTTGGTTGTTTCTTTTTTTACTTCATTTTGTAATTAAATGCTACAGACAGCTCTGCCCATTTACCCTCCCCAGACATGGGTGCTAGATTTTTCCTCCCTCTTGTCATACAAGATGCTGAGAATAGTTTCTCTGACACAGCCCTCTGCCAAGGCAGGAGCAACCCATGGAGAGGCTCCACACAGAAATCTCCACATTGGAAACACATCATTTGACAGCTTCCAGCCTGTCAAGGAGGACATTATTCTCCCAGCTGTCAAGGACTTCAACTCTGCTGTTGATGCTGTCTTTAAACACTTGGGTATGTGGGAAATTGTAGCCTTTCTAAATTTTCAAGATTAGGGAAATTTAAAATCCTCATATTCATTATAGTATCTATTGTTTAGTATTATCAGATTTCATTTCTCAGCCGCACATAATATCCAGATGGGAGATGGATTTACTAATCTCTTCAGACTTGAAAATGAAACTTAAGATTTGCCAGCAACTTTCTCCATGAATTGCATACAAAAAGTGTGTGTGTATAGAAAGCTTCTTAGAAATACATAAAGAATGTACACAATATGCTCTGATACAGTGGGCCAGAAAAACAGCAGCAATATTCTGTTTGAGATGGTCATAATTCAAGGCTGGCATGATTTAAAACAAAAAGCATCTTAAAAGTATTACTTTAAATAATTATTATGGAAGTCTTTCCTTTGCATTTAGGTTTTCTTTTCAATATTTAAAATATTTTTTAAAAATGTACCTGCTTTCATTGTACACAACTCAAAAGGACATGACATCATGGCTCCGATAGTTCTTTGCAGCGACAGTCAAAAAAGGGAACTAAGCCAATCTGTTCATCATTGTTCTTGTCAGCTCATTGTTTAATAGACTTCTCCAACCAAGAGAAAGCAGGATGCTCACTTCCGCTTGTGCTAAGTAACGGCTAAAAAAGAATTCTGCCCTGAAGTTCAGAAAATACTGCAGCTATTGCAATTCCTCTACTGTTTCAGACAACACTGTCTTCAATGACAGGCAACCATTAGCCTTACACGATATTCCTGGGAATAGAATACTTTATTGGGAAGCAGAATTGTTCAGCTGAAACACCATTAATCTTCAACTCTATGCTGAATATGCATCTTCTCTCCTTCTCATGTCATAATTTAACTCTGAACAAACTTGATAACAGCAAAGACAGTAATGCAACACATGAAAGATCTTGTTTGATACTTTGAATTTTTATGGGTTATCCCCTAAATTGGAAAATTATTGTTTCCATTGCACTGATGCAATGAAATTATGGTATGATTATGAATGAAATTCACTGCAAAGACGATGCATTAACTCTTTCCTACTGTATGAGTATGTAACTATTTCCTCCAGTGGAACCTCAACTCCTCTTAGGTTCTAACTGTGATCCTCAATATGGGATAGAGACGTAGAATAAAAAGGAGACAGTTGGGTATAAATTTTGACTATGCATGTCACAAATGTTCTTATGTTACTTGGCTATCAGCATTAATATTGGAGAAATTTCTGGCAGAATGACAAATCAGGCACTGGCTAGTTGAATAGGTATGTTTGCTACACTTACCAACATTCCAGCTGATTTCTTCTGCCACATCTTGGTTTGATTTCGAACTTGGAAAATAAGTTATGGGCATTTTGCAAATGTACGATTTGGAATTAGTTCAACTCTAAGGAAAATGGCACAGATTTCTAGATATTTACAACAAAAATATGTGGCTTTGGACAAGTCTTTTACTTGGACAAAGTAATTTACTGAGCAATACGCATACACATATTAATTTTTACCTTCTGCTCTTCTAAAGCTTTTATTTTAACAATACAAGACAGAAGGAAAGGAGGGTATCAGCAAGCCTGGTATAAGAGAGCATTATAAAAGAGGCCAATTATTTCCAGAATGAAACTTGCAACTAATGTTTCAAAACACCTAAGTTACAATCTGCCGTGACACTCTTAGGCTAGATTCCAGCAATTACAGATATGTCTATTTTGGACAGTACTGCAGAAATAAAGGAATTCAAGATTTATCATCATAATGGTTCAACTTTGCACATTTTCACTGAGTAAAAAGAATAAAAATTCCCCACTTGTATGACCAACACTTGTGCTCTCAGCTTTAGTATGACTGGAAAGGATGTATTAATAGAGATATTGAGAAATCATATAAGTGACTAGAATTCTCTGCAACCGAGTCTGTATTCTTCATCTTAGTGCAATTCCACATCTACAAGATTTTAGTATGGAATGACAGCTGTGTCATTGCATCTTTTCTACAGATGCACATCTTTATTTTCCAGAGTAATTATGCACTCATCTTGAGAATTTCTTTTAAAAAAAGCCTCCCAGTGCCATCAGTGATGGATTACAGTGACTAGAGTCCATGAGGTATTTAATGAAATACACATTAAAAGAAGGAAAATGTGCCCAGTTTAGCAGGGTCATACTAAAATCAGGTAGCCAAACTTCATCTCTTTCCATTCCTTCTTATGTGTATTTTCTTTTCTTCACATGCAAGTGTTTTAGAATTATAGACGAGAGACCATCAGAAACTATAGATGAAATGATTGTGTCTTTGGACCATATAGTGGAGACACAGCACCATTAAAACTGGGTAGTTCAAATTCTCCCGCTAATTTTTTGGAAGGGGGGAAAGTGTATTATATTTTCAAAACAGGCAGGAATGCTTAAAATGGATTTTTCATTGCAGAAAAAAGGTAAAATTCCTAAGTCTTATAACAGCCACAGAACAAAACTGCTGTCTTCTGATCAGCTCCAATTAAAAGAAAGAAACAAAACCAAATCTCACAAAAAACCCCAAACCAACCAAGAAATTCCAACCAACCAAAAAAAAAAACCCCACACCAAAAAGCCTCAAACCCCTCAAAATCCCCCAAACCATCTCTTTTGAAGACTCTACTTAAAGCAATACAATCTGTGTCACTAGTGCCAAAAAAAAGCAATTCAACTGATAAATTCAGATTATAAATCAATGAGTTTTCCATCTTATTTAAATGCTGTCCTCTGTTTAAAAACATACTTGTTGCTGTTGGAAAGTACCTGACCAGAAACTGTGGACTAGTCTATTAATCCTGTTTAAGAGACACAAAGAGCAGTATCAGTGAAGCAATGGAGATTCTGCAAAACCAGGTAGCTTTACAGACATCATGAAGAAGGGAGCAAAAAGAGATTCAGTAAGTCTTGGGTTTAGTCCTAGCATAATGACAAGCTTCTTAAGGCATTTAGATTATAACAATAGTTGGATTTTTTACTTTTTAATTTTTTTTTTTTGTTTTGAGGCACAGCTCATTTCCTGTTATCTAGGCTTAACTGGAAGCAAACACAACCACCCTGCAATTTGTTTAGCACCTATGATACAGTGGCAGGCAAATGATTCCTTATGACTGTGCCAGGTGAAATTTGTGGAGGCAGGATTCCAGACTGACACCATGTAGCAAGGTGCATCATGACAAGGTTATACATAAATGACCTTTGCAGTCCTTTTCTGTGCAAGCAGTTTTTAAATACTAAGACACAGAAGAGCATATTCATATGAAGTGCATAAAAGGATACACTATATTTAAAACCTCAGCTGTATTACTGTGCAAAATAGCATTTTAAAAGAGCACTCTGAATTTGACTGAAGAAATTAGATATCCTAAACGAGAATCATCTCCCAAGATATCAATGAATGATTATAACTTCCATGATACATATAAAAAATTACCCCACATTATCATTTGTCAACTGCCACATAGAAAGCCATCTCCTGTTAAAGAATTTGCTTCAAATTTAAATCCTTTGACATTTTCTAAAACTAAAGTATTTCTTCATGGCAAGAAGTTCCAGATTATTAATGAACAGTTAAATAGCTAGCAATAAAATAATAATTTGAGACAACTCTAATGGTTTCTCTAACTTGTCATAAAGGAACACTGTAAAATGACAAGTAGTACGTTAACATTAGTTCCATCACCTGAAATTGATTTTAAGTGGATACCATCTACACCAAAGTATTTTTAACAGTCAATGGCTGGCATTTGTCTCATAGGACACCTTTTCTTGTTTTTTTTTTCTCCATATTTAGCTCATACTGACCTCTTAGGCTAGCAGGACAGTGGCTGATATTCAAAAATAACATGATAACATATACAACTAACTGAAAAATTATGTTCTGAACATAAGTAGAAAACTTTCATCAGATAGTAGAAAATTTTCATCAGATTTCAAAGCAGTTTTACAAACACTGCAAAACTGTTATTATGCTAAAACAATTGTATCAACTCTGTATAAGAGTACAGGTAAAATGGGATTAGGAGAAATTAATAGCTAGACAAAATTTAACTAAACGCAAATTAAGCATGGATAGGGAGCAAGTATGTTAGTAGAACTATATGAAGAAAGTAAAAAGTGAGAGTAGATTCAGCTGTCACCTGAACTACATAGGAACTTATATTTGTTTTTGAACCTTAACCTTCTGGTGTGAACTGCACACCCAGACGTACCACAGCTCTCCACTCTTACTGACCTGACACTTGATCAAAAGCATCTTCCCCCCAAAGCTTCCCATCTGGTGGGTTTTTCCTGAACAAGCTAGTCAAATATTGTAATATTTAACCCCTTCAAAAAAAAAAGAGGAGGTGGTGCTGTCCAC
Organism: Rhagologus leucostigma; assembly: GCA_013397725.1. Taxonomy (NCBI): domain Eukaryota; kingdom Metazoa; phylum Chordata; class Aves; order Passeriformes; genus Rhagologus; species Rhagologus leucostigma. Next base: position 365,901 of record VZTD01006008.1, read on the forward strand.
CTTTCACATAGTACAGAAGTAGGAAGAGTGTTGAGAGATTTGGGTTTGCTCTTCTTGTTACTGTGAAGGATTTCACACTTCTGTCTATGAGGACAACACTCAACCCAGTGGACTTTTGAGATACTGAAACACTATAATACTATAAACTTAAATTCACTACCCATGCACTTGCCACGATCCTGTAGAAAGATGCCACAATTATTTTCTCTGTTTTATATTCCTGAATATCATTGCTGACATGCTTTAGAACATAAAAACAACAACAGGACAAAACCAAGAGCAATCTCACTCAATATCCTGGCTTTGAGAATTGACAAAAATAGAAACCTACAGGACATCTCAAGAATAGAGCAAGCAAGAAATTACTCTTTTCCAGTCTATTCTTCCAGGCTTGAATACATGGAGGGTCAGGGACTACCTGATTCAAGAGGAAATGTTCTGTGGTTATAGCCTTTGGTAGATTTCTTTTCCAAGAATGTCTCCAGTCTTCCCTTAAAAACAGATACAGTTTTAGCATCAACATCCTCTGTTATGGAATTCGCAACTTAACAGCACAATGTGTGAAAAACCATCTACCTTTGTTTGCTTTAACTCTGCACCGCATAAACTTCGCTTAAATTCCCAGCCCTCATATTGGAAAGGGTGCTGGACAACTGATCACTAATTATGCTTTGCACCCAACCTCTTTTATATGCCTGCATTGTACCTCCTCTCAGCTGTATCATTTTCAGGCTGAAAACTCGTAGTGTAAAGTAGTTCTTTCTCAAAATTATTTCCCCCATTTTGATCACCCTTACCACTCCTGTGACATTTTCATTGCACCATCTTTCCTCCAATACAGGCCCACCAGAACCACAAAAAGCATTTACAAGGCAGGTGCAACAAACATCAGAGGCACACCGATGTCCTCAGCATCTTCAAAAGGATGGGAGGTTTGGCTGCAGAAAGGCTTCAGGACAAGACTCAAGGAGGAGGAGAGGAGTGCTACAGTGCCAGAATCTGGCTTTGGAAAAGAGTCATGTGAGAGAAAAGTCAGTTTCAATTTTGCAAACACACAACTTAAAGAGATTCCAGCCAGCAAGCAACTTGGTCACTATGTTATGAACAACCTTCAAAGGATGAAGAGTCAAGAAAACATAAGTAAAACAAAGATGTGTGCGAGGTCAAAACCAGTTAGGCAAAGAGTTCAAAGCAGTAATGAAAAGAAACATAAGAGGCCTCCTGCTAGGCTTTTCCTATCTAGCACAAACCTAGATGGATCACAAAGTTATTTTTTTGGCAAAGCCAGACTGCTGTCTTAAAAAGTATTACCTGATTAGTTCTGGTTTGTGGTTGTAAGCTCAGATGCCCATCTAAGCTGTCAGAGGAACCACAGCTGGATATATCAATACAGAACAACTTCTGAAAGTGACAGCGCACTTCCTGCAGGGAGAACAATCACTCGTGCCCAGAGGTACAACTGCCACACAGGTGAATTTTACTGAACAGTATTAGCACCTCTTAAGCAAATACTCCCTTCCTTAAGAGAAAGGGACTGTACAATTTCAAGGCTACAACAATGCCTTTAAAACCCAGTGAGGACCATTTGTTGACAAATGGCAGGCACTGATGAAATAATAATTAATACCCCTCCAAAAAAAAAAAAAAANTTTGCCGCTACACAAATGCAAAAGGGACAGATGCCAGGCACAGACTGACAGCTCCCAGGAGAAGGGACGCTGAAGGAGACTGGAAACAAGCCAGAGAAAGCAACACTAAGTCAGCAGATGTTTTGATGCAGGAGAGACAGTGGACATCAGCGGGAGCTGAACAGGACTTGCCTCAGACTTCAGAGGTCACAGGGTGGAGAAACCTTGGCCTAGCACAGCTGAACCTTGCTGAAAAAGAAAGCATCTAACAGAAGGGAGCAAGTTGCTCCCTATGTCCCTGAACTTCAAGGGACTTCTGCCAATAAAAGGTTTGAAAGTAACAAGTGTCATGGCTAATTTATTGGCACACTATTCATTGACTTTATTCCCAGATGCTGCAAGATAAACCACAAAGATAAACTGAACTGAGTGGAGAGAGGAAAGGAGCACATGATTTTATAAACTCATATCAAAACAGAAAGCAATGGAAGTGGTGAAACGCAGAGTCCTATGTCTTTTGATAAAAAGCCTTCTGTAGAGTGGGTTTAAATGCAAAATTTTTAGAAAGCAAATAAACTCTCAGGTTCAGCACCTTTCTGAAAGAATGAACTCCACTCACACCTGCTTGCTTTTCAGGAAACTATTGAGCACGTTTAAGGAGGCCAAGAGCAAAGTAAACTAGAAAAACAACAGTATTACTACTTGGTGGCCATAGCCGTTACTGTGATTTTGGCTAGCTGTTGACTATTCCTAAAAATCTAAATTTTCTAATTGCAAAAGTAGGTTAGTAATCCCACCAAGGGTGTTATATGGTTCAGATAGCTATCTAGTCTTTTTAATAAATGGAACTACATGATAAATCCAAGTGAAGGGAAAATAAAGTGTGAAATATTAATTAGTTATCACTATATCAGGAAGCATGTTCCATCTGGCTCTGCAGAGTACCTTGATTTTCGTATTGGAATAAACTGATTAGTCTTCATTGATTCAGTTTACCCACTTGGGAACCAGAGTCTCTGAGGCAGACTGCTTTCCAATTATGTGTTAAATACTGAGAGCAAAAATCGATTTTTTATGGTTACATAGCTGCTACACATACTTCCTTATACTGCAAGAATTTCCTTCTCTCTTCTCTGGGCCCATGAAAGTCAAGAGTCAAATCCCATCCTTCTGTAAAGTCAAACCTCCAGGGAGAAAAACTTTCACTACAAAGAAAGAACTGTGGCAAAGGATTGTGTCAACCCAAGTTAACTTCTGTTTCTCTTAGGAGCTCTGAACATGTATAAGGAAATGCTCTGCCATACCATCGTCTCTTCCTCGTGCTGATCAAGCAGCATTCAAGAGATGTTTAAGAGATGAAATCATCAGGTGACCTGAATTTTCATGACATGGTAGAAAAATACTGCCTCTTGCAAAACTGAGGAGGGAGGAGAATGCTGCTAAAAACCATTTTTGCCACACTTTTGATAATTTTTCCTGAAGGTACTTTTATGGATAAGATCCACAAGGAAAAATGAAAGAAAGGGACAGAGTGAAACTACTGTAGGAGAAGTGAAAAATTGCTCTAAAAATTCACTTGTTTGAATGATAAATTATGGTCTAATAGTATAGCTGAACATAAATTCAGCTTATGCCTTGAAAAACCCCAAATAAATAACACCAAAACATCCAACCAAAAAAACCCCAAACCCGATAAAATAACCAGTTATCTATTCAGATAGTTTAACACAAAAGATTCATTAAATTCTCAACTTCCCACATTTGTTAGAAGGACTACTATTCTGCACTCAGCTGTATTGGATGGTTTAAACAACAAAAACCAGAACAGCACAACCCTATAGAAATATTTTCCCTCTCCTGAATTTTCCAAGAATTTTATTAGCAAAGAATGCCACACATTTCAATTCCTGCAGTCTCCTCTATCACTGCTCATACAGACTGATGGATGCACACTTGGCCTCCAGACAGCACTTAAATCTCGCTAAAGCCCACAGTTATCTTCAGGAGTGCCACATCCAAAATAAGTTCATACCCAGAGCTCAACTCCATATGTAAAGACACGTGGTCGGCTCGTGTTGCCTACTTGAAATATAATTGCATTGGCAAATTTCCATTTGAACTTTGAAAGTCAAGCACAGCATTGAAATGTCTTCACCAGCCACCGACAAATAAAGTTCTCCTGTGCCTCTGCCGCAGTTCCATCACGTCTCGTTGCAGGTGCCAGAGAGCTGCCTTGGCACCCGCGGCCCACTCAGCCCACCGCAATTGGAGAGGTTTAGTTAAGTAACCCCAACCCACAGCTCCCTCTTTGTACAGATAATTCTAGCTCTGAATAAACTGTCAATCACATCCGGCAATTGTTCCCATTTCAGAAGGAGAGGAAAATTAATGGCTGCTGAATCAAGAGAGGTGAATAACATTAACTGGTGCGTGTAAGGTACTTGAATGCTGAAAAGCATAGCAAAAGTGCTAACTATTGTTCCTGCTGGTGATGGCTTGTCAATGCCCTGATGCCATCAAAAAGCAGCCCTTCTTCCCTTTCCAGTCCTGAAGGATTACAAAAAAACAGTAAGTCACCAAATCCTACACCATCATACTTTAGGATAAAATTATTTTCACCTGTAAGTTGACATATCTTTACAGAGCTCAGACAGGCTGCAGCAGGATATAATTCCTCGTGATGCTTGGACTCAGACAAGCAGCAGCTAACAGTTGTCTCCTGGCCTTTAATTCCAAAGGCCTGGTGATAAAATTAAACAGCTTTAGAGATGTCTCAGCAGCGAGTATGCTTGTTCAACAGCCCTTCTGCTAAGGGTATCAAGCTGGATCAGCCACTGCATGGAGGATTTATTTCACATGAATGAAAAAAATCCCCTTTAAGCCTTTCTTCCCCGATATTAATTCTCAATTTAACGTCTTTAAGTCTAGAGCTGGATTTGCATTTGCAGCTTCCACATGAAGGATTTGGTGCACTGGAACAGCCCATCCAGGAGGGAAAGACTTCCACTCACACTAGTATGTGGCCTGATCCAGGAAACCCACTCCAGCTTTCCAGTACCTCATTTTATATTGCCCAAGTGGCTACAGCACTCACTAACTGCACTGGGAAACCCAGTTCTTTTATAAAAGCTTAAAAGCCCTGGATAAATAGTGAGAACAATTTATACATTATTATTATCTTATTGCCCTTAAAGGCAGGCCAGTGCCAAATATCTTTTAAAAAGAAACTGGTTGTGACTGGAAAATGGGAAAATAACATATAAATCCTCATGAGATATAAAAACATGTTTGTAACAGACATGGCTATGGATTAAAAAATGAAAGGTATTCTTGCAGTGTTTAGATTCCTAGATTTAGTTTCAAAATATATTGGTTTTATTATACAACTTGAAATTACATAGCACTTGGAGAGGTATCAGTTTCACTGTGGTTACCTAAAAACATGTTATTAAGAAATATGCCAGTCACAAAAGGTCTATTATGCAAAGTGACATCCGATTCTGAAAAAAAATGAGGAAACTTGAATATTCAGTCTTTCCAACAGAAGCATTAATCTAAGGAAAATAGTCTTCTACACTGAGAAGCCAGTAGACAAGTTCATTTATAATTATTTACATTAATGCCAATTCTAGGGCATTGACACAAATGTTACGCAAGACAAAAATTTCCATTTGTTATACCATTTGCAATTCTCTCTAAATGGAACAATTATATATATCTTGCTTGAACAAAACCATTGATAAACCAAATCCAAACATCAGCCTCCAGGTTAAGTCAAAACCCAGATTTTTTTGTTGTTTTGGTATGGAACTTAATGTGGCTAAGAAGTAAAAAGGAATTAAGAAAAAGCACCGAAGTAAACCAGTCTCTTGTCACCTCAAGAAGGGTCACTCAAGTGAGAATGTGGCAATACAGAGCAGGCTGAAGCTACGTCTCTTTGAAAAGGGAAAGAGCTGTTTAATATTAATGTAAAGAGTAGTCAGGTGTCCCAAATGAGTTTTTTAAGGTCCCTTCAACCTTAAAACACTCATTTAGGACATCAGGTGAACAATATAGTTAGCAACAGGACTGACTAATATGATCAGGACATCAACTGGGATCCATCAGGTCAGAGTGTAGGATTTATATTATATTGCTAATTTTTTTCAAATTTTACTTAAGAACTTAAGAATCGTAAGTATAGGATGTAAGTCTGTAGGGGTAACAAAACCAAAATGCAACATCATAACTGTAACGGGTACAAAAGCACAGGGAATATTCAGAAAATAAAAGATGATGGGGTAGCAATATCTGTTCATCACCAAGATGGCAGTTTCAGGATCCATTATAGATCCCGGTCAAGTCAGTAACATCCCTGGGAAGAGAAGTACTACTGCCTCCAGAGTAATAGGAGACACTTTCTAAGAATTTGCCAGCAGAAGTGAAGAGACAACTGTTCCTAGTTAATGTTTTTCTTCATCATCTTGAATTATTAATATTATATTTTTAAAATGTAACTGATTTTTCGTTTGGAAGAGAGAAGTGCACTAAAATCGCAATCATTCAATCTGTTCCTTCCTAAGTGATTTCCATCTGTCAGAGAGGCCACACAAAGAGTCAGCCTGACAGCACCGGCAAAAAAGAGGAAGAATGAGCAAGAGAGCTCCCTCTGTGGCAGAGAAATCCTCTCAAGCATCAGTGTTTAGCTGGATTACAGGGTTCCTGCTGGAAGCAAGCCCAAATTTTTTATGCCCCTGCAGGTTTTCCACAAAATTGGTTGTTTCTGGGCTTGATCTTACTATATAGCACTTATATCATATTACTGTTCTGAAAATGGAACTTCAAAACCATAAAGTTTGGCATTCACATTCTCTGTTTCACAATTTGCATTGCAAAATCATCTCCTGTTCATCACTTTATTCAATAAAGAGTTTTGGTCTAAATAGCAAATTAAAAGAGAGAAACTCCTTGATTCCTCATTCTTTTGTTTGAGAATATACCTAGTTTCAGTGTTTTAGGTCTCTCTCAGACCAGGGAAAGCCACGTGCACAGAGACCTATGACAAAATATGGAGAGTACACGACAGTTGTAGACACAAATGAGAACAAGATATTGGCCCATTAAGGAGCTGTTAAGCAGTTCCCACATGCTGTTATACAAGGTACTAAAATCCGATGGCCAATAATCACTTGGACTGTACGTGCTCAGACTCAAAATTTCTTCTTGTTACATTTTAAATAAAACTGTTTTTAAATCAGAAAAAAGGAACAGCAGGCAGATAGTTTTAATTGGGTGGCTTCCCTGTGGCTGTTTAATTTCTTTTCTTAGAGCTTTTGCTATTCACAAAGCTTCTTCTGTTTGTGAGTGCACTAATTATTTATCAGATTAAACAACTCTCTTCCACTGGACAAACGTAAGAGCACTTCAAGTTCCCTTTAAGTGTCTGATAACCTAGAAGTCTAGGTTCTCCTTCATACAAGACAGAAGTCAGGAAAGCATTTGTTTTATATACAAAAGATTCCCTCCTACCCCTTCTGAAATTTCCTAAAACAAATTATAGACATGGATAGAAATACCCTTGAATAGAACCTTGAAGTGACCACTTGTATTTCACAGCTCAAGGTTCACTGTTCATGCTTAGGACTGAAACTTTCTGGAAGGGGCTTGAACACTTTACTTAACCTGTCATTCCCATCCAGCTGCTACAAACACAAACCAGAACACGCTTTACCTACTACACTATGCAAACGGTGCCGACCCTCCAACAGCCACAAGCCGTAGGACAACTTTACACAGAAGTTCTTGAGCCTCCCAGATGAAGCTGCATGTGTTATAAACTGCCTGTTTACAAGGCCAGTTTCTGTAAGAGCATTTCAAGTTTTCCAATTTATTAAATTAAAACCAAAAAATTACAGAGATGCTGATAATAAAGCTTCAGGAATACTAAGAACTCAAATAGCAATGAAGTGCATTTTTCATTCCTTTATATGAAGTATGTGCTCACCATGAAAACCCCAGTGGCTGTCTCAAAACTTGTTTTCATAACAGACTAAATTTGAACAACCTCACAGAGAGACAGGATAACACCTTCTCTGTTACAGAGCCAAGGAGGGTGTAAATAGATGTATCTAACATAGAAGAAACTTTTTTAACATTTCCTTACTTGTATAACATGAATGACTGGGGATATTAATAGATACACCAGGGAACTTGACACATGAAACATTATTTTTACTCACCATAAATCTGAGAAACCACAGAACAGAGAGTCAATTCTGCTAATATTGATCACAGATAAGAATCTGGACACTGTCAAGGAGCCAAGTAAAAACCAACCTACACCTGGGGTTATATGGGGGATAGAGTGTTTGTTTGGTTTTTTGTTTTTTCTCTTTTTTGACATTAAAACTCCACCACAGAGGATACATATATTTCCACTGGACAGATGAAAATAATTTGTTCTCTACATCAAGCTTTAGGCTTAATATATCTTTCATTATGAACCTGAAGAAGCCCTCTTCCATTGCACAAATTGTGCTAATAGACCTAGGAGAGTAACTTGGGGTCTCACCAGTTTTCAGATTTAATAAGCAAGAAAAATAAGGCAACTTTTACTCCAATGACTTTTTTCAGGTAAAGAAGGAAAAGAAGAAAAAAAAAATCTGTTGTCAGAAACCTTAGCTGGCAAAGACAGAAGCCAAGCACATGATTCAAGGAAAAGATTAAGCTCATTAGAACCAGGGGAAAACAAATGAGACTATAGAATAAGAGAGGATAAGAAAACACTCCTAAGGAAATGATCTTAAAAATATGCATAAATGGGAGCTATTTCTTGCTCTGCAAAATACTTCCTCAATGGCCTCCAAGAAGGCACTCAAGACAATAGGGTTCAAAATATCAAATAGCCATGCTGTGAGTCAGAGACTTGGTTTTACTTCTTGCCCTGCCATTAACCCACTGTGTCATCTTGGCAAGCCATGCTGCTTCTCTAAACCTTAGTCATGTCAGCACTGAAGCTAGGAGAGTGATATTTTTATCATAAAATACTTAGATGAAAAGTCCCCCCCTTTTCTTAAAGTAGGGATTTCTTCTATTAGCTTTGACAGAGCTTTCATTCCTTTAACAGCTGATTCTGTTTCAGTGCCCCTCTACAGTGGAGACAATCTCATTTGGCCAATACACAGTGTGAGAGAAAACACTAATGATGGTCTATTGCATAGAAGTTCTTCAAGTAGAGATAAGGTAGAATTATAGAGGTCATCTATTATGATTCAATCAATTGGTTCTTGAATCATCAACTCACAGTTGTAAGCCCTTTCAAAAAGTATCTGCTCCTGAATAGGCATTTTCTCTCAGTTTTCAAACTTTTCAGGGTAGATGGCTGAGAAATGTGAAGTTTTAGGCTTGCTTACTTTTCAGTAAACTCTCAAGCAGTTCCATGCAGTTCAGGCTAATGTGATATGCTGTTGGTCCAGAACACCTACCATGGCAAGCAGTGTGGGCTGTTCACCCATGCAGCAAAAACTAGAGCTGTAGACCTCGTTACTTAAACTTTGAAAGCAAGAAAAAAATTAAATCGAGATTAAAAACTAAAATAAGCTCTTTCTGAGCAAAAAGATGACCTAAACCTCTACTGCAATGTAGTCCCTGAAGTCCCTAGCTGGGCTCATATGTTCTGCATGCTTGGAACAACCTGAAGATGCAACTCAACAAATATCTCAGTGGAAAAGAAAGCCACTCATATGTGCACACAACACACAAACTCCAAACATGCAAATTTACTTCTAAAATAAGCCAACAAGTCTGTATATTAGTGCAGTCCAGTGGGAGGCCTGGAGCCAGATCGGCAGGCAGCTTGCTTCCATCCAGTCCATTGCCTTTGTCCCAGAAGCAGGCAACCATGCCTGAGGAGGAAACAACCCAAATGGCTGAACGCCTCCTCCTTTCTGGTCTGGCTTGGAGCATCTGCAGCTGAGCTGAAAATGCTCCTGTCTTGATGGTAGGCAAGGAGCTTATTCCTCACCCTTTTCCTGCAGAAACCTGGATCCCATCCCAAGCTGCAGCAGATGAGATGTCCATCCCTCTCCACAGAGCCAGCAGGGTCTGCCCCACTCTGTGTCAGACTGCAACAAGGGCCTTCAGCAGCTAACACAGTAATAGAAAGAGGAAAGAGAAGAAACTAACTGCTACATTAGAGCAAAAGTGGGGACTGCCCCTCCTGGCAAGGTGGCACTGTGGGGCCTTTGGTGTGAGTTTCCAACTGTAGCTACCGATGTTTGGACATCTTGGGTAAGTAATAGAACAGCAACACATGCCTTGCAGCAATATTGAGCACAAAACCACTTGCACTGTTCAAGCTGAGTAAAATCTGTGCAAGCCTGTGCTAGCTTTCTCTTTCTCTATCCATCTTAAAATCTTTCTACTGTGCTACACTTGAGCAATAATAATATTGTTTACTCAGTTTTTTCCTCTAATAGAGGTAGTCTTCCAGGTCTATTCAGTGATCCTTGAAATGCTTGACGTATGCAGGTTCACCCTCCCCTCAACAGATATAATTTCCTTTTTTTTATTATATAAACAAATAAATAAACAAGTAAAGTTTATACACACACCATAGAAATATTTCAACCTTTTCTGCAGTACAGGCGATGTTCTGCCCTAATTATTGAATAACCATCTACAATAATAAGAAAAGGTAAAAATTCATTAAGAAAATTTAACCCATTTATATTACAGTAGACAAAGTGGTCATATTTCACATCCAGTGTTGTCAGAACACCTTCATAATGGGAAGCTTTGCATTTCTTAAACTTGTGTTTTATGGCAGGCTACCTTAATATCACATTAAGGAGATATTTCTCACTCTCTCCTTGCAACTCCTTCACATTTGGAACAAAGAAATGGAATAAAAAAATAAACCCTTAAAGTCTGTAGAAGGACAACAGCTGATGACAGAATAAAAAAGGCAGCAAGTGTGGGCTTTGGTGTTCACACCAAAGAGAATCCTGAAGTTGAAGGAGTGGAGAAGAGCACAGATGTACTGAGTGCACGACAGCAAAAACCTTGTCACTTGCTGACCCAAGGTACTACAGTGCAATCATGAGAAGGTAGATGGCACATGAGCACATGTATTCTTCAGATCCTTGACCAAGGAGGTCTCACCCAGTAATTCACTGCTTCATCCAAAACAAGATAAAGATAATAGTAAATATACTGTGGGGCTTCTTGGAATGCTGTCAGGCATAGCTTCCTTCATCACGATGGCCTGCATTTTCAAGGATGTTATGGATTGCCTAAGAGAACATTCAAAGGGAAAATTAAATACAAGTTGTTTGAAGTCTATATGAACTTCAGTTCTACAAACACATGAACAGAACTACAAAATCATGTCTGCTAGAGGGGTGCTCTGAAAACCACAACAGGCCATCTATGTTACCTACAAACCCCCATGTTTTGAGCATGTATGATCAGTCTTTAAATCAGTTCAATTGAAACAGAACTACAAAGGAAGAAACTACTGACCTAATGTCAGCCTTCCACGTGAACTTGTTGCCAGTTCATCAAAAAACAGAAAATACTTGTTCCCTGAGCAATACTAGCCTAAAGTCCTGAAAAGCAAGAGATTTCTGGGACTTACAATGAAGTTTCTGTGATTGACTGTCAATTGCATAGACCAAAAAAGATAAACCAAATGAATCCTAGGATCCCTGAGATAAGAGATGGACATTTACCTGACAACACACTACACTTAGAAGGGATATCAGCAAAAAGCATCTTTACATATTGGGATGCCTCACACAGTGAGCAAAAGAGGAGAGAAAACAGGTCTTGGAACTGCGCTATACAAAAATTCTCACTAATGACAGTTGCATTTAATGCCACTCCAAATGACTAATTTCGATCTTCTATAAATAAATTAGAGTAAACCAGGAACACTGTTTTTATCACTAACAGTTGTCAGTGAAACAGTTGCCTGCTGTTTCTCTCTCTGACTGAAAGGATATGGAGGGAAGATGACTGCTTATTAGGAGAGGTATTGGATGTGATGTCCAGGATAGTGGTTGGACTTGATGAACAAACATGCCCTTTTAAGCCTGTGTTCCTGAAAGAAGTCTGGCCAAATCTGCTGAGCTTAGACTCAAACCATGCAAGTATTTTTTTGTGGCAATTAAAAAAAAACCAAAATGAACAAAGAATAACACATAAAATCCACCAAAAAACCAAAACCACACAACACCAAAAACCTGACAACAAAATTCTCTGAAGAAAGAAAGTGAAGATGTAATCATTTAGGTGGCAGTATCAGTGCTCCCCATCATCTTATCTCTACCCCAAATAACCCTGTTAATCTCCAAAATCGCTGTAGTTTAATTACGTATTAGCCTCTGAAGTATTATACTAAGCCATAACACTTCAGAAGTGTTTGCAGTGAGTGACAGCCACAGCACTAAGAGAACAAGAATACGCCACAATCTTGACGTGTCTAGCCATCACAGAATTGCAGAAGGACTGAGGTTAGAAATGACCTCTGGAGTCCTTTTGGTCCAACACTCCAGCACAAACAGGACCACCTAGAGCTGGTTGTCTAGGACCATGTCCAGCTGAGTTTTGAACATCTGCATGTATGGAGACTTCACAACCTTTCTCGTCATCCTCACAGTCAAAAATTGTTTCCTCATGTTCAGAGGGAACCTCCTATGTTTCAGTTTGTGCTATTGCCTTTGGTCCTGTCGCTGGGCACCACAGAAAACAGCCAGGCTCCATCTTCTTTATGCTCTCCATTCAGGTATTTGTACACATTGATGAGATTCCCCCTGAGCTCTCTTTTTCAAGCTCAAGAGAGCTTTCCCAGCTCTCTTGGCCCTTCCCCAGTGGAGGGATGCTCCAGTCTTTTAACCATTTGCAAGGCCCTTCACTGGCCTGCCTCCAGTATGTCCATGTCTCTTTTATAGTCATTCACCCTCATCATGCCTTTAAGGCATTGTCCAGTAGGAAAACATCTGTAAAGCTAGAAACCAAGTATCATCCTAAAAGCACACATGAGCAGGTGCTCCAGGATTTATCAACAAGAAAATAAATACAAAGTAAGGATAAATATATTTTATTCTTTAAAAAGCTGTAGCAAACTAACAACTACACTAATAAGGAGCAATGAGACACTTGAAAGACTCAGAAAACAGGAGGAACTAATAGAAAACATACGAGTTAAAAAACACATAGCTCGCCATTCATATGAAGGAAAAAAACCCAGGAAAACCAGAAAGGTAAAGAGGCAAAACAGCTTACAAGTAGTGAAGATTCTCTAAGTACACCAGGAACAAGAGGAAGACAGTTATCTCAATTAATTAACAGGTCCATTAATCAAGGGGGAAGGAGAGCCCACAATGAGACTAAAGTATTCAAACCCGCCACATAATAAAAAAGTTAGTTATAATTAGGTACTTGAATTAGCTGTAACAATGAAGGAGGAATACAGGTCAAAATACAGAAAGAACAGGTCAAGAAATATTTAGTTAAGTTAGTTTTATTCACGTCACTGAGATGATAATATTTACCTCAGTATTATTTAGGAACAAGATAGAAAAAAATTGTGGAAAAATTGCAAGTGTTATTTCTGGGTAAAAACCAAATAGTGTTTAGTCTTCAAAAAACAAGGGGGAAAAAAGAGTTCCAGGCAAGTCAACTTGATTGTCTGCAGGAATGATATTAAATTATTAAACAAACAGCTGTATGCCACATTCTTTCACCCCAACCCCCAAATGTCACAGACTTGTCAAGAACAAGGTTAAGTCTAATCAATTTAATTTCCTTCTTGACCTCATGGGTTGGAGGGAATGGCAGAAAGAAAGGAGAATGGAAACAGAAGAGGTGACGTCAAGTGTTGCATTTCATTAAGCCCGTTGACTGTGTTCCCTTAAATCACTGTTGGATTGATCAATTTGTTGGGAACATCTATCTACATAAGTATCTACTAATCATGCAGCACAAACCAATGACATGTTTTGAGCAGGATCCCTGAGAAGTGTTTCCTGGGCTTGGGTGGATTCAGTATTTTCAGCAGTTACTCTGATATCAGAATTGGAGAAGGCACCTAAAATTTGTGAATTGCTTTGGACTGGAAGAGCAGCAAGCAGTTTAGAGAATGAGATTAGATTTAGAAATGAGTCTGATAAATTTATGATGCAGCCCCATATTAATAACACAAAATGAAGAAAAGCAAAAGCACTACACTGCAGAAGGAGAAACCCAAAAGCAGAACATGAACACTGGAATAAATGGCTAAATTGTGAAAAATAAATATCTAATAGACAATTGAAATAATATATATTTTGGAACATGTCACAGACTTGTGAGCATGAGCTACACAATAATGCATGCCAAATCAGGGACAGTGTTCTCCAACAGTTTCTTTTAATTAAAGGAACCAGCTCCTGATAAAAGAAAGATCTCACTTTGATCACTCTTTCTGTAAGGCCCCACTGAAATCTAACAAATGGCCACTAATAAACAATATGTAAGTATCGAATATATAAAAAAGCTTTAGCATTTAATTTAAAAATATTAAAGCCACATATTCAAATGATAAACAAGTCTCAGAGATTGTTTTCATTTTCCTTTGTGTTTTCAATGCTCCAGCACCATCAAGACTGTTTGTCATTACTGAAATGATGAAGCTTTGCAATATATTGGGGAAATAAATAATTCCTGTGCATTAATTATTAAATCTATCTCTGCTGCAGCTCCTTAGCAATACTCATGCATATTCCAAATAGTTTATCATCAATAATCCTAATGAGGAAGAGACAGGGGAGATGGAGTGGGGGGTGTTAAAAAGAGGTTTTTTCTCCTCACAGCAATTCTCAGCATATATTTTGCTTTTGTTTATAAAGTGGAAATAATTTAAAACAGAACAGCAAATGTAAGAGAAGTTCCTTGGTTTTATCTTTTTATCCTAATGTTTTATGTAAATAACTGCTGTGCTATCTTGTAGAACAAGTTGCAGTGCCTATTAATATTATGTGAAAGATTCACATTGCGATGATATAAAAATAAAACACATAATTTGAAGTTTATTTTAAACTAACTTGATTCAGTTAAAAGCTTGCAAAATTCTACAGTTTTCTTCTCTCTAAACACCGATAGTTGAATCAAAGTGGCTTCCTTTTATGTGAATATTGTACTGTTTTAAATTAAGATAGTCTTTGAACATACATTAATGCCAACGTTAAAAAAACTCACAGAATGACATTACTGATTTCACTTTCATTTCACAGAAACACATCATCTTTGCATAGCTATAGCAATGTGTACTGGCTTGTGTCTTTGCCCTTATCTTTGGACAAATAGTCCTGTATTACACCAGAACAAAGTAACGTAGTTTGTTAAGAAAATATATAACCGATATAAATCAGTCTGTATAACTAAATATTCAAGTGGTGAGTTAGATGTAAATTCAACAACTAAATCAAAATGACAAAAGAAAGCACAATGACATTTAATCAACTTCTTCGTGTGCAACATTGACTCCAGGTGCTGACAATGTCATCAGTGATGTACTACAAGAACCCTTAAACACAAACCAAAAAAGCTCACTTTCCTTTCAACCAAACATTCTCACTCAGCTTGGAGTGTAGCAAAAAAACCCCAATCCCCTCAATCCCTCTAACCCTCCAACCCAAAGCCAACTCAACAGAAATCTTCAGGCCACTTTGGTAAAATCTGTAAGGAAACAAGCCTGTGTTGTACGAATGCTCGGAGGTAGGGTGGAAGCCACCTGTAAAATTTCCTCATGCCACGTGAAGACAAAATCAAAATTTGTAAAGGCTTATCAGAGAAAAAGAATAATAACTTAAAAAAATTAGACTCTTCTCACCATATAATGATATCTACTTCAGGACACAGACCATTGCTTAAGAATTTGTTACTGGGCACTCAGAAGCAGCTCGAATACTCATCTCCGTATCTCAGGAATGGTTTTTCAGTTTTCTGGAGCTGACCCACACAATTAAAAAAAAAACAAAAACCAATAAAAATTCCATGTCTACAGATAATCCCCTTCTCTTGCACATGCTCCCCCATTCCACTCCCTGAATCTTTTTCTACTTCTTCACATATAAAAGCAGGTATTTCCAAACAGGCCTCAAATTTTGCTTACAGCTTTTTTCTTCCCTACGTGTTTTCTTCTTTGTTTTTAATCAATGCCTACAGATCTGTGAAAGAAAAATTGTCACTCATGCCTCAATGCAAATGAGGTACTGTGCCTTAGTTTCAGATGTTTTCTTCTCTTCACATTTCAGCATTATGGCTAAACCTGACACAGAGAAAAGTCAATTAAGCATCCTAATAACATTAGCTAAAGCCAGTGCATAAGACATTGCTCACAATTTATTTAAAGTATTTGTACAGCAATTACTCACGAGATACTGCACTTAGTTGGGATTTCCTGTTCAACTTGATCTGATTACAAGAAGTATTTTGTAATCAGGGCAATTTGAAATCATTTCATAGAAGTAATGATGTGTACATGTAAAATCTAATTTGGAAACCTGAAAAGCTAGATTTTGTTAACTGTCTCTTGGACTAGGAATCTTGTATATAGGGCAGCCATTTTGAGAAAAGGAGAGCTCCCACCATATTCCTCTCAAAACACTTGCAAAATCTAATTACGATCCTCCATGAACAACAGTAATTATTTTTTTTAGCCCTCGATATTTATCTGCTCCAGAAAATGCCGAAGAGTGAGTACACTATGGGGAAAAACCCACCAAGGACAATATTGGTCAGTGAAATGGAAAAAGCACACGGCTAGAAATTCAGGTATTTGTTATTTTGGGAACAAGCTTGATAACACCAGATGAGATAACTCATCCCATATAATAACTGGAGGTTTTTCTGTGACTTGTGCTAAATGTCATTCAGATGCCAGAGTCAGCATGCTTTGTAGAGATGTTCTGCACTCTAAATCTCCATAATGCGACTACAAAAGGTACCAGTGCAGAACTCTCCAACAAGCACCACAGAAGTCCGTACCACAGAAATACATATACTGTCTCTTTCTGTAACCATTCACACCAAATCTAGGACAGGATCATGACAGACATAGCATGTGCTCCTGAAAGCAAATAGAAATTACATGACTATTGGGGCCCAACAGGGAAAGGTCAGATAAATCTGAGTAAACATGGTTAAGTTGTGAAGAACTGCTTGCCAAGAAAGTATTCTGCATATCCTAGTGTTTCCCTTTAAGTAAGGCAGATCATATAAGATGATGACTTTTCTAATTTTGGAGACAGGTGCCCAACATAATTAAGTGGGCATGACAAGGAAGGTGATGAAGGAACAATTTTAAGAGTTCTTTTAATGTGTTTGAATAGAAATGTTCAGTTTAGCAAAGCAATATACCCTGGTGATCAAATAGTGTCACGGGCATGAAGTGTAAAGTGTCCTTCATTGTGTTACCATTCAGTGATCTCCATGTCTGCCCTTCACAAATAAGTTAGCACTCTCTCCTGTTCTGCTCTCCATACCCAGACAACTTTCAACGCTCCCATACTCCATCCATGCTCCTCTGACTTCTTTCGAATCTCCTCTAAAGACCCCAGTAAGAAGAGCCCCCAGGGCGTGGTGCATGTTAGTTACTCCTAGACTACACCACTTGTTTTAATTTAATCTGAGATGAGCCCAGGACCCAGGATCACAGACCAGAATGCTCAGAGTTTTGTATGACTGGGTCTTGAAATCCTCCAACAATGGAGGCTGCACAGCTTTTCTAAGGAGGCCGGTCCAGGCCTTATTGCTGTCATGGTGACAGATTTTTATTTTTATTTTTTTTTCCCTTCGGCAAATCAGGCCCTTCCCTGCTCAGTTCAAGACCATTGTCACTTGTCCTGCCTCTGTGCTCCTTCAGACAGAGCCCGGCTTTGCCTTCTCAATAACCTCCCTTCTGGATTTTCCAAGGCTCCCATATGACACCAGCCAACTCATGGAAAGCAGGGACCAGACGGAGATCTGTTTCAAGACTGCCTTAGTTATCTACACCAGCATTGGAACACCTGCTAATTACAGCCTAATTATGGGTGTGATTTTACACCTGTATAGACATTACACTGGAGGAATTAAATGGTATAATTTTTTATCAGTAGAATTAAATGAGTTGTAAATCCTGCTAGGATACCCAGTTGAGTTCAGATAGATATATTTTTCGGATTGGCCTATGCTTGCTAGTTTACAGGACACACTCTGTTCTAAAATGAGATGATATATTAACGCAGAAAGCTTTAAACAGGTTTAAATATCATCACTTTTGTGTGACCTAAAGAGCACTCCAGAAAAAAAGAGGTTATGCTTTGAGGGGAACATGGGAAAAACCAGCAAGTGTGGCTGGCTCTGTACACCTCCCACAGGAGGCTGAAGAATGCCCTGAGACCCTCTCCCGTGCTTGTAAGAGTTTCCAAGTGCTCACTCACACTGCAGTGTCTTTTTTTTTTTTTGCAGTCACATGCTTCACATGGACCATAGCCATGCACTGGAGAAAGGAACAGGAAACATTGATTGATCTATGAAAGGTACAAAATTCAAGCTGGACAGCGAGCACCAGTTAGAAGGTGAAATACAGCAGTAACAGCCATGCGCTTCAAAGACCACAGACTCAAAGCCCTCATATCCACTGAGTTCATCCCTTCGCTTCACATCATGCTGCTTCAAAACAGGCCTTCTACAATTAAAACTGACAGAATTTGAGCAACACAGTTTCCAGACACAATTTTTCTTTCCTTTTTGGAGAGTTTAACTGAAAAAAAAAATCTGTATTCTTTGTGTTTAGATGGATGAAATACAGGTCAGGGAAATCCTGTTGGTTTTTTTTTATATTTCCAAGGGACTACCCTTAAACTGAACAAGAAACAAAAGACTGATATCTTGCCTACTTGTACCATTTAGCTGCTGCTGATTCCTGGAAAGCCTCCAGTGCTCAATGTCACCTCTCAGATCTGGAGCATTCAATATGATATGATTTATTATGTGGACTGAATGCACAGTGCTGCGATTTCTTGTTTTTCCAGTTCAAAGGAAATTGCTTTTATATCTTATGCTGACTTAAATACTTTTTTTTTTAAAGTTCCCCAATAGTTCCATTTACAAAACAAACCCTAGCAATTCTTGTGTAATTAGATCACAAAAGACCATATTACATCAAATTCAGTATCTGTATCTAATTTCTTTGGCATCTTTTCACAGCAGTATCTAAGAATCAGGCAACTTTTTTTTCTCTTTTTTTTTTTTTGAGTTAATTTTGCCATGCTTTCTCCTTATTTAATAAAATAAATGTGCATGTTTGAATTAGTAATGCTCTGGGAAATGCATCTTATTCAATTTCTGATATTACCAGTGCATATGCAGCTTATCACAAAATCTAAACATGGCCTACTTGCTTCCAGTCAGATTACACAGCCATGCAGGTCTGGAGGCTCCCTTGACTCCAGCCAAATTTCAGCTGTATCTCGATCTCATTTCTGCACAGGAGCAACCAGGCAGAGCATCACCAACTGTCTGAGATGTGGACCAACACACTGAGGTCTCAGGGCAAAGAAACATGGGTGCAGTTATCAATGGTAAGCTTCCCAGCACACAACTCTCATGCCTCAGTTTCATTTATGGCATATCAAATAGCAGGAAAAGAAAAAAAAAAGTAAAAGAGAAGCTGATATGGTATTTTATTTGCTCAAAACAGGAACAGTTGTTTAAGAGCTAATGGCAAATTTTTTAAGCTACAGACCAAGTCCTTTGCTCCCAAGTCTCTGTTCCCAGGCCATGCCTGCTGTGACAGCACTGCAAGGAGGGCTTTTGCAACAGTGTTGTATTAAACCAGAACCATCTGTAACTGAACACTGGAAAACAGGCTTAGAAATCTCTGATTTCTCACATTTAAGGTTACTCGTGAGTTGGAGAGTTGTTGGAGGTGGAATTAAGACACAAGAATGTTTACTACTCATTAAAAACAAACAAAAAAGGTACTTCCATTGCGCAAGAACAAGCTTTCAGAAGTGCAGAGAACGCAACTTTTGCACATGCATAACACAACTCCAATCCTATTCCAGGCGAGTCCTCCCCGTGTGTGACTTACAAGCCAGTTTTTCACCACTACAAATAAAGTTTAGCACTTTTTTGGTTATCCATATTGGCAAAAAAACAACCAAAGTAGCAAAGTAAAAGTGAACATAATGTACATGTTCCCAAAGAAGGATTACGTAGGGAGACGAGCTTTTTTTCATTGAAATATAGCATACATTACAGCTCACTTGAGCAGGCTGAGAATGAACTCCAAGCAGTAGCTGCTCACAAAAATGCTGGAAGACTCCAAATAACAGAAAAAAACCCCATAGAATTTTCCTCTGACTAAAATATGTTAATTTCTATTCTTTTTCCCTGTAAAGAAAAAACTGCTATTCATTGACAGGGAGAAAAACTAAGAGAAGCAGCTACCAGATACCAAATGGTACCCCCTGAACCTGCCAACCTGTCACCACAGGCAAATGACCTTGCTAGGCTGACCTAGAAGATATTTGTAGAAGGTTCCTAGAAAAAAGAGAAAATTACTAATATACAAATTATTCCTTTTTAGTTAATCTAGTGGTAACTTGATTGCTGCAATAGGGAAATACAGAGCTAAATGACACCTTGTTCTTATTTTGACTGGAAAATGAGGAGGCCAGTACACCTTAATAGCTACCTGGGCAGGAGCATGAGGACAAGCTCAGAAGAGAGTTTTCTTTCTCCCCTCTTTCACATATCAGGCAGAATAGAGGGCACATACTTTCTCATTAAAAAAAAATACGTCACGCTCTATGCTCAGAGCGTGACACTTCCTCCGCATGGCCCTTGTTTGGCTCTATCCCACACAGACACGCTGCATCTTCACGGTTTTCTCCCACTCTGACTATACGTGGCATAGGGGGTCCCCCCAAACAAAAGCAACAGGAGCACCACCATGATGGGACTTCCTGCCAGAAGGTGCATTTTCAGAGACACAGGAACTGCAGCACACCTAAGGATCCTCCTGGCACATGACCTTGAGTGCAAGACAATTTGCTTCTTGCTGTGCATCACCTCGAGCAGTAGTACTGAAATAAACTCTAGTTTATTACCTCCCATTGCCCTACTCATAGGGATTGTGGTCAAATGGCAATATGATCTTGGAAAGGGTAAGTAGATACTAAAATCTTACAGTAAGTTAAATGATGTATTGTGTTTCAGGAAAACATTTCATGCCAAATTCATAGAATCGGTTATTTCAACTGAGCCCGCTTATCTCAGCTTTGGCTCAGTCAGGTCTGTGCACAACAATAGTGCTGGCACACAAAAACACAATTATGTGACTGACAATCACGCACCTCAATCAACAGCAATAATACCACTGCTATCAAGAAACCTACAGTTCCTCAGACTGTTCAAGAATGGGTTTTGTGATAAGGACACTTAAAAGTTTTCTAACACTAGTGGAATAAGTATGCAACATTTATTAAAGTAGGGTGAAGGTATACTTCTCCATTAATATTTCGACTTGGATGCAAATTGCTGGAACTAAAACGACCTACACTGAATTCAGTTGCTATGTAATCAAATTAATGTTCCAAATTATTCACATTTTTATTCTGATTACCATTTCATGCACATTCTTACCGTTCCCAGGAGGACTGCTGTGTTTTACAGCTGTAGGAGAGGAGAAATATTGTAAACTATGACAGCAGAGAAAACCATTTAACTGGCCCCAACCCTTTCTTCAGCACTTCCTGCAGTTTGCTTAGGCTGCTTTCAGGCCAGTTCTTAGCTCTGTGTGAATAATATTCTTGTCCACTCCGCTATACAACGAGCAAGATTCACCAAGCAACATGCACCAAGATTCAAGTATTAGAACTCCTGTTCAAAGCTGATTGCATAAAACATGCATTTGGAAAAGTTTCAGCAAGAGCTCCAATACCTATGCAGCACTAAATGGCTTTATCAATACATAATTTTACTCTTATTTCTGTGAACCTTCCCCTATACATTGTTGAAGTCTAAAACTTTTTGCCTTTCATACTAAAGGCCTCAAAGTTTATCTGGCAGCATCCTGTAATTCTTTGTAGACCTGAACTAAATGCTTTCCATTTCACTCTGAATTAAATTTTTAAACAAGGTTATCATGGAACTTGAAAATTGTGAACTGCTTCAGGAATTGAGCCAGTTTTCCTTCCCTATTCTCCATGGTAGTGGCAAGATACTTTGGATAAAGAAGAGAAACAAAGTTCAAAGATGAATCTATCAAGTCTTGCAGATGCAGGATACACTCATTTTAGCACTACAATTATTAAAAATAAAGTTTTCTTGAGTGTGTTTAAAGACATTTAGAAAAACATTACCAAGTCCTGCCACAGGGCAATTTACCTAGAAGTTCACTCTAAATACACTGTTAAGCCTCTCTCTCAACAAACAAGGTTTACTCAAACACAATGTCTTCACAGCATTCAGAACTCACATTTTGTTTTGCTTGTTTTATGCGGAGTTAGCACTTATCTCATTTGGTCCTCCCAATCTTGCTAAGTGCGTGCAGGATATTGACATCAGAAATACACTGTCCCTCCTGGGTAGGACCCCCCAGTATCACATCCAGAAAGCATTGCTTGGTAAACAGACACCTTACCCTCCATTTCCGTACATAAAGTCAGATTAGAGGGAAAAAAACAAAAATAAAAGAAGAAAAATCAACCAATCAACCAAACCCCCTCAACCACATTCAAGACAAGGAAAAAAACCCCAAATAACTGACATTATTTAATATGACATTATTCCTAAAGTAATAGGAATAAATTAATAAATGAAGACAACTGCCAGCCACAGAAATAGTCTGTCAAAAGACTGAGTTATGCTTTACAGTATCTCCGAAGGCTTAGTATGCCATTATGTCTCTGTAGAGGCTGAGATGTGTCAGAACAGCAACTGCAAAGATTAAAATGATCTCTCTCTCTCTCTTTTCCCCCTCCCAAAATACTGTAGGGGGATAAGCCCAAAACCATAGAAACAGGCTCTCTTGGTGCACCCTAAGGAGAAGTAGTAGTAGGCGGGAGCATTAGGATCCCCTACTCACTTGATGGCTTGCAGCATTAGCTACATACCCTGCACCTGACGATGGTTGCTTCCTGAGCAGATGCAGTTAAGAGAAAAAAGGTTTTTTTCTGTCCCCCCCACCTGCCTACAAACCTGAGTGACCTGCCACTGGCCCCTCTCTCTCAGCTGAATAATCCTAGTCTCTTCATCTATTTGTTCCCAACATTCATACCATCTGTATGGTGTTAAAGAAAAAAAGGCGTGGTCTCTCTGTACCAAAAAAAAAAAACCAGGAGAGAAATATTTATTTTCATAAATTCTCATATCCTTATGAAAACCTGAAATGAATGTTAATGGCGGGGAAGGGTACTTGTGCTAACAACTTGAGGATGATTTTTTTACTTTCACTTGAAAGCACTCTTATAAATCTAATACAAATTCAGAAAAAGGGGGAAAAAGTTACTGATTGGTTCCTCTCAATGAGACTTTAAACAAAGTTTATCTGTGCAATTATAAATGGCGTAAATTACAAGTTTGCCTCAGTGAAGGTTCATTTTCCAAGACGTACCCTGTCAAAATTAGATGTAATTAAACAGCATTTTTTTCATATTCCAGAGAGAAATAAATTAAAATTTGGCATGAAATTACAACTTTGCATGTGAAAAAAATGACAGTGTTTGAGCTTCTAACCTTTCCCTAATGAAAGCTGTATTACATCATTCTTAAATCTATATAGAGGCAATCACATGTTTCCCTGGCATTTTTAATGACATTCACATGATGTTTCAGTTCTCCCATATTATTTAAGACATGCAGAGAACGCTTCAGTCTCTGAGAGGAGCCAGGCTGGCATTTCTGCTCTGGTATTTTGGCTCAAATGATCATTTGCCTTTTGATAAAACACATATTGATGATGATTCCTTCCACACTTCACAGAATCACAGAATATGCTCAGTTGGAAGGGACCCACAAGGATCACTGAGTCCAACTCATCATTCCCAAGAATCACATCATGCACAGTCATTCCCAAGAATCACACGTGATTCTCACATGTGGACAATGTGAAAGCATTGTCCAAAAGATTCTTGAACTCTGTCAGGCTTGGTGCTATGATCACTTCCCTGAGGAACCTGTTCCAGTGCCCAACCACCCTCTGGGGGAAAAACCTTTTCCCAATACCCAACCTAAACTTCCCCTGACAGAACTTGTAGCAGACTTCAAAGCAGTAAAGGACTGGTCCCAGCGAAAATATGTTGGTGTCCAGCTGTGGTTAGTTTCTTTTCAAAGAACTCAACCTTCCTCTTCAAGGACAGCCCTTGGGGCAGCTCTTGAGCTCTTCAGAAAAGGCAGCACAAATAATTGTCATGACATCCAGACAAAACTGCCCAACTCTGGGACAAGGGGTGCATGGAAATTTCGTCTCGACTACTCATTTGTATGCAACACCCATCACGGAACAACACGCTAATGAGGAGCTGGAGACCATCAGTATTTCTAAAGCGACAGTGGCAACAGGTACAAAATCAAGTGACAGAAACAACAGCTATGCGATAGGATGTCCTGCTAGAGGGCAGCACATACACTCCTAAAAGCTGGCAAGAAAACGCGATGCAAAAGGTAAAAACTCTTGGTTATTAAATATCATCTGAGCTCTGTTTAGTTTTCAATCACCTTTGCTGTAGGTTGCACCAGGAATATAAATGGTTTCTTCATGATACACCATATGTTCCTGGACTGTACTAAGACCCTGATATGGTGGATCAGGATGAGAATCCAAGATGAGCAGATGAATGCTGAAACGAAGACGGATTATAGCAGCCAGCTCTCTCAGAACATGACATTACGAGCAGCAAGTAATTTTTGTCACAGGTAGCAAAAACATTAACTCTCAGGGGTAGAGGAACGGAAGATGGAACTATTAAGATGCAAAAATAAACCCAGCATGAACTAAACCACAGATATATTGCCAAGAAGTTCTTTCCACTTTACACTGATATTTCCTAATTTGCTTAAGTTTATCCAATATTCTGAGCAAACAACTTTCATCATATAAATTGTCCAAAAGCTGCCTACCTATGTGATTTAGCTTTTTGTGCTATTTCTCTGCTTCCCTGCTGAAACTTTTTATAAAATCAGATGGAAAATCTGAAGATTTATTTATATTATAAATTGTTATTATATTGGAAGAATTGAAGAATTGCCAGAGAAGGTGGAGTTCTGCAAACATTCTTGTTAAGAAAACATCACTTCTGTCACTGCTCATGAAAAATGAATGAAGGAGTTCAGGAATATCATCAAACTGTTCTGGCTCCTGTTTTTGTGATGATTTTTTACACGTTCCATTCCAGATTCAGTCTTGTTTCCCCAAATCTTTTCTCACTGATAGCAGTCCATACAGTTTTACAGATATAATTTTTTTTCTCAAAAAAAAGGTGAATATATGTAGACAGCTCTGCTGGAAAACAAATCGTACATTTCCAGAAAGTCTTATTCAAGCCAATAATCCATGATGCAATATCATACTCCAAGCTATTTACTTGAAATAATTAGTACTATCAGTACAGTCTATTCTGTCTTCTAAGAAAAGTCATAGAACAGATATTGCGAAATAGTGAAATATCAAGGAAACACAGTTTCTGAAGTAGCTTTTTACCTCTTATTTTGGTGTGCGACTAGTGTGAATAACTAGAACAAGAATGACTACAGAGCTTTGAGAGCAAAGGCAGAGAACATGAGAGCCCAGGGGATGACCTCATTGATGGGAAAAGCCTGGACAGGTATGGATGCACACTGAGAATTAACGATGAGCTCTGCAGCCAGTGTTGCAAGTTGCGCTTTGGCTTTCACAGCTCAGGATCCCTCTTTAAGGAAGAAGAGCTGAGAGATAAACTCCATTTGACAAAGTAGGGTAAAAGCCCCTTTGCCGAAAGGCTTGCAGATCCAGTGCAGAGGATTTTAAGCTGGGTACATGTGGGGACACTGAGAACAGCTTGCAGGTCAGTGAGAGACTGGAAGGGTACACAGGGCAGGGTGATGGGAGTCAAAGAGCCCTCAGTAGAGATAAAACAGATTGAAAGGGGGCCATCTCACATGCTGGTACACAACTGCTCACTGCCTGTGTGCCACAGCTCTGGAAAGGGTGGGTGAAGGCAAATGAATACAGCAAATGAATCCCAACCTCCTGCAGTCTGATTGCATATTCAAAGAGAAAACCTCAATTTTTAAGTATCAAAATTCATAAGCGAGAAAGTGCACCTAGGTTGTACTTTGGTAATATATTCAAGTTTGCACTCCCCTATCTTGATATAGGCTCTCTTTTAAAATGCAGATGTTTGCAGTCAAATATTTCTTCAAATATTTCCCCCTATCTAATTCACCTTTGTAGTCATGAGACCTCATCCCTAAGCTTGACTTGATGCTGAACCATTGTCTTTTCTTCATTACTCAGTAGATTTTTGCCTTTAAGAAGAGTGGGCTAACGTACATGAAACTGCAAAGGCGTGCTATCCCCAGCTTCTGATTCAGACTAAGGAGGTGTTACTTCTGTATTCATTAAACCACTCTTTTTTTCTTTTTTTTAATAAATTTTAATTCATGTACACATGGTCTTCTGCTTTGGATTCCAAATGCCAGAATATAAATTTACCAAAATTTTGTTACAAGTGCTACTGGTAATGAAACACAAACAAAATCAAATGCCACAAGAAAAAAAAATCTGACATTTTACCCTGAAGGGATCCAAGCAAAGCAAGAAAGAATGAGTTAATGAGAGAACTCTGTATTCTTTCTTCTTGGACAATACAACTCTCTGCACACTTTGATGAATTAGTGAGAGTTTATGCATAGTGAATGTATGGAGAGGAATGTGGAAACAGGATTAATAAATGCTCTGCAAAAAGAAAGCTCAGAGATCCTGAAAGTTTTACCATGTCAGTCAGGGAAGACACACAATATCACACTGTACTTATAATTCATACCCTCTATGCCCGTATCGGCAGTCGCAGCAGCAGATTTCCTGGCAGGTAATATATGAGCTCTGCGATGGCACCTGGGAGTCTCTGGAGACTTTTGCTCTCCTCAATCTGTCCTGGGTTGCAGTGTATTACCATCCTTATGATCTGTTGAAACCAGGTGTAGCAATGTTCCCTGCCTCCTCCCTCTGGACTATCTCCTGTTAATGGGCCCATCAGTGCCTTGCCCTGTGACTCACCGTCACATTGTGAGATGCTCCGCCCAGGGGGAAGGAGGGAAGCATTCCCACCTGGATATAGTCTGGGGTTTGGAACAGCACAAGCAGCCTTTTTCCACTGGATTCCCAGAGGACAAGAGCCACACAACCACCACTGGACTTTTCTGAGGAGGACCAGACTTTTTTTCTACAAGATCATCGCTTCAACAGAACCACTTCAAAAAGAACTGCAGCTATCACCTAATCGGACTGCTACCACCACCCTGCCCGGCGGGGTGTCAGGTTGTACCCTGACTCTGTTAGGTGAAACCAGTGTTTTTGTATTATTGCTTTGTTATATATATATATTAGTAAAAGAACTGTTATGCCTATTCTTCATATCTTTGCCCGAAAGCCCCTCAATTTCAAATTTATAATAATTCGGAGGGAAGGGGGTTGCATTTTCCGTTCCAAGGGAGGCTCCTGCCTTCCTTAGTAGACACTTGTCTTTCAAACTAAGACACAATGGAAGTGTAAGACCTTTTTTTTTTCCAAAAGAATACTGGAAGCATGAGAGCAAGGATCACTCCAAATGAGCAGAGATCGCTCCCAATGACCACAGAAAATAATTCTAAAGCATTAGGAAACGCTTAACTTTTCAAGGTGCTTTCTGGGGCTGTAGGGGGTGGAGCAAGAGAAGAAAGAGGATGAAGAATATGCTTACGTTTCAAGCTTAAAAATTACTGATTCAATCAAATATCTAAATTTGGGGATTCTGAAGCATACTCTATGGACATATGCGCTGTCAGCTGCAAACTACTCCTACGGCACTAGGAGTTGAATGCAGCACCATATGTTATGCCAAGATCACTGATTTTCATTAGATATGAAAGAAGATTTCCAATTTTAATCTTAATTTTCAATCATTATTTTATTTGGCAGTCTAAACACAATGATGACAGCCAGTACCTTGATTCTATCTCTGCACCTGCTGCAGGTACAGTCCCTTTCACTTTCTCTCTCTTCCTTTCAACTCTAAAAGGGAAAAAAAGAGAAACCTTGAGACTGAGCAAGCCCTAAGGATTTTGCTACGCATGAACACTGAGGTCATAAATCCCTCTGCTTCCCTACAAGAAACTATGATGGATAGTAGGCTGTGACTTGGGGCCTTTAAAGAAAGAAGTTAGTCTTTAAAGTACAAGTCGTGAGTAAAGTCGTGACTGTGTTAGCAGAGGTTATTTATTACCTGTATAAAGCAGGGCAATCCTATGAAAGAACTGGCTTACCCATCTCTTCTCACATTCTGACTCTGGCAACAGGATGAGAGGGAAATGGGAAATCTGTGAACATTGATTGGCCCTCTTGTATCTCCCCAGGGATGGGTAAACAAGCAAGGTGAAACATGTAAAAAAAGACTGCAATGTCTCAACTCCAGGTCCATGTTGTCTGACTAAACTAAGACCCTGTGTGCCAGCCCCATAAAACATGACAAAAATGACTTAATCCCATCCCTGAACAAATAGTAGATGTGAAACAATGGTTTGAAACAAAGGAGACGGTTTCCTCTGCTCCTGATGTAGCACTGATTGCTGGCCCTGGTTGGAGCAGTGTGAGAAGCTGCAATTCCAGTTAATTTTAAGCGACCAGACAATTGTTACCAGTCATATTTTATACTTCATAACTTAAGGCAGACTGAATTTCCTAAACTGTTAAAATAAAGGAAAAAAATGATTGCAGCAGATGAAGCCTTCAATAAGGATATACTCACAAGTATTTACAATAGAGATTTACAATGAAAAAAACAAACACACAAAAGAGAAGCACCTAAGGCCACAGCAAATGGTTACCCCTTCAAAATGAGTCATCTATATAGAGACTAAGCAGCAGTGGGCTTTCAATGGAAGCAATGCAAGCCACGTTCCACTAAGAAACAAATATGAAACACAGCTGTAAAAAATGAACACGACTTTTTCTGGGAGGTGGAGGCTGATGCTCATCTCCTGGTTGCTTTGACCTGTACAGACAAAGATGGTATCATTCTCCAGGGATGCCTGTACAACAGCTCCATGACCACTACACCTTCTCCCACAGGAAAATGCCAAGCCACCCCTAACGTGTCCACATCTACATATTCTGTACTTGCATGACTCTTTTTGGATCTACTTCCACATCTTCTGTGAGTGTCACAATATTTTCTTTTCCTAAGAGAAAGGCCCCAAAAGCTTTTTTTCATTACAAATAACAACAGCTAGGTGCACAGGAAACAGCTGGGAATAGGCACGTATGTAGCAGAGCAGCCGGCAGCACAGGGCACAGAATGCCAAGGCAATGCTCATGTAGTCACTGGGTCTGAGGAAGCTCTTCCTGACCCCTACTTCAGTAACCACTCTGTCCTTCCCACTTCCCTTTCTTTGATGTCTAAAGTAACCTCAAGCAACCAACCATATCTAATTATGTTTGGGTTTGTAACCAGCCCAGATAATTCATGTAGTCTACCAGATCGATGGCTTTCACTCTCTTTCACTTTGAGGTAAATAGTTTCTGCAGTTGGATGCTCTGTCTCCCTAATATAATTTTTACTTCATTTAGCAGAAGATTTAAGACATTTTCCATCCACAATTTCTTATGAAACATTATTTTAATTTACATGTAATAGCCTGCATTTCAGAATGTCAAGATCAGCAGCAAAAGAGTACATTTTTCTAATGGAAATTATCTAACACCTGCTAGTAACAGTGAAGGTAAAGGGATGCATGTATCTACATCCTCCCAGCTCCTCAGGATTCTTCAGGTAATAATACCCTGACAAAGCAGCACCAGGTTATGAAACATCACTGTACATCCCATCCTACCATTCAAAACAAAACTCACTTTTTAATATGGCTGGGTCATTAGTCTACTGTAACTGGGGTCACTATCAGGGTCCTGTTAATAGTACAGCCAGGGTACTGTTAGCCAGCATACAAGAGCTGGCAGTGCAAGGTCAAATACAGTAAGCACTGGGCTGTGAAGAGCCATTTATTCTATTTGCTTAACGACACGCTGAGCTTCTGGTACCTACTGGAAAGTGGCATCCCCTTTTCTGTACAGTTTGTGCTAGCTCTACCACTGTGCAACTTAATTAGAGAGCAATTTTGCATGAAATAGCTCTTGCAGCTTAGACAGGGCTGGAGCACAGGTAGGTCAGTAGCTGCTGTGCCGCTTGGAAAACCAGCGATGACAGCTACCATCAACCCAAAAATAGTGCTGCTGGGGCAGCACCATGCCTTCTGGTGGTAGTTGAATTATTCCACGCTCTTACTTTACTTGTCATAAAGCAAAGCAGGCAAATATTTCTATTCAGTGTGTCTCAGACTGTTAGATCATTAAGGTGCCTGCATACACTTGATGTCTCAGACAGATGTCATTTCTAAGAAAGGCGCCATTATATACACAAATATAGGACATCTGTGTGTGTCTTTGTACACACACAAAATGCAACTTAAGATGCATGCGGCCAGCATTCTGAAGCTCCTCCTGCTTTTTCAGTGGAGTGAGAAAAGTCAGTGTTTTATCAAAGCCTGACCAGAGCTAAGAGCCAGGAGATCGTTCAGTTTTAAAACTGATAATCTAGCTGGATTCTTTTGTTGTGTTCTTGATGGCAAGGTTGTGTGAAGAGATTAACATCTTGTTCAGTGAACACTGTATGGAGCATTTGAGCTCTGGGTGTCCAAATCAGATACAGGCACTTTGGTGGTGGTGACTAACAGGTATTACTTTGCCTGAGGGATGCTGCATCATGAAATCCACAAGAGAGACGCCACAAACTGAACAGGGAAAGGCATGAAATAACACTACAGGCAATTTCTTCTTGTTGGAACTGAGGCATCCCAGCAGGAATTAGACCATCACGTCACTGGTCTGCTGAGAAAGAAAGTCTCCTTTTCTAGGTCTGTGTCTTTGAACAACCACTCCAGTTTGAGTTGGGGTTTTTTTGTTGTTTTAAATAAAGCACATGCTGTATGCTGCTTCCTGATTTCTTCCAGGCATAAAAGTTATCCAGTGGGATCAGATGCAGTATTTCTAAGTATACGAAAATCTTCTGGGAAGAACATGACTGGAATATTAATTTTAAGTAACAATTATATGCACATTTTCTAGCAGAGGTGACTGTAGGAGCAGACAACAAAAGCATTCCCAATTCTCTGAAGTCTCTGTTTGTTGAGTCACACATGGAGGGGGAAGGCTCTCAGATGTGTTTTTAAGGGAACTACCACTGTCATATTCCCTGTGAGAAGGACTAAAAGTATGATTATAATAATAATAATAATGATGATAGCAAAGACAACAAAAACGATGGCCTGACCCACAGTTTTTTATGCCTGGCTGTAGTCATAGAGGCTCGAGCTCTGAAGGGTCTGGTGGGTGATATGCTAAATATTTGTGCAGTACAGATGTGATCATTTGGTTTCTATACTGAAGCACTGAGTCCTTTGATTTTAGCAGCTGGAGACAAATCGCTAAGCACATTGAAACGCACTGTATCTTTGTAGTAAGATCTTCAAAGGACTCCAGCAGGTTAGTCTGGCTTTTCTCCTCTCAGCTTAATTCTAGCATTTTTGTAATCAGTCTGTGCTTTTCTGCATGGCTTCCCAGCACATCAGTTAAAGACAGATGCAAAGATGATTTTCAAACAGGCTGACCTACATGCAGTATGTAGGCTATGGCTCTAGATAGGGCTCCTCAGTTAAGCTTTATATCACTTTGAGAAGAACAGAGACTTATCCCAGACTTTTAATTATCCCTCAAAACTACAGAAGTACGTTGAATAAATCCAAAGGGTGAATCTACTCTCTTTCTACCACTGCATTTCCTTCATTTTGTACTGACAGTCTCAGATGATGGTTATCCAGTTGAAAGGCCTCTGCTTCCTACACAACTGAAACTTTTTATCATCAGATGGGGTATTGTCCTACCACTCATCTCATTTTCACAGAATGTGTTTACCCTGTAGCATCAGATGGATGACACCCACATTTCCTCATTCCTATTTTTAATCATATTTACTGACACTTCAAGGTAAAACAGCAATCCAGGAAGAAACACTTAGACTGTCAAAAGAACAGCAGATGTTACGCTTGTACCTGGTGTTTTCTGTGCAACCCTTCGCAAAAAGTCAAAATTCATAGAATCATAAAATATCCTGAGCTCGAAGGGACTCAGTCAAGTCCACAGCAACAATTTTTTCTATGGCTTCTCAGTTATCATGGTAATTTGCTGGTGTTCTTGCTAATTACTTTTCAATTAAAGTAGGTGATTCTCACTTAGCCTTCTTCCTCCACTTTGAGTGCCAAGATGATTGTTCCTCCCTTGGTTCAAGCAAAAGCAGCCTCAGGATTGCCCTGACTCAGTCTGCTTGTACTTACGCCATGATCAGGGATGCACCCTCCATCTGGAAGTCATTTTAACAATCTTTGTTTTGCTCCTGCAGGGAGGGCATCAGCATAAATACCTTGAAAACTTGCACTAACTGGGACTTGGCACAGCAAAATTGTGTCTTCTGTAGGTGAAAATTTTAACTGAGCATTTGCAATCAAAGATTGGCTGCTCCTCTGCACTATTCCAGTGGCACTGAATCACAATAGTTTGAGTTGGAAGGGACCTTTAAAGGTCAAGAAGGAACCTTTAAAGGCGCTGAGGTCAGCACATATTTATAAACTGATCCTTTAATATATAATAATTTTACCACTATTTGTTAGTAGGAGGGAGGAAGGAAAAAAGAGAGGGAGGAACTCTATGTCTCCTGGAAATAGTCAGCTCCTTGGCAAACATGATGCATTGAACTACCACCACTGCTGCCCTCATACAAAAATTGCTCTCTGATTTATCTTTCTGAGTAACCATTACTACTTCTCAAGAGTTCAAAAAATATTCTGCTGCTGCAAAAGCTAAAATGCAAGCATATTAAGTGATTCCTTCCTCAGGGTCTGTGGTATTCTCTAGCTACTATTCAAATCACAAGCTCTTTATATCTTGTTCAGTAATGACCACACGCTAACCAATAATAAACGTCATTGTACCCTCCTCAGACCTGCTCCGGATGCTGAGGAAAGGTAACTTGGCAGCCAGCAGCACTTCTTTTATTCAGGCAAGATCAAGTTCTCTGGGGTTCCCTTGTTCAACTCTCTGCTCCTTTCATCTTCTGCTCATACATGCAGCTCTTTTTCCGTCCTATGCAGGATCACTCTGCGCTAGTACCTCACATGAGTATAACCACAAGTTATAACAAAAAACAAACAGCATTTATTAAATGAGCAAAGTTCATTTCCTTAAACAGCATGTTTCTGACTCTGCAATCTGCTGTGTTTATTCACATGCTCATTGATGAATATTTCATTACTTCAGAACAGGCTTCCTAGTCATTGTTTTAGACTAAGCTCCAGGCCAGTAAAACATTTAAGCACATGCAGGACAGAATTTTAGGAGTGTGGATAATCCTATTGAAAGAACTGAAGCAGAATCAGCTGCACTATCAACATCTGCCCCCAATGCAGAATAAGAATGTAGAAAAAAGTTAATTTCTACCCTCAAACATCCGCAAAACACGGTCTGTTTTCACAGTACTTAACAAACACATTCCTCCCCAGGAAAGGAGGTTGCACATTAATTGCCAGGAGCTGTATGCCTAAAAATAAAGACGCAAAAAAGGAGTCTTACGATACTGATGAAGTGAGAAGAATCTCAGAGCTTTGAGCTAGATTCTTGACGGCAATAAAGAGTGCACTAAGAATAGCGAATGAGTAGGAGTAGTCAAGGCTGAAAAGTTTCTAAAGTGTTTTGATTGCCAATTTCTTTATGAATCTCTTAATCAGGCTACCTCTTATGTGAGAAGGTTATATCTCCTGTGGAGCTTCAGTGGCTTGAAAGGTAGTTGGGAAACATCTAGTTCTGGCTTGCACACCATTCACTGGATAGCCAAACATCGGTAAGAACAGCAAGTGTCTTGGATTGGTCAACAGAGAATTGCTCTGGCTATAGGAATTATTGTAACAAAGAGACATGGTGAAATGTTAGAGCCAAGGCCAAAAGACACCTGTGAAGTGTCTCTCTCCCCATGCACAGCAATCCACAGTTAGAGAGGTGCATAACAGAAGGATTAAAGAAACCTCAACCCCACAAAAAACTCAACCTTTACTAGGCAGGTGAAAAAAGAATGCTTGGTTAGATGAGTCAAAACCTATTCTGACACAGCTCAACCTGAATCTCTGCTCTCCAGAAGAATATACGTATTATTCCAGAAACTGCATTTCACAGTCCGTCAAATCCTTGACATAAGAAAGTCACCAGTAAAATTTTTGATGAAACTGTGGAGTGCACAGATCTAGAACTGACCCTAAGAACTTACTAGGTTAGAAAGAACTACAGCAGAGCTTCAAACTCTTAGCCTTTTCAAAGACAAGCCAAGGCTAACACCATGGGCACAAGGACTCTGACACCACCTAAAGACCAGTGCCTAACTCTTGTTTTGAGAAGGCACATTGTTACCTGACCCGTGCATAAGCCTTGGTTTTGGAAGTATAAAAGGGAGCTGGAATTCCACGTTGACAGGAGGTTTGGGGGGAAAACAAACAAACAAAATGGACTTGACGTAAGGATCACAGCAACGGAATAGGTAAGAATACTAAGGAATCATTTGTGCTTTGGAAGAAAAGGGTGTTTGTATATACAAGTACTGCAAAAATAAGCTTGCAAGGGCAGTTTATGTAGATGTATTAACACTGTGGTCTTGAACAGCTCTTAGATCACTGAGAGTAATCACTTGATAGCCATTAACTTTAGAAAAGCAGTAAAATTGTTTTATTTTAAGACTGTTACCCTTGTTCTCAACACCACTGATTTTCCATCTGGAACAGATATCCTCCTCTTATATCCTTTTCTGCAGCAAAAATTTGCACTTGGAGCTAAATATGTTATAATATTATGGCTACAACTTGAAGAACTTCGTGAAGCTGCAGTACCCTAGGACTGTCACACATCAACACCACCCTGAAGATAAGCAAATGCATTTTCTACATAATCCTGTTTCTCAAAATCCAGGAATGAAGGCACCCACAATACCACATGAAGGGACCCTGAGCCTGCATGCCATACAGCTGACTGCTGAACAGAGCCTGTTCACCTGTTCGGAAATGTCAATAGAACATAAGAAAGGTAATTTTGTGAGGATTATTATTTTAGATTGGCAATAACAAAAGCTGGAGTAGGTGGGGATTTCACTTTCTTTTCATTCTGGGTCACTAGTTTACAGCTTTCCGCAGCTTTGCTCTCGTACACTAGTCCGAATTGCCTTCTGGTATTCTATTGAAAATGCTATGTCAGAAGGGCTGTTTTCTTTCCTTTTCATGCCCTCACCTTTCCTTTATTTAAACAACTGATTCCCCTGTCCATGATAAATAAAATATTGCAAGAATTCAACAGGCTTGTAGACTTTCCAGCTGTATTTCTGCTCTGAACTGTGGTTACTTGAAAGCATGATGGTACCATGGATAACGCTCAGACCTTCAGCTCCCAAAACACAAAAAGGATTTTTAGGTGCAGGAACCAAGATGCTCCACTGAGCAACTCTCATTTCATGCCCTCAGTACCCTGAGTTCCAGGCTAGTTCTCCAGTATATTCATAAAAGTCTTCATCGTAGAAAGGCTGATGTTTAAAGAGAGTTAAACCATTTATAGAAACAACTAACCACAATCAAAAGTACTGTATTAAACATCACTCTCCTTGCTCTTATCCTTACTGACAGCATTACATGAGAAGATGTAGTAACATTCCTAGGTGATGTTCCAAAGCAATGAAACCGGACAAATGGCAAAAGTCTTATTGTTCTCAGTGTATCACAATGTAATCTTAAATTTAATTTCATCTTACTGCTAATATTTAAACTCCTTTCTTGTCACCTAGAGACTTCCCGCACTGCCACTGCGGGAGCCCATCATTTAACATTCTTCACAGAATTCATAGCAACAACTTGAGTCATCGCCAGTCCGGTGACTCACTCCTGTCACTCGATATATATCACTTTAATTTTAAGTCACACAAAACCATCTGAGTGACAACCAGCAGCAGCCCTATGATTTTCTGGCTTCTGCATCATTAAATTTCTCTTCTTAGCACTTCTTAGTGCTCACATGTCTTCACTATACAAAAAAAGTAATTAAAAAAAGTAATTTCTATTAACATAACAAAAAAATCCAGATCCTTTACATGCATACAGAAAAAAAAGTGCCTTTCCACCTGATTGTATCAAAGCACTGCAGAAATGGTCATGAGAAGTTCTCATTGCTACCATAAGGGATCTAAAGCTGATGCTTGCAAACAGTTTTCAGAGACTGACAATAACCTAAGCCCTAGAGGGGCACTTTAAAACATTATAGAGGAACACTGTAAGCGCACCACTTATGACAAGGCCTACTGCCTCCTTGTTTCATATCTTCAGAGCAAAAGAGGGAAAGAAGTAAAAATTAATCCTTCTCTGATGGTAGAGAGAAGGATTCTTTAACCTGTAGAGGCTGAAAGTTGCATCAAAGTAGCTGGGAGGTGGAGCCAGGCATCCATCTGCTTCCATCTACCTCTTTTTGAGGAAAGCATGAGTACACATGCCTGGTGTAATGGCAGCAGTGGGGACTTAGGTCACCCCAGATGGGCTGGCTTGGGGAGCCAGCTGCCAGGCTCGAGATGGCCATCCAGAAACAAGCAGTGAATGAAGTAGGTGGAGGGGCAGCTATGAATATTCAGGGGATGTGTGTGCTTTTAGTAGCCTGAAACCTACTGCCATGCATCTTGGTGGTCACTTGACAATACATCCACAAGAGGCTGCGGAGTCTCTATCCACAGAGATGTTCAAACCCCAACTCGACACAGCCCTGACCAACCTGCTGTAGTTGACTCTCCTTCAAACAAGGTGTGATGATCTCCAGAGGGCCCTTCCCACCTCAACTCTTCTCTGAGAATAACTTACATAGTGAACAGAAGTAGACCATTGTCCCCTGCATACAACGCCTCGAGAATACAACATGCAAACGCATTACATAGTCTTCAGGAGCAGTACTTAATCGTCAGAGGTATGAGCAACTGCTGTCAGCACCTCAGCAGGAGTCTTCCAGTTCCTGACAAATGGCCAGTGTCACTCCCCAGTTAGACATTCCCAGCTAAATCATAATTTTCAGCTTCTACAATCTCATGGTTTGACTCAGGGTTTCTTGAATTTCAAAAAAACCACACAAATACTTAAATGAAACACTGAGGAACCACTTGGTTTGGTTTGGTAGCTGGCACTACGGACTGTATTTCAATCCTATATTTTGTGATGTATTTCAAAACAGGGTAGTGTCTTGGGGTGAGACTTTCAGTAGATGGAGCATGTGTCTACCTTTTGTCCTGTGGTCTTCCCCCTAGACAAAAGTGAACAAGCACTGATTTCAATGGACAGTTTATCCTTTCCAGGGATAAACCGGATAAATTTAAGCTAGCTAAAGATTGTCATAAGAACACAGTAACCCTAAGTATTTCCTTTGTCTTGCTGCTTAAGTCTAAACAGTGATGGTTATATTTGGGGACTGAAGAGCTAATGGTTCCTATTTTTAAGTTATCAACCTTATTAAACAGTGAGAACTTTCAAAAATTTCCCATAATCCTCTCATGGTTGTTTTCAGTATGGTGTTTAAAGAAAAAGGCTAACATTTGCATGTGCAAGCAACAAAAAACACGCAACCAGACAGTGTTTAGCTTTATAACCAAAAAAGAGACTTGGCAGGATATTATCCCTCTCGAATATTGGCAAGGGTAAGGACATACCTGTGGGCACGTATAAGAATGAAGAGATGGGTCCAGAGAAAGAAAAAGAGAGAGGTGCGGAAGGAGCAGAGAGGAATAGTTTATAGCCACAATTATCAAACGAACAGTTCCCATATCATTAACAGAGCACCAATTACTTCACAGGGCTACTTCAGTGGCTCTAAAATTGTAGGATATTGCAATATTGTGTGGAGAGTTAGAAGCCATTACTCTCACCACTGGCAACAACTGGGCAAACTGAGTTTAGGGAACTCTGCCAAGAGTGAAAGGAGTAGACCCCTCTTATCCTTTTCTTTTTAAGAATTATTTGTGTTGTAATGGACCTTAAAGATCATTCAGTTCCAACCCCACTTCACTGCAGGGGCAATTTCCACTAGACCAGGTTGCTAGAAGTCCCATCCAACTTGGCCTTGAACACTTCCAGGGATGGGGCACCCACAGCTTCTCTGTTCCAGTCCCTCACCAGCTGCATAGTGAAGAATTTCTTCCTTGTATGTCATCCAAACCCACCCTCTGACAGTTTTAAGCCATTCCTCCATGTCTTATCACTATATACTCATGTAAATGTAACAATGTCCCTCTCCAGCCATGCTGAAGGATCCCTTTTGGTTGCATTCAATCCAGCAGGTCCATGTCCTTATTATGTCGAGGATCCCAAAGTTGAACATGGTACTCCAGGTGCAGCCTGATGAGAGTGGAGAAGAGAGGGAGGATCACTTGTATCCCTTCCTCATACAGAGCATTGTAGGAGGCCCCTCAAGCACAATCTTTGGTCTTCTGCTCAGTCTCCACACTATGATAGCCACAAAAAGCCCCACATCATCTTTTAAGTACTGAAGCTTCACTACCAGTTAAATTCTCAATGCTGAGCCACACAGGAAGACAAAAAGCAAGACCTCTTTGTCTTCAGCTTCCTGAGGTCAAAACCTGAGTAATGTCTGGCTTGTTAATGATTATTAAAATTTTTTAGAAAAGTTTATACTATGATATTTTTCTCTACAGGTTTTCAAGTTAAATAACTTTGCAGGCCAGGGAATGCATACAGAGATCAGAACAACCTTAAAGTTCACTCGGGCAAGTGACCTGTCTTCAGGAGGCACCTTGTCCAGGTGCAGGAAAAGAACAATGCTCACAGAGACAGTTTTTAGAAGCACTGGGAGCACATGAAAAGGAGCCAGGCTGATCAATTACTTCTATTCTGAACAGCATGTCTGCAGCATATTTTCTAAACATCAAGTCAACTTTGCCAATTATACAAGTCCAAATGCACATGAATAAAAAGACTACTTTTATAAACATGTAATTGGAAATTCTTTTAAAATCCTCTAACCTTAAAACTCTGACATACTGAGAAATAGTTCCTATTACAGCTTCTTTTGAGGATTTTCTAAAGCACTAATCACAGACTTAGCTGATACTACTTAAGCAAATAGAAGTTTTATTTGTTAGGCTCATGCCTATCATTGAAAACCATGAATTTGAAAACCCATCCCTTAAGCAGTAACAAAAAAGTAACAGTATACATTCAACAGCACATTGCTACAATAAAAAATACCCAGAAGCAAAAATTATGGTTGAATGGATATTGTAAAACATAGGGAAGTGACAGTTTAGCAAGCAAACGAAATGCTGAATGCCTGAGGAGCTGATTTTCAGGATTTCCATTGCATGGTTACTGTTCTAACTTGTACTTGTGCAAGAGAAATTGCTATGATGGTTGAAATCCAGCTGCTGAAATCTTAAGCCAAGTTGCTTTCACAGGTGAGAACAGCCACAATTAACTGAAGCGGGGACAGTTGCAAGAACATTCCTGGGGTCCCAGCTCACCGAAATACTTAAGTACAGACAAACTCTTAAGCTTACATTTATGACTTTAGTAGCTTTAACTGGGACAGAGTCAATGGATAAAAGCAACAAAATTCTCTTGAGTGAGGATATGGATGTACAAAAAAATGTGTAAAAGCTGCAAGTGCAGCTTGTTTCAGTTTTGGGAAACAATGTTTGTACAGCAATAACAGTGTCCCGCTGCATGATTCATGCTTTTACATATGTTTGGAAAAACAAACGCATACAAACAAAAAAACTCATATACCTTTATCCAATGCAATGCCGCCAGTAGCACTTTTGAAGTATAGAAGAGCTCAATGCTCTTGAACCAAGCAGAGAATGCATAGGTCAAACATCAGACAGGCTACATGAGCAGAGAGTTGGACACAATGATCTCTTTCAAAGCTCCTCCTAGTCCTGAATAATGATCCTTTGTTGACTAACACAAGCGCGAACTTTGATGATGCTGACAACTCTTTGAAATTAGGTATCAGAGCAGCCATCCTCATGTTGCCCTTGCTGTGGCTTTAGGTGTGGTTCCACAGTAAGGTAATCCAATTTTAATACAAGATGATACAGGATTTTCCCCTCCTAACTATAAACATGTGTACCCTCCCTATCTGGTCCAGACAGCTGATGGGGCAAAAACAGTTGGGACCTATTCTTCTACTAGATGGTTTTCTGGGCGAGTGCTAGTTCCAGCTGGAGTGAGGAAATAGGTGGACTTAATGCATGAAACAAATGGTGTCTGACCACAGAAGGCAATCATATTTCTGAAACCTTCCTTCCACAACCTTGAAGGCTCTCTTCCACAGCCAGCACTCTCTATCAAATAACAGCCTTTATCAGATACAAGTTTTTTGGTCAGAGTACAAACAGCATGCATTTTCAGTTCATCAGCACTCTAAGTCAAAAGCTTTTCATTACAGCCTCCTCCAATTCTGGCTATTCTACTTTTTATCCCATGTGGTTCTGGAAGGTCTTACGGTTCTAAAATTTTCATCAATTTTAATCAAGCTGCAAAAGAGCAAAACAGTATTTTCCCAGATTTAGAAGCAGTATGGCAAACCAACTTCAAAGATAATTTCCTGCACATATAAAAAAATAATTTTTAAAGCTAGCCAACTTTGAGCTTTCTATGTCAACTAAAATAACAGATGTCTCATGCCCAGTGATGGAGTAGAGCAAAGTACTTGTATAACACCATAATGAAAAAAGACATCACAAGAGTAGACACTTCCATCACCGAGAAGCTTTCAAAATATCTGGAATTCAGACAGTGGGTAGAGGGAGAAGAGATAATGTCCAGAAACTGATAACACTGAACTGCAAAGCATATTGTTTTGATGAATCCAGAGTTGCCCAAGGCCTGCAAAACACATGTTGACTAAAGAGATTTAACAGCTTCAACTGTCTAAGCAATCTTCTTTGATCAAGTACATTTCCAAAGCATGAAATCCCTGCCACTTCAAGAGAAGATTAAGGAGTTTCTCTGCACAAAGGTTGGGATTCTGCAGGAAGAAGTCTAATGGACCATTTGAGGAAAAGTGAGCTCTCCACTGACCATGGAAGCAGCCTCAGTATTGTTTTTTAGCTTCCATTTCTGAATCTTTCTCTGAGACATCAGGAACACTACTTTATCCCTATTTGTCCATTTAAAAAAGAATTGATTTCACTTTTGCATCTAGAAATGTGTTGTCTGACAGATAACACATAAATGCACATAGTGATAGATCCAGATTTGTGCAAAGGAAAAAAAAAAGGAAAAATAAAAGAAAGAAAAAAGCTGTTTGTGAATCAGTTCAAACTTTCTGCCTACCCATTCTATTAACTCTTGTTCAAAGGTTGTTTCTCTGGCTTGTTTGGAAATGTACTGAATTTACAACTGTCTGCTGCATTTGCTAGCAACTGGAAAGAAACCTCCTTGGTTTGTTCAGAAAAATAAAATTTTGTTTAAAAAAAGAAAAAGAAAAGCAAACTGGTTAAACTAAAAGTTTCAGCACAGTCTATAAAATAATTTCAAAATTTATTGTTTCAGAAAGAAAGGAACAGATTTAGGTTTAGATTTAAGTGTGTTCTCTTAGGCAAGAGGGAACCTATCTGATAGGAAGACACACAAATATAAATAAAGCACAGCTGATTTGTAGCAACTGAGATATCAGGCAAAATACAAGCTCTAGTCACCATTTGAATACTTTTTATTTGAGCTTCCACATGGAAAGGTTTTGAATTGACAGGGTGGCCACTATTTCTTGGAGTTTTCTTTTGGTGGTGTTGGGCTTTTTTTGTTTTATGTATTGGTTGGTATCATCTCCTTTCCCCTCTATCAACCTCTATGAATCTCTACTCATCCCTGGTGAGGCCACATCTGGAGTGCTGTGTCCAGTTCTGGGCTCCTCAGTACAAGAGAGACAAGGAGCTACTGGAGACAGTCCAGTGGAGGGTCACAAAGATAATTAGAGGTCTGGAGCATCTCTCTTATGAGGAGAAATTGCGAGAGCTGGGTCTGTTTGGCCTGGAGAAGAGAATTCTGAGAGGTGATCTCATTAATGCATATAAATATCTCAACGGTGGGTGCCAAGAGGATGGTGCTGGACCCTTTTCAGTGGTGCCCAGTGACAGAACGAGGAATGGCCATAAACTGAAACACAAGAAGTTCCACCTCAACATGAGGAAGAACTGTACATTGAAGGTGGCAGAGCACTGGAACAGTCTACCCAGGGAGGTCGTGGAGCCTCCCTCTCTGGAGACATTCAAAACCCACCTGGATGTGTTCCTGTGTCACCTGCTCTAGGTGACCCTGCCTTGACAGAGGGGTTGGACTGGATGATCTCCTGTCGTGGGTTANGACAGAGGGGTTGGACTGGATTATCTCCTGTCGTGGGTTAGCACAGCTTGGGGTTTTAGTTAAGGAAAAAATCCACCAGCCATGGAAGTGATGTTTTTTAACGGGCTGTTCTAACTTCCTCCAGACCTGATAAAACCAATCAATTGGCTAATTTGAATACTGACAACTCTGTTAAGCCACTTAAGAAGCTGGACAGGCCTCTGTAAAAACACATTTAAATACGAACAAGCCCGGGAATCGCTCTCTTGCTTCCGGCCCTTGGACAGGTAACTGGGGT